>AP027115.1:34796670-35386093 GCA_028142955.1 Pinctada fucata
TCCAATAGAAGTTCTTTATGTATTTGGTATCAGTGTTTAACACAAAGCTTGTACTACACATTCAGCCAATAGTGATGTCATGTGCCACATCACAAGTCACGTGACAACTATTTATAACATGCAAACAATGAATTGTATTAAACGAGCTGGCGCAACGCCATTCCTGCAATTACAGTCCTATGCTTACTACCAAAATACCTTGTAGGTATTGCCATTTATGAGTTCAAGTGCGCACTTTTATTCTTTTTTTTTATATTTTTGGAATAAAAGACAATTTTTATCTAAACAATGACTAGAACAGCACTTAACTCCCAGTATTTTCATATATTTTAAATAGTCATAGATAGAATCGACAAAGTGCCTACTTAGATCATGGAGGACAACCATCTATCGGACTAGTTTAACGCGACCCCAATATATAGCATTGTAATTTCAGCCTGCGCCATGCAATTTTATACCATCACCCTACGACGATATCTTTTTTCAAACGTATATGTGACTAGCGAAGGGAAGCAACTCGTAGTTTATAACAATCAAGGTCGACTTTGCCGATTTCGTTCTCACAGTTTTGTGGCCTTTAAACACAAATATTTACCTGAAAAGATGAAATAGATACTATGTTGTTTAATTGAGGAAAATTTCATGGTATTTCAATCAAAAAAGTGAAAACTATATAAATCTTTGGCAATCATTGAAATGTATTTTATAATTTCATCACTCTGATGCAACGGTACTGTGGCGTAGTGGTGATGACGCAGGACTGCAAATTCCATGGTCGCGAGATCGATCCTGGCAAGAGGTTCATTTTTTTTTCAATTTTTTTACGAAGTTTTTGCTTTTTTAATTGTTGACTCAGTGAGAGGCACCATGATATCAATAGGCATTGTTTCCTAATATTGTATATGCTTGTACTTATTAAAAGAGCTTTGTACAGTACATATAGGAAAGAGAAGATTAATTCTGTAACATTTCGTTACTAACATATAAATTATAATTTTTATTTTAGCTTGTGATATTCAATTCACGTGGTCTAAGAGAGAAAGAGAGAGAGAGAAAAAAAAAAAACAGGGAGACGTGAAAATTTTATATCATTATTATTTTTTTTTTCATTCTAATTAAAATCTAAAAGAATACCAAGAAGAAAATGCATGTCGTACAATTATTCATAATTGACAAAGTCCAATCTTAATGTTACGCACGCCACCTTACTTAGTAACTTCCAGCATTTTAATTTTTTAAGCCCTTTTTTTTAAGTTGTCGTCGGTAGTATTTTCTCTCCCCTCTTTAAATTTGGCCTTTATAGAGAATTTATTATGATCTTATCATTATTATTTCCTTGCTTTCACTTTGTTTAGATTGAAAGGCTGTATCCTCAGTTAGTTTAACGTCAGTTTAAAAAACGAATCATCTATTTCAAAAAAGAATCCATAAAGCCTTCAAGCTTTTCTAAGACTTTGAGTAACATCCGCACGTGGTTGCTAGGCAAGCATTTTCATCAAATATTTGTATAGTACGTTATGCCATTCAAGTATTTTTACTTTAGATAAAAGTTATAACATATTCAGCAAAAAATTCAACCATGTATAAAGATCTAACTCGATGATAAATGACAATAAAGAGTATCAAAATCTGCAAACGACAATAGACTCCGTGTTGATGACGTCAAAATCTGAGGTTAACGTCATTTCGCGCCATATTTGAAGACGTCATTTCTGAGGAGTGCCTTAACGTAGCTGCGTATTTCATTTTAAATGTATCGATGGTAATAGTCGTTTAGACGATACAAATATTATACAATGTTTCTATACGCTATTCTGATACTGTAAACGTGGTTATTTTGGCGGGGGACAATTTCGCGATAATAACATCAAGACTTTTCGTGTTGGGGAAAATATTTGCGATAAAAATGTCTATGCTATTGTAAGAATGCATAGGGGATATTTTCGCGTGGGGAAATTTTCACAAAATCTCTCTATTCGCGAAAATCGCTACAAATTACCCCCACGCAAAAATTTTCACGTTTAAAGTATAGCATGTTATGGTTAATCAATTATCAATATGGAATATGAACTCTATAATGGTAATAGTTCCAGTGCGTCAGAGGCGCATTTCAATACAAAATATTCTATCAAATATACCCGAGGCCGAACAAAAAAAACCCCAAAATTATTCATTCTATATCAAAGGATTTTATTAGATACCCACCTTTCTTTAAAGATTTAAGGGGTCTTGCTACTGAAATGAGCCGATCGATACTCAAAGCAACAAGGGCGTAGTTTGACCCGTAGGCTGCTACAGCATGCAAACATTTGGCCACTTTACATAGTGCATTACCAGCCGTCCATTCATAATTCACCTTCAATGCTAGATCCGTGCTTATGAACAGCAGACCGACCAAGAGATCTGAAAAACAATGCCCAAATTGCATATACTTATATCTTCCGAAATGGACGTGACCGCATGTGACAATTTCACCGAGTTGAAGCGATGGGTGTTGTATGCAAGCAGGAGATTCTGACTTTTCCTGGGCACCTGTTCTCAGTCAAGTACTGGGAGTTCGCTTCTTTTCATGTGTTGAAGGTTTTTGTTTGTTTGCTTTGGTTCTTGCTTCGTCTTGACTTTGTATGCCTTCGGTTTAATATTTTCTGAATCATCGTTTTGTAATGTTTATGAACATATGTTCATTATCCATATTAGTCATTTATTCGACAAAAAAGCAACCAGAAGCTCTGAAGGTCCACATACTGTTAGTTTTAAAAGAAGCAAAGACATAGAGACACGTAAGCATTAACATGTTTTGGACAAAACTTTCTCATCGACACACATCAAAATTATTGCATCCCCATTATGAGTAATGTGTTTTGATGTCGTGTTTGCTGTTCCTTGTCCCTTTTGTGTCTCTTGCTGTTTATGTCTTTTCTGTGTTTTCACTTGGGTGTTTTGATGTCGTGTTTGCTGTTCCTTGTTCTGTCTGTATCTCTTGCTGTGTGTCTTCTCTGTGTTTTCGCTTTGGCTATTTTGATGTTTTGCTGTTGGTGCTGCAATCCTGTCTTGTTGGAGATCTCCTCATTTCTCCTTATATTTCAATTTCTAGCAAAACATCCATCAATATATAAGCTGGTTAAGTGTATGTAACGTGATACTTGTAGAGTTTGTACTGTCGAATAGAGCGTTCGTAATGAGCCTTTGAAAGGAAAATACAAAATAAGAGAGAACAGAGGAGACTGTTGGAGGTTTTGTAGTCCACAATTGATGTATCCTTTTCAAAATGAATCATTCATGATATAGGGGGCGGACAGGGGGTACCTCTCTCCCCTCTCCGGCCCCCTTAACTCCCCCTCCCGCCCACCTCTCCCTCCCCTTCCTTTTCACCCATCCCTTACCTCCTCCTCCCTCCCCTTTCCTCCCTCCTCCCGCCCCTTCCTCCCTCCCCTTTCTTCCCCTTCCCTCCCTCCTCCCCACCTCATCTCTCCCTCCTCCCGCTCCCTTCACCCCCCCTCCCTTTCACCCGGTCCACCCCTTCATATATCAAATAATATAAATATGAAGATCAGATATGCAAAATATAAAAAGCAACAAGTTTTGTGATATGTTTACGTGTAAATGCTTGTTGCATAGAGCGGAGGCTATGTGATCAAAATACAACGGATCAATTACACTCGAAACAAAAAAGAAAGCAGACCCTTAACAGAGATAATTAGTTTTTCATCAAATTTTATAAAAAAAAAGTATTCAAAAAGAAGAAGAGCTCATGAAACTTTACTGACATCTTCTAATAGCATTGCTTCTGTAAATTCGATTCTGTGAAAAGAAATAAAGAAGGATATTGAGTTATATAGAGAGAAATGCCTATGTAATGAAACAAGAACTTTATTTGCTATTAAACCTAGGCTCAATCATTTATAGAGTGGCTTTCGTGGATGAAATAAAGCTGGCGAACACAGAATGAAGCAGCATAAGAATGGAATGAACTTGATTGAAGACTGTCTATTTTCTAATTTCTATTCATTCTAACCATTAGATAACCTCCATATCGGAAAAGTTCTTTTACAGATAGCTTCACAGGTTTTAGTCATATTTGTGAAGTTACATTGAATATTGTATGTTAGAGCTCAAACTGAGAGGCATAAGCGTTCATAATTAATCATTTCTCTTTCCTTTTCTTATCGACATCAACTTCAACTTTAGATGGCGCCAGGAAAATTCACTTTGGCTTTATTTAAACTTTTTGACATGAAGTACTACTTACGAGGATTCAAATATCCGAAACACGTGTCTTGTACAACAAAATTGGTACTATAGAACATATATTTCAATATTGACAATTTCAACGCTCATTCTCCATATCACGTCCAATCCCTTTATAGACCCATAAGATCGATGTATATTTGATAAGCGACAGTTTCACGGTTTCATAAAATTCTAGAATTGTCAGAAAAGTTTCATGCTTCGTCTTATCTATAAAAATATCAAGAAAGTCTTGAATATCTGTCATGTAATCAATCAATATGAGTTGGATCTGATTGTTAGAGGATATAAGATTCTCTCTAATGTTGATTGTGCTTCGTCAGCATTCATCGTCAAATATTTTGGAGCATGAGTTGTTTACTGGCTTCGAATACACAATGAAAGTGAAATAGATTTACGCCGTATTGGATAGGAATTTTAACAAAGTCGGGAATATGAAAGAAATTCAAGGTTGCAACGGAAATTGCATCTTTTGTAGGCATTTAAAGTAGTTAAACTAAATCTTTCCGACATTAACAATATCTAACATATCCTCTCAATACTGTTACCTATTTCCTGTTCCTTCTGTTGCTTAAATTCAGAAGATGCCTACTTTTCCTAGATAGTTTATCTCACTTCTCTTCTGTTCGATACGGGCTTTTTGGATTGTTCCAACTATGTTATTCCAAAAATTAAATTTTCTCTAGTTGGCAAAGCCTTTGTTTTCCCCTAGTGGGTGAAGCGTTTTGTTCGCAACTGTTTCAATGGACATTCGAATGACTTTGCCTTGCCTTCTCGACTTTGAGACTGAATAAATGATTGATACTTCTTCTTTATGATTACTTTATAGTCTTTGGAATACTGAAAAAGCAGGCGACTTTGCCGAGAGGGTACTAAAAACGTGAGTAAAAAGGAACAAAGACAAAAAAGGCTATATTGAAAACATATCAAGTGAATATGGAACTAATGTAAAAAACCAAAATAATGTCTTCTTTAATACCGTATTATTCGAAAATCATATGCTTCTCGGCTGTTTTCAGTTTACTATTTCAAAAGAATAGAAAGAACCAAACGATATGAATCGGTGATGATGATATTAATTTAGAAAGTCATAAAATTTATGACTTGCATTGTAACAATCATGTTTCAAACATAAAACTTGATATCTCATATCAATATATCAAAGCTGTTTTTGCATCCCAAAATATGAGTTGCAATCTGGAGTAATTCGACTGACTTCAATAGGATGAACAATCCTTAATTCAATATGTCATGTAATTAAAGCAAGATATTTCATTGGCGGGAAACGTTAAGAAAAACCGTTAAATACAGCCTTGAAACTCGTTATTCGGAAAAATGAGTTTTTAGTGCACCGCCTTATTCAGATTACTTCCTGAATGCTCCGTAGTAATTACAGACCAAATCTAAGCCCGAAATATTCCCTGATGGCGGATAGCGTATCAAGAAAGAGTCGTTGAAACGCCAGTCAAGCGTTTATTATGTCATCACAATTTGATAAAATTAATATTTCATTCACAGTCGGCGCTCTAGATACAAAACACTCAAATTAGATAAGGAAAATTGGTACATGATCATCTATAAATATTTATCTTCCTGTTTTGACATAGAAATGATTTTATAAAGTAGCCAAATACTTTAAGTGGAAAAACATTTTAAGAGTGAACACCTTTTAGAATGTGGAAAAGAATCATCTGTGAAAATTAATCATAGCAATCACAGTTCACTGATCATAAAATTACATGAAATTTCAAAACAATAGGTCCGTAGGCATCATATCCAATCCTTTCTTCCACACTTTTGAATTTTTAAAGTAACCTGTTTTCACTGTTTTGCTACTCATTATTTTAGCTTAAGGATCACTGACGAGGATTCTTTACCCGAAACGTGCATGTCTGGCCCATTCTGTAATTCTTTTTTAAAATGATGCGATAACTTTGAAGACTTATCACATGATGCCGTCATAACCAAAAAAGACATACTTACCTGATCTATACATCAAAAAGTACATCGAGACAATCAACTAATTTGACAAGTTTGGTCTCACTCTCATATCGAGAGTCCGCTTCTTTTCATGTGGTGGGGGTTTTTGTTTGTTTGCTTTGGTTCCTGTTTTATCCTGATTTTGTATGCCTTCGGTTTTTGATTTTCTGAATTATCGATTGTGTGCTGTAAAATCGATTGCGTGCTGCATTGTGTATTTTAATTTTCTGAAAATTATCTGAATTGTGAATTCAAAATCTTTTTCTGAAATAATCTTAAAATTAATTTTCTGAATTGTGTATTTTAATTTTCTGTAGATTATCGATTGTGTGCTGTAAAATCGATTGTGTGCTGTAAAATCGATTGTGTGCTGTAAAATCGATTGTGTGCTGTAAAATCGATTGTGTGCTGTAAAATCGATTGTGTGTTGGTAATTTGGAGCCGCGCGCTCTCTGTAATGTAAATGTAAAAATCTAACTTCAAAAAATTTAAAGAGGGCGCTACTGAAACTATTTATGGTGGCGCCGCTGAAAGCATCACTGATGAGAATTTAATATTCGAAACACGTGTCTGGTACATGTAAATTGATTTGGAATTTTCTTCAAGAAGGTAGAGAGTTGGAACCCTTCGACATTATCTGTATACAGGGATATATTGTCATTATCCATATTTGTCATTCCATGGAGCTGCTGCAACGGGTGTTACAGCACCTGGTCTCACTTCGGAGTGTTGTTCATTCCTGGTTTCGCAGCCGTTCCGATGAGAATTCTCACGATTTGGCCTTGCCTTCTCGACTTTGAGACTGAATAATTGTTAGGTGCTTCTTTGATGTTTATAGCAAGTTACTGATTTATTCAAGAGACACATATATATTTCGAAGCAGATGCAAATTAAGAAAATCTTAAATTCAAAGTAAAGAAGTATAATCATCATTCGTTATATTTATTTATTTATTTATTTATTTATTTATTTATTTATTTATTTATTTATTTATTTATTTATTTAATTTAATTATTTTATTTATTTATTTATTTATTTATTCATCTATTTATCTATCTATTTGACATCTTTCGTTTGGGTTTTCATTACTCAAGGATTTAACTACATGGCATATTATAAATAGGAGTGCCTCAAATCTGCTCTGTGAATCGCATGTCTATAATTAAAACACAATAAAGCCTACGCTCACGCAGCAAGATACGCCCGTTGGGATTTTTTTTTCACAACACCAAAATATCTAAGTCCCATAACTCCATAAGGACAAATCGGATGAACCTAAAAATCGAAAGGCGGCTTCTTCTTAAAAGTCTTATCACAATGTAGAAATATCATGTGAATCTGTTGACGCATATTCAAGTCATTGCGTTCCATGCGCCTATATTTTGCCCTAAGCTTAACATGTATGTGTATATAACCCCCCCCCCTACTCCCATTACAAATATCTCGGTTATGCGATCAAAAAATTGAAAACCCGTTACATATGTCAAAGAGCATTTTTTCTACCTTAAGTATACAAAATTACAAAACATTTCGATCAGAAATAAATTTTTAAATAATTTTTAACTATTTTGGTATATTTTCACTGTATTTCAAAATATCTAAGTCCCATAACTCTGTAACGACAAATTGAATGAACCTGAAAATCGAAAGGCGGCTTCATCTCCACAGTCCAATTATAATGTATGAATATCATGAAAATCTGTTGACGCATATTCAAGTTATTGCGTTCCGTGCACCTATATTTTGCCCTTAGCTTAACATGTATGTGAATGTAACCCACCAACCCCTTCCCATTGCACACGATATCTCAGTTATGCGACAAAAAAATTAAAAACCCGTTACTTATGTCAAAGAACATCCTTTCTACTTGAAGTATACAAAATTTCAAAACATTTCGACCAGAAATAGATTTTTAAAGAATGTTTAACTATTTTAGTATATTTTCACTGTATTTTAAAAATTTAAGTCCCATAACTCTGTAACGACAAATCGGATGAACATGAAAATCGAAAGGAGGCTTCCTCTCCACAGTCCAATCATAATCTATGAATTTCGTGAAAATCCGTTGACGCATATTCAAGTTATATAGTTATATACATTGCGTTCCATAGGCGGACGGACAGACGGACGGACGGACAGACGGACGGACAGACGGACGGACTTCGCCATACCATAATACGACCCGTAAAATAACGGGCGTATAAAAAGGGAATACATATTAACTACAAATAAATGACTAATCACAGTAAGTCTCTTGAGGGTGATTAAGTCTTTAAAACGTTAAAATACATTCTCTCCAAAGTAACAGACAAGTAATTTTCTTAAGAGTGCATTATTTGACACAGATATTTTAATTACGTAATTCGACTGCCGGCAACAAGGGAAGCTAATATTTTGGAAGTATCATTTCGTGGATTTTTATGATATTCTTCTTCCTGAGAATTTGCACTCAGAACAAAAAAAAAGACATTTTTTAAACAGGAACTTATTTACAGCACTAAATCAATGGTCAAATAAACCATATTTGGAGATAATGATGCCATGGAAACCACTGTCAAAGCTACTATTAAGAACCTATCTTTTAATTTTTTTTAATTCATTATTTTATTTACAGTGTAGAATCAAAATTAATTTTAAAAAATGCCTTAAAAAAGAGTTCAAAATTTAGGCATATTTTCGTCCAATATTTACCATATATTTGAAAATGTTCCGTTTTCCTGAATTATGTGGTCCAAAATGGTTGCCTTAACAACTTTTCATCTGACACTGAAGACTAGACTTTTTATGCACCAGACACTTATTTCGGATCTTAAATCCTCATCAGTGATACTTCCAGAAAAAGTGCTTTTCATAAGCTGCCTAAATTCATTTCAGTAGCTAAGACATTTTTATATCATTCATTCATTGTATGTTGTATATGTGCGTTTTTTCTATATAAATCTGTGGAAAACGGAATTTTTTTTCTACAACATTGTTCCACCCCGAGTTACAGAATGCCACTTTTACCAAAGGTGTATTTCATTTATATCAATTTTCTGACCAAGTGGGGTTCTTTATCTCGGGGTGGAACAATGTCCCACAGACAAAAGGGGGCAAATTGAGCAGAATCATAAAATATAATAAGCTTTTTCAGTCTAAAATAGGACCTCTTCAGAACAGGTTTGACCGATATTTTAAGCACATTGACAAAAAGACTAGCGGGCGCAAGCATATTTATACTATGAAAGATATAAGGAAAATAAAATTAGGAAATTTCAGTTGACTACAATAGCTGTTACCATGGAAACGAGCCTCGTAAAATGCCATGTTATCGATATTTTATAGGTACTTGAAATATCAGACATGGTTTCCATAGCAACGAAAGCTTCTTTTGTAAAATGTCTTGCTTAAATCAATTCATTCGTATGTGTTAATGAGGCGTATCTGAAAACACAATGTGGCCACCTGTCCCTTTCCTCTTCATATATGGTCCTTAATCTTTCCATTGGTGTATGACTAGTTCCTATTTAGAGGAACCATATTTCGCCGTTTTAAAGTTATAATTGCTTCTCTTTGGTTATCGGAAATGTTTGTCAAGTTCATTTTTTCTAACGGTATATTCCCCGCCTGTTATTTTTATGTATAACCTGTGTTATTAATGTGAAAGTTGTAAAGGTAATAATATTCTCGCGAAATTACCTTCACGTAGAGAAGATGCAAAATAGCATACCTCAGAAATGCCACATGATTCAGAGGCACCCAATATTGGGTATTTTAAAACTTTTAAGAATTGTCATGACAACGGTGATTTAATCATTGCGCAAGTGCAATATTAATCTCCGTGATCATGTTTTCCATGTTTATTAGATATTTCAAACGGTGCTTGGGTATTGCACAGCGTTGTCTGCACAATCCTATTTCTAGGGGACATGCCTTGGTGATGGATTTCAAAATGGCACATTATTACTATGACTATTATAACTATACCTTTTTCCATGTTTATTAGATATTTTAAACGGTGCTTGTGTATTGCACAGCGTTGTCTACACAATCCTATTTCTAGGGGACATGTCTTGGTGATGGATTTCAAAATGGCACATTATTACTATGACTATTATAACTATACGTTATTTCGTTGCGTATATATTGACATTTCGTTTGATACTTTCCTCCAAAACACTGCACATTTAAATATCTTGTTAGAATGCACAATTCATTTTACATTAATATTAATACTAATTAGAATTTAAAAAAAAAAACATTTTTGACATCGCATTCAGAAGGCCAATCCCTTTTAGTTTGAAAGGCAACTTAGCATCAGACCACGGCGCCTATAGCTAACTAATTACCTGCAGTAGCTAAGTTTGCAATGAAGAAGTGCATGGGGGATCTCATCTTCCTCGTGGAATATATGGTGAGCAGCACAATTCCATTAGCCATGACTATCACCGCCAGTAGTATTGACAGAAACACAATCTGTTCAGTCTGAAAGAAAATAGAATTGATATAATTGTTTTTCTGCAAAGCTTCATTTACTTGTTTTCCAACAAGCAAATATATGATGAGTAGCACAATGCCATAAGCCATGACTATCACCGCCAGCAGTATCTGTCAATTTGAAAGAAAAATTGATATTAATGTTTTTCTGCAAAACTTATTTACTGGTGTTGGAAGCAAGCAGGATATACTTGCTTTTCCCTTGCACCTGATCTCATCTCCAAAAGGGATTCAGTTTTATCCTTTCCGCTAGAAAAAAGAATTTGGGAGTTTCTTAACTCTCCATATTTTTGTAAGTTCATTCTTTATAATTTTTGAATTCTGTTTTTTGTTGTTGTTGTGTTTGACTTAGATAACCTGGAAGATTTAATGTAAGAATGCATATGATTATTTTTGACTTTTTGATTTTGATTTTGATTTTTTGATTTTTTTTATTTTTTTTATTTTTTTTTTTTTTCTTTTTTTTTTTTTTTTTTTTGATTTTTGATTTTTGATTTTTTTTTTTTTTTGATTTTTTTTTTTTTTTTTTTTTTTTTTTGATTTTTTTTTTTTTTTTTTTTTTTTTTTTTTTTGATTTTGATTTGATTTTGATTTATTTTTTTGATTTTTGATGTTTCTTTATTTTTTTTATTTTTTTTTTTTTCTTTTGATTTTTTTTTATTTGATTTGATTTTTTTTTTTGATTTTGATTTTTGATTTTTTTATTTTCTTTTTTATTTTTTTGATTTTTTTTTTGATTTTTTTTTTTTTTTTTTTTTTTTGATTTTTGATTTTTTTTTTTTTTTTTTTGGTTTTGTTTATTTTTTTTTTTTTGATTTTGATTTGATTTTGATTTTTTTTTTTTTTTTGATTTTTGATTTTTTTTTTTTTTTTTTTTTTTTTTTTTTTTTTGATTTTTTTTTTTTTTTTTTTTTTTTTGATTTTTTTCTTTTTATTTGATTTGATTTGATTTTTATTTTTATTTTTGATTTTTTTTTTTTTTTGATTTTTTTTTGATTTTTTTATCAAGGGCAATATATCGCTTTGATATTTTTCAGCTTAATGGGCCCCGCGCCAAGTGAAAACGTTCTACAAAAATAAAAAATCCACTTTTGAAATGAGACTAGGCATAGAATCCCAGGTAGAGTACAGATCGTCTGCTTGCTAACATCATATCTTAGAACTGGTGAAGATGTCAAATTCGTCGTTTGTATGGCTCTAACCTACATTATCTTTCTTTCAAGACGAGGATTATGATGAGTCTAAAAAGGCATTCAATCTCTTCCAACGATTGGCAAAAGATCCATATCTGACGGTACATAAGCAGACATTTTTAGTTGTCCAGAACTCGGGCATCCCAAATAAATTGTTGATATTATACCCCACCCATCCTGCTAGGTCTTTTGGTACATTTTTGGACACATTAGTGACTTTCACACTCTTTGTTCATATAACATTCTTTAGATTGAGGATCACTGACAAAGGTTGAGTACCCGAACCTTGCATGTCTGGTCCATGCTGCAAATTTATCTGTTCTTAAATGATGCTATTGAACTTGAAGACGTTTGGCAGCTGTATATGAAGATTCAAATACATTTGCCTCAAGAAATAAAGAATATACCTAAATGAAATGTATGCTTTTAAAAGCAAATTCAAAGCCGCCTTGCTCAGGGGCACGGATGTACTTAAGGAGCACATCCATTTTCAGATAGAATTAAAAAGTCTAACAAATATTAGGAAACAGCATTGCAACTAAATTATCCATATTTTAAGAAAAATGAAAAATGTTGGAAAGATTTTTTTTCTTTAAAAGAGGTTAACAGATCGAGTAGGCGAAAGGCAGGATAAGAGTAGGCGAAAATAACAAAAATACACAGGAGAACAATGCAGAAACGGAACGACTTATGGCCTCGTTTAGAAGAAAGGTCACCAAAGTCGTGGATGAAAAACAACAAAATTCAACGCGGTTCTTTTTTAATTTTGAAACTAGCTGGAGGTGATATGCGCAGGTGTTTAGTCACGATTTATCATACAAAACTGAGAATAGGACGAGGGAATCATGGATTTCCGTTGTTATTGTTTGCTTCGAAAAATTGGAACCTAATGAGGAGAAGCAGTTGAAAAATATTCCTTCACTGAATATCCTAGCACTGTTGGCATGGAGCGGGAAGCCCTCTTGATTAAACTCGCTAAATTCAGTGCACCGGATAAGGGCGTTGAAATACTCCATTCCCTTCGATGCTATACAGATATGTGTTGCATTGAAATCCTTGTCTTAGATATAGTGTTTTGTGAAATGATACGTCAGGCCCTTTTAATTCTTTATTCTGAAATGTTGATGCAGTGGGATCAAACGGAAATAGAAAATACTTAACAAACAATAAAACAAAATGTTCCAATACTCCAATACTCCAATACTCATAGATTCATCATCTGTTGAATGCCAACGAAGCAGCTTTAGCACAACAATGAAGTTCTATATCTTGAAAACGATATAAACTAATATTGTCTGAAAACATTTCAAGTGTTCTTACGATGTGTCGGAATATGGATGAGCTTTACTGTAATGCTTAATGACAGGATGTGCAATAATGATGCTTCTAGAAGTAAGACGGCTCAAAGAAGCATCATTATTTGGTTTTTGAGCATTGTTAGTTATATCATTTCAGAAGAATAAAGAGAGTACGTTACTCTTTCGGGTTAATTCATCTGGAAAAGACATTTTAATGGGCATAGCTTGCAAAGACATTTATAAACCCTTTATGGCAAACGGCTTAGATTTTCTCCTGCTTCCTCCAGAAGGTCCACGTATCGAAAAGAAACACTTAATTGGGATCCTTCACATTGTTATTTTAGGCAATATATTGTCTAATTGGGATTCTCTTATAGAATTCATGGCTACGTCTTCATTTCTTTTGTATTCATCGCATCGAAAAAAGGAGGGGATCTCCGGCTGCAGTACCTACAGCAAAACCCCAAAACACCCAAAGGAAAAAAACACAAAGCAAACATGCATAGAAAGAGCCGCAAATGGTAAAAGAAACGCTAAAACACATAGAAACATCATAAACACAAAGGACTACACATAAACCAACGAGATCAATGGGCCATTGGTGCCGGCTTAGGACGTTTATATGCAATGTCAGTTATCTGGATTACATGCGCACAACCCTCCCACTTTTCCGATTACCCAGAAGACTTGAAGAAAGTACAGTTGGTGTCAAATATATGAAATAATATCCTCAATGTAAGATGACTATACAAACAGACAGCATGACGTAGGGGTCAAAGAAACACAGATACGGATATGTACATAAGGCTTACGAAATGCAGTACGTGTTTTGCCAGTCTTCTCTAGAGGGCCCGTCATGGAGTCATGTGGGCACAGTCAGTCAGAGTGCAATTCTTAGAGGTTTCCAATCATGTGTAAAAAAGGACAGGCTCCAAACGGACTCGGTAGCAGCTACAAAAGCAATTAAATCGAAACATCAAAATGCAAAAACGTTGAGCGGACAAGTGGAAAACGAAAGCCAAACACAAAGGATGACATCAAAACAAAACGTAGGCAGCACATAAACCAAAGAGGCCGATGAAACATGAAACTATAAACAGGGGTCAAAGCAAAAACACCATACTGTAAACATGGCTGTTTTTGCTGGGAAAATCTTCGCGAAATGATCATGGCAACAATAAGCGTTCGGTTACATTGGCGAAATCGGGAGTTTTCCCTTTAGTTACACTGGTTGAATTTTTCACGAGGGGTATTTTTGCGATAATAATGCAATCGCGAAAAAACGCGAAACTTACCCCTACGCGAAAATTGCCATATTACAGTATCTTGACTCAAAGATGAGCAGGGTATGTTATACAGGAATCGCTTATATCATTTATGTACAGCAAAACACAAAAACACTTCTATGCAAATAGTATTACACAGAATACTCAATTACAAAAACACTTACAAAAAGTGAGAAGGAACACAAAACACCGAAGAGATCAAAACGCTTGACAACAAACAAAAATAAACACATAAACATACGAGATTAATGAGTAAGCAAATGATTAAAAACGTGGGTCCTGTAGCATCATATCCCACCCATCCTGCTACGTTTTTCGGTACATTTTTGACATAAAAATTTTTATACCCTCTGGCCATATTACATTATTTAGATTGAGGACCACTGACGAGGGTTAAGTACCCGAAACGTGCATGTCTGGTCCACGCTGTAAATTTATCTGTTCTTAAATGATGCTATCGAATTTGAAGACGTTTAACATTACTATCACAAACTTAATGTATACTTTGTGTAAAATGTATTTCTGCAGTAATAGAAATAAAACTATACGGTTACCTATGAGTGAGGGGAATAAAGTTCGCATTCCGATAAAATGTTTTTATCGTTTTAATTTGCAATTATTTATATCAAAGCATAACAAATGAGTGTCACAATAATTTTATATATGCATCATAATACATATTACATACGTTCTATGCAACGTTATTACTTTGAAACAAATTTCGAACAACCACTCTCGATATATCTTTATTTAAGCCAATTTTCATACATGTATTTCATGTAAATTGATCTGTTATTTTCATAAAAAAAGTGTGCTATATTACGCAGTGCACAAGGTGCGATTTGTCATGCAAATGATACATGCCCCAGTTCAAATTGTAGAGGATCGAACACTCTATTCTTACTGTTTAGCTCCGGAGCAATCTAAACAGTAATTTTATCTGCGTAAATACAATTAAAATACAGCAAATCTGATTCACCGATCGTAACAAAATAATTCAGTTTTACGTTAGTATGCAAATATATTGGTTAATTATCTATTGCGGATTGTTGATTGAAATGCATGCTCGTAATCTAAAAAAGATATATTGAGTGTTTACAAATCTTAAACTTAACCATAAATTAATGCTCGCTTTGCTGTTCTTTGTTGGCAAAAACTAGGGAAGGATTTACTTCTTCTGAGGATGTTATATACAATGATGCATTATTAGTGCAGCTTTAAACAGTCAGCAAAATCAATAACGGATAGTGAAAAAATTTACCGATACTCTATCAAACAATGAAAATAATTTTCAATGGCGAACGTAGAATCAAAGTTAAATTCTTGATGACGCCTCTTTTCGCGTTTGTATGATACATGAAATAACTTGGTTCATTGTCCAATAGAAATAGTTAATATGCTTGAAATATATGCTTTGTAATCGTAAATAAAGAGAGCGTTAATAAACCTTGAACCTATCCATAAATGTTTATTGTCTCAAAATCATGCCATTTTTTTCTTCTTTTTTTTTTTAATTTGTAATTTTTTGACAAAAATAGATACAGGAAGTATTAACTTTAAGGATGGTTGATACATAAATGAATTATTAAGAAGCTATTAGCAGCTATATAATTGTCAGTAAAGAATTGAAGGATGGTGTTAAAACTATCAATATTATTTTAGAAATATACGTACGACATTACCGATTCAAAGTTACATTATGCCTCGTCAAGATCAAACCATGAATCAACTAGTTTTGTCATTTTTTTATGGAAGTGAGTCTATCATATGAAGAAATTCGAAACTAGCTTGTTACAACAGTCACATATGCCCTTGCTACCGAGCTATGATCAATTATTGCTTATAAAATGGGTACCCTCATATAAACAACTTTTCTCCGTAGAATACGGTATTCGAACACGTGTAAGCACTCATTTGCATAAGGATAGAACTGTAGCAAAACAAAACAACATTGCGGACAGATAACACGTTGGACGAAGGCATCGACAATCGTTGTCATCAAAATCTGAGAAGGGAAATGTAATAAACATAAACGAGGAAAGAAAGAAATAGCCTTGCGGATTTGGGAACACGCAGACAGGACGTAGCCGGTTTAGTGAATACACAACTTTCGCTGCGTCCTGTTTGCGTGCTGTCTACGAATTCAACAAGAAGTACCATACGCACTTTGTAAGTGAGGAGGTTGTTTTACACCACAATTGTACGTTCTTCGAGACCTTTGGGTAATCGGAAAGTGGGAGGGTTGTGCGCACGTGTTTGATGTTTCTGTTTTGTGCGTTGACGTTCCTTGTCCCTTGTGCGTCTCTTTCTGTGCTTGTCTGCTTTGTGTTTTTGCCTTGGGTGTTTTGGGGTTTTGCTGTGGGTGCTGCAACCTGGTGTTGTTGGAGATCCCCTCCTTTGTTCTAAGTACGTTGCAAGTACGTGCAATGTACCTTCGATACAAGGAAGTGAGGACTTCGTTCTCCGTACGTTAGCAGTACGTGTAACTTCGACATCTTTACAATAACGTAGAAGACGTACGGAGAAAGTACGTTGTAAGCAAGTAGCACGCAAGTCGTAAGTACGTTCAACGCACTTACTTTTTGTGCTATATATAATGCATCTAACCACCCATATAACTGTGCGTGTGACGTGCGTTGGCACACACCTTCTGTGTCCTTGCCGATTCCTTACTTGCGTCTTCAGAAAAACGCAGGACAGGTAGCCTCCACAAACACGCACGTCCTAAAAGCACGCACGGCGGGTTGTGAAAAGGGCTTAAAGTTCATTCAAGCGATTGGTTAAGGTGATATCACACGTTTCGTGTTATACAACACTTATTTTCAGAAAAAAAGCATAATTCTGATCTCCTAATTTAATTGAAATATAAGGGACAATATTAGGAGGTCACCATCCAAAATTTTGAGATTTTGAAATTGATCAGACTTTTTAGCCATCCATTGATTGTAATGGAAATGCTCATTTTTTGGCTAAATTATTTTTTCAGCCCAAGATTTTCAAATGAAACTTCTAATATGATTCCCTCAACATATTGTGCAAATTCTTATAGAAAGAATTCGTTCAATGACCACGTCATATGTTGCAAAATCTGACTGAATGTGTAAATTATCATGTAAAAAATTAAAAGTACAATTCGAGTTATCTTTCTTTACTATGTGACCAAAGACAAAAGCATCCGAATTTATATAATCATCTTTTTGAAATATCACAGCAGTGTTCCTTCTCTCACAAAGATGTCAATATGTAAATAAATAGAGCCGAATACAGATTTTGTGTGATAAAACGACAGTATGTGAACATGTGTAATGATATTACATGTACTATATGGGTAACTATATTATAAGTTTCTCTACATTCAAACACTTTACTGACACCTGACTTATTTCTGAATAGATACGACATATGTATGTAGGTTAAAAAGTCTTAACAAAATTTTCAAATACATTTGCAAATGAGTTAAAGATCCTGACGATAATCTCAACAGCACTCACAATAGAGCACAAAATTGAGCATCGACGGACCCCTAGCAAGCAAGAGGTGGGACCAGGTGCCCGGGAGGAGTAAGCATCCCCTGTTGGCTAGCCGCACCCGCCGTCGATCATGTCGATGTTTAAGCACGATAACGAAAACAATATATGACATTCATTCACATGCAAAGAAGGGAGGAGATCTCCAACAAGACCCCGTTGCAGCATCAACAGTAAGACACCAAAACACCCGATGCAAAAACACAAAAGACGAGTACAGCACGAGACGGAAAAGAGACACACGACATGTAAACATCAAACACAAAAGACTACACATAAACCGACGAGACCAATGGGTAACCGGTGCCGACTTTGAACGGCCATCTGTCACGCAAGTAGCAAATGGTGTGGTTATCCTGGATTACGTGCGCACAACCCTCTCAATTCTCCAATTACCCAGAGGTCTCGAAGAACGTACAAATGTGGTGTAAAACAACCTCCTCACTGTAAGATGACATCACACAAATGCAAGTACAATTTCAGCAAAAAATTGACTATTGCTGGTAACTCTAGGCTTACCTTTACTTTGCAAAGAAAAAAACGAATTACGATGTATTTATTGTCCCTGCGCTCAGGCTCGAACCGTAGTTTTTCCGTATGGTGGGCTCTACCTCTGAGCTATTGGATAGACTTGCCGATTGAGCGATTATAACAAAGCCAGAACATCAAGACATTTTAAGTTACAAAAATCGGAAATCTTTAGCGTGGAGATTTTTTTTAAATTCTCGTCTAAGGGAGGCTACTGAAACGCGTGTGATATCTCGTTAATCGTTGTAGCGAGCTAACTCTGCCTTTAGTATACGTGACATATTTCTACATAATGTATATGTAAATAATAATTTCCGAAATTTACAAAAGAAGTGTGTACCCGAGAATAAAAACGTCTAGTTAAAACAAAAATATGAGAGATAATGAAGTATTATATGGATGTTCAAATGGTAGTACTTAAAATCTCTTTACAGTAAAACTTCCTTATTGACAGATTAATCCCTGCGAAAGCATAGGTAACTTTAAGGATTTTAATTTTATTAGACATTTTGCATTACTTTTCTACTAATGCCCTTCAGTATCTATACACTTTTGCCACCGGTGTTTGAGGGCCTAAACACCACTTAAAGCTTGACTGGTCAGAAAACCATCCTCTGCAAGTATAACGTCATCATCGGACTGAAAGGGGATGCCAGAAATAGCTTTCAGTTTTGGGAGTAAATGAAAGTCTGATGGAGCAAGATCAGGTGAATAAGGCGAATGCTCAATCAAATTAAAGCCAGAATCATGAATGGCAGTCAAGGCAGTAACAGACTTGTGAACAGGAGCATTGTACTGATGGAACAACACAGTGAGCTTTCTGCGGTGCTTCGATTTAATATTTTCCCTTAACTGTGTCAGAAGTAAAGCATGGTTACATGTGCCGTTGATTGTCTGTCCTTTTGGAGAATACTTCTGCAACCCAGAAAACAGAGGCTCACAACATATCAATCAGCCCTAGTATGTCGGCGGAACCGGGGTGCAAATGAGGTTTGAGTCAGAAACGTTTAGGTTGGTACTACTTGTTTTATTACCCTTAACCGCTGGACCACGAATCGCACATTAGAAAATATTTTTTTAGACCGAATTGAAGCGGCGAGTGTTGCATACAAGCAGGAGATGCTTACTCTTCATGGGCACCTGGTCTAACTCCCATATCGGGAGTTCACTTCTTATCATATGGTGGAGGTTTTTGTTTGTTTGCTTTGGTTCCTGTTTTATTCTGATTTTGTAGGCTTTCGGTTTCTGATTTTCTGAATTATCGATTTTGTGCTGTATACAGGGATATGGTCATTATCCATATTTGTTATCATTACTACAAGTGTAGACACTTTTTATTTCTTCTAAGAAGAATTGTGTGTGTACGAAACGTGCGATTTGCACTATTATTAATCAAGTGAGTTAATATGCGAATGAGGAAGATGTTTACAAATTGTCAATTCTTCAAAAGGATTTATGACGAAGAAGCAGTTTCGTTTTCCTTCCACTTGCAAAATATATTGAAGTGGAACACATAACACAAACATTCCAAGTAATATAATTGACATAATCCGTTCAAAATTACGCAATTTTTTTTGGAAACCGATATTTTGGATCCCCTCCCCCCAAAGGTCATGACCCAGGAAAACATTCTGGGTCCATCTATGCTAGATTAAATGTGTAATTTACGATGACATTTCTACAAATGTAGGCATATAATGAATGATGTATAATTAATAAGTATACATTAGATTTTAATCGAAATTTCAGCTTTTTTTATTTTTGTTTTGCTTTGTCGATTCAGAAAGGGAGTGTTTGTTTCTTTATATCGTTAGTTCTAAGAATGATATCTACGCCAACTAAAAGAGACTCCAAGCAAACCAATGTTGAAAAACAATGTGTCAAAACACTTTGATTAACATTACAGGAATACAAAGTGTTCCTCGCATATTTGTCTTTATTTCATTAGGTCATATATTAGATTCATTCGAGACTGTATTTATCCTGCTACGTCATTCGGTAAATTTTTGAACATAATTATTTTCACACTCTTTGGCAATATTTTAGATTGAGGATCACTGACGACGGTGAAGTACCCAAAACGTGTATGTCTGGTCATTGCTGAAAATTTATCTGTTCTAAAATGATGCTTGAATTTGAAGACGTTTAACATTAGTTGTTCATTACAGAAATGCAATAAAACGATAAATATCTTGAGGACATTGTAACTGATATCGTCCAAACGGCATTCGCAGAGTCATTATTACTTGACAGAACACGGATAAGTATGAACTTGTCATTTAATGACAGGATGTGCAAAAACAAATGCATCAGGGTTATTCCTAAAAGAAACATCGTCATAATGTAGAGAGCCTTGGTGATGATATCTAAATAGAGAATGTTTCTCTTTTTATGTTCGTTGATCTTGAAAAGATATTTTAACAAGCATATTCTGCAAAGAAATCCATAAATCTCTTAGAGCAAATGGCTTAGCTTTTTGTCCTGCTTTTTCAGGAAGTTACATGTATAAGAATAAAACACTTAATGAGGATCCTTGAGGTTAATAACATATTATATTGTCTAAATGAGTCCCCGAGGGTGTACATGTAGCCAAATTCGATCAACTTCGGTTGCTCTTTGATTTTCAACGCGTTCGAAAATTTCTGTTATTAAACATCTCTTGAAATTTCTAAACCGTGGGTCCTGTATCATCATATCCCACCCATTCTGATACGTCTTTCGGTACATTTTTATGAATGATAATTTTTACACCTTTTGGCCATATTACATTGTTTATATTGAAGATCACTGACGAGGGTTAAGTACCCAAAACGAACACGTCTGGTCCTGAATGCAAATGCCTCTATTCTTAAATGATGCTATTGAATTTAAGATGTTGAACACTTGTTTAGTATCCATCACTATATCTAATTTTGTGTTGTTTTTTTTTTCCAAAGGGTTTTCCCTTCATTTTTGGATACCACAAAAACCATTCAAATTAGACTTCTACTCATCGAAGTCACGTGTATATCAGCATCGACAAAAATGAAACTTTACACTCAGGTTCGCATTTCGATGACATTACTATTGTCTTTTTAGAGACTACTTTCCAAACAGAGTTAAACTAACTTTAAATAAGTATGTGTATTCCCAATAGTCTCGTTGGTTTATGTGTGGTCTGTTTGTCTCGTGTTTCTATTGTGTTAGTTTGCGCAATTTGTCCCTTTTGTGTATCGTTCAATGCGTGTTAGCTCAGTGTTTTTGAATTGGTGTTTTGCTATGGGTGGTGCATCCGAGTGTTGTTGGAGATCCCTTCCTTCCTTTTATATACGTTCTTCAAATTCATATGCCGAAACGACAACAGAGGGGAAAGCGAAGGCTAAGCACCCCTGTGAAAGAGATTGCGTTTCAAGGAATAAGGCAAATGATCTGAATTAAATGCTTTTTACGGACATGGCTTAGCTACTCTTCGTGCATTTTCTATAAATGGACCTTTATATTAGCAAAAAAGGGCGCAAGGTCATGCAATGTAAATGGTGCCCTTTGCCAGGCAAATGATGCATGACCTAGCTCTAATCAGTGATGATCGAACACTCTGTCCTACCGGTTTGGAATCCATGTTTAGTTCTGAAGCAATGTAAATAATGATATTCCCTGTGTAAATGTAATTTAAATCCAGGATATCAGATTCATCAAATGTAACAAGATAATTCAGTTTTACGTTTGTATGCAAATAATTTAGTTCATTATCCATTGGGAATGCTTGATTGTGCTTTGAAATACATGCCTGCAATAACAAATAGAGTGTGTTACATGTAACACAACCCTGAACTTATCTATTATTGCATTTTGACTCAAATTAATGCCCGCTTTGTTCTTTGTTGGTAAGAAATGTATGTGCACCGGAAGAATTTAATTCTTACCCGGATGTTAGATATAATGATGCATTATCAGTGAAGCTATAAACAGTCAGCAGAGAAAGAATAATAGATGGTATAAAAACTATCGATAGTCTATCAAACAATGAAAATAATTTTCAATGGTGAACGTAAAATCCAAATTCAGATCTTGAGAACTCCTCATTTCATTTGATCTGAGAGAATTGTGCGTCCGAAATGTGTGCTTCACATTAGATGATAACCGTTCCTATGAAAAATCTAATGATTCGACCTTGCCTTCTCGACTTTGAGAATAACTGATCGGTACTTCTTTAATGTTTATTTAGTGATCTTGCAAATTAGGGTTACAAAGTTTCAGTTCTTCAAAGAGTTTTATTAACTAATAGCTTGTTTATCCTTCGTCTTTTACAATCAACAGCTGTGCAACGTTGACTATGGCATAGGCATTCCAAGTGATAAGGTCGTGCGCTTGTTATCTAATTTAATAGATAGTTTACTATTATACAGCGAAACCCCGCCCTTCTCCAGCTTGCTTAATGATTGTGTCTTCAATTCGGTCTTTTCGAAATACAGAGTTACTTCATATTTGTGTAGGTATATGACGTCATCAAATTCTATGGAAACCAGCCTGAAATTCAGGGAAACAGGGTTAAAATCTGACGTTTTCAAAGGAATTTAATCACGTCACAATGCTTTTAAGTCAGATACCTGCACAAATCGAACGTATGCCTATGAAATCGAAAAGACGGAATTACATATTCGTACGCAATTCATTTCCTTTAACACAAACTATCCTTCCTTCTTCGTCAGTAATGGAACAGTTGAATGAATATAGCGACATAATGGACTCATGGCCTTTCCTTTGATATGCTTGAGTTTCAGTTTGTATAATCTGTATAGGCATAATTAGATTAATATGTGTTCATCGCAAAAATTCAACTAAATATGAACAGTGCTTGTAACACCTGGTATATATAACAATGCATATATAGATTTGAATGCAAACAACTGTGAAATGAGGTGGGATTCTTATCATAAAGAACAATATATCAATGTGAAATTTATAGCATGCGCTCGTGCAAGAAAAAAAATACACCAGCATAATCATATCTTTTTTCCGTGAAACGATATGGCTGTACTTATAAATGAGACCAATTTATGAGTTAAAGAAAATCCTGACGATAATCTCAACAGCACTCACAATAGAGCACAAAATTAAACATCGACGGACCCCTAGCAAGCTAGAGGTGGGACCAGGTACCCGGGAGGAGTAAGCATCCCCTGTTGGCTAGCCGCACCCGCCGTCGATGTTCATGAAGCATGGAAATGAAAATATATAAAATTAATGCACTGTCTGACGTTATGTCTATATAGAAAGTGCTATGGCGACAATGTCAGGGAAGTATATTCAAAACACTTACTGTCAAACCCCTCGCGGGGAACTTTTTTACGAGCTCCACACGGCAAATGAGTGACTAATGGCTTCGTGTGGGATACATTTTTCCATCTTTTTTTAGCGATTAATTAGTTTTATTCGCGAGATTTTCATTTTTACTAGAATGTTCGAAACTCTCCAATCTGAAACATTGTCTGTATTTGATAACAGGATAGTACATGTACGCGACCTTTTTGGCATGAATGTTAAACGTCTTCAAATTCAATAGCATCTTTTAAGAACAGATAAATTTGCAGCATTGACCAGACATGCACGTTTCGGGCACTTAACCCTCGTCAGGTTGCTGTTCTGTAAAGTTCCTCCAATTTGCTGCTCTTTAAACTTCCTCCAATTTGAAATTTCAGGGGAAGGGTGTGAAACAAGCGTAAAGTGCCTTTTTATGTCGCAAGAGCGACATAAGGGGATCACTTTGCTCGATGTCCGTCAGTCTGACAGTCGGTCACTATTCAGTCAATGTCGGATCCATCCAATAAAGAACGAATGCACGTCACTTGGAAAAAAAAAGATAAAAACAGCATAACAGGTACAAGCTAGTAAATACGACACTAAAACGTGTGTTTAAATCCAGCGGAAGGAAAAAAACATCCCTTGTTGGCTATATAGTTGTATCTATATGCATCATACTTCTGCAGGAGTAATGAAACAAAGGAGGTGATCTCCAACAACACTAGGTTGCAACACCCACAACAAAATTCCAAAACACCAAATGCAAAAACACAGAGCAGACACGCACAGAAAGAGACGAAAAAGAGACAAGGAACACCAACGCACAACATAGAAAGAATGTTTAGAGGCAATACGCAATATAGTTCAAGGTCACTTTCAATGTCAAGGTAATGCATTAAGGGTCAAACGCGAGACAGGCGGCTTTCCTTCTTTAGAACAGTGATATTTATAAGATATATGTATCTCTTAAAATTCAAATTAAATTGAATCTACTTTTTACTTATATGCCATTCAATATAAGCGAAAAGCTTGAAAATCCTTACTGAGCTAATAATGAAGTTTGATTTCACAAACAAAAAAAAGAACAAACAAAAAAACAATCCAAGTGATATAACTGTTTCACTCACGATCACTCACACATTTGCATAAGCATTGGTTCAAAAACAATTTTTTAATGTAAAAAATGAATCTTATTCAATAGATCTCCGTTTGTAACTCATTAAGGGAAACCAACAATGCACCATGTCACTCTAGTGCATTTATTGCACTGAACAAAAGTTAGTTAAGGCCATAGAAATTTAATATTTTGTTTTACATCCGTGGGCCGGTACCTTTTAGGAAAATTTCTCAGAAAAAAATATAGACAAACGTGTATGTGCCAGGTCAAGAATATCAGTAAATGATCTTGAATACCATAAAATGTCTATACCATCATTAATATGAGAAGATAATCGTTGTTTTTCTTAAAATAAATTCCACATCACTTTTTTGTTTTCACTCTTCCTTAATTTCCATATGCCCTCAAATTGATCATCTTGTGTTTGTGTGTTTTCATGCCTGGTGGGAGAGTACCTTTCAGAAAAAGTTCCGGACGTAAAACAGAATACTTAATTACTTTTGCCTAATGAAATAAACTTATAGATAAGGCTACAAAACATACATGTTTCTGATATTCAATCCCCATCAATCATTAACAACCAGGAAATACTTGTAAATTTTGTCAGATGAAAATAACTTACGCCATCATTGGCGTACAAACATATGTAACTCACGTTAATTTACCTATGAAGACGTAAATAATGCACATCCAGAGCAGCCGCTGCATTACAGTTTTTTAGTAGGAACAAGATTCTAAGATTTAATTATGTCTTTGATGTATTTGAAATTTTCCTTCACCTTATGTCAAAGGCATCACTTATGAGACAATGCGTCCTCAAAATGGGAATGCTGTGCACTTAAATTATCATCATAATATCATCTGCGCATATAACGCAATGTAACATATCGTATCTATAAATTATATATTTTCAAACTTCTCACGGGGCGTCAAAATATGAATCCTTTCCAAGACCCTAATACTTAATTGAAAAATAAAATTATGGTTTTTATTCGCAAGTATTTTATTCTATTTTCATGAAAACTTCAATCGCCAAAAGATCGTCAGAAGTAACATTGAACTTCAATGTTTTTACCCTGTAATGGTCAACATAACATCCTCTATATAGACATTAACTCAGACAGTGCGGCTAGCCAAACAAGGAAGGCTTACTCCTTCAAGGCACCTGGTCCCACTTCAAGCTTGCTAGGGGTCCGTCGATGCTCAATTTGGTGTTCTTTTGTGAATACTGTTGAGATGGTCGTTAGGATCGTATTTATTTCAACATGAAGTCCACGTTAATTAACCTTTTTATGCAGATTACTCGTTCAAGTTCCCCTGTGGTTATTTTTTTTTTTCTTTTCTGAGATGCTATTTCTCTACCATATCGAGATTTTTAAAGTCTTTTCCATTTGAAAACAAATATAAAACTAGAGTAAATTTCCTTATCAGAAATTATTGTTCTTTGGTTTACTGTAAACTCGGTTATTTTCACTGAAGGAAATTTTGCGATTATAAAATAAAGACGTGTTTATACGTTAAGAGGAAATATTCAGAATATAATCGTCTCTGCCTTTGTAAGAATGCAGCTGGCAGGGGTTTTTTTGGCGAGGAGGAATTTTTCCCGTAATTTTTATAAACGCGAAAATTTCCAAGTTTATAATACTTTATGATACTTCAAAAAGGAACATCTCATCTACTGTAATAATTTTGGTGCATCGTAACTTTTCTATCTTTTCTACAGGAAAGGGCTACAAATGACTCTATCATTTACTTTCACTTACACATTTCAATTATCAATACTATCATAAAGGAGATACAAAAGACGGAATCAATAAATCTCCGTCAAAACCTGGTTGCAGCTGATGTAATAAATAAAAATGCATAACAAGACATAATGTTAGATAGTTAAACATACAAACATATTAATAAGAATAAAGTTTCTTCATTATAAGACAATCATATTTCTGATCACAATACGTGTTACACACTGAATCTTTAAAAGCTAAGAAAACCTTATGAATTATGTGATTTTCAAAATAACTTTCACCAAAAAAAGGCATAGATAGGAACAAACGAAGCGTTATTTATTACTACGTTTTCTCAATATACACTTATACAGCAGCTGCAACGTTTGTTTTTTGAGTAGGTGCAATATCTTAATGACGTCTTTAGTGTACTGAAAGTCTAACTTTTCCTTAAACCTGGGGCATTATCGATACTTCTTCGAAATGCGCGTTATGCAGAGCAATTATCATAATTATGCATGTATTTATGCTTCGTTTTCAATTATCAGGTTTTGTTTGAACATCATACTTAACGACCTCTTTGATTTGTTTGAAAGTCGTACCTAATCTTTCCAACCTACAGCATAATATTCATGAAACAATGAGTCTTCGAAATGTGTATATTCCTAATTTGATTTAAATCGTAGAATTACCAGGTCCATTTCAAACTTTTCTGCCTCTCGGAGCATAAGATTTAAGAAAGGTGGATAAAGCACCTACATGTACTTACACATTCAAAACACCAAATGCCAAAAAAACACCAGATAAGCACAAAAAAGACACAAAAAGGAAAAGGAAGAGCTAACACAATAAAGTGACATCAAAACACTACATAAAGCCTATTACGTCATGTCGTTCCCTTCTCATTTTGGACGGTATCTGACGTAAATTGATTGTGACGTCATCAAATTATATGGCAACAAGTATAAAATTCAGGGAATAAATGATTCAAATACGACATTTATATAGTTATGTCATTACGTCATAATGCGTTTACGTCAGATACCGTCTCAAGGGGGAAGTAACTCTGTATATCGAAAAGAAGGGGTAATAACCTAGCGAGACAAATGGCAATAGGTGTCGACATAGTAGTACTAAACGGTGCAGTTATCATGGTTTAGAAATGTTTAATTACCAAGCCAAAATTTGATTTATCTTTAAATCAATTTGTTACATTGACGTCACCTTCATTTTTTAAAGATTCTTATCCGTTTTATTAGGACTTCGCTCGATTGGCTATCGAAATTGTTTTTCGCGGTCCATTCAACTTTGCATTGTTCTGTGGAGATCTTAAAGAATTTCTTTTTCGTCCCTTTTTCCTTTTTTTTTTGCGGTGGTGGTAGTGGGGATTTCAAACGACACATTATTGTGTGCTCTTCTCAGAGATCTCTATAAACAAACATAATTATACACAAACCAGCTAGCCACGAATAACTATGCTATACTAGTATGACAATGAGAAGAAAAGGGGTAAACCAGAGAAGAAATACCAATCGTAGTTCAGGAGTTAAAGATCCAGAGAATATGGCATTATAGTGCAAGTTTCCATAAACAAGGCAATCGCGAACCCCCGAATGGAGACAGGACCAGGTGCAAAGGAGGAGTGAGCGTCCTCTGACTGCATGCAACACTCACGGGGATACCAAATAGAAACGTTCAAATCTAGGTAAAAGACTTTCATTTGGAAGACTGTCCTTCATTATTCTTGATAGGCAAATGTCGAGATGTGCAATACGTTCTTTGTAGCGACAAAAGAACTTCCTCATTGACATCTTAAGCCATATCCTTAAATAACCTTTAATAAACAGCTCACTACCGAGTCTCTTTGCCCTCAACATGAAGTTTTTAAAACATTTGTACTGAGAACATGCATGCTATTTCATTGCGTATAAGTTGTGTGAAAACACATAATTTTTCCTTTTCTTTTTCTTGGAACCTATCAAAAAATTAAGTTTTCCATAATTCATTTCTAAAGCACCTTTCAGTCTTTGTAAGTTATGCTTATCGATCATTTAACTCCCCTCTTATCCATATAAAATCAATTATCAGTTAACTATATACATGTATATTCATTATGCAACATTTTTTAACCACCTTGCCTCAGGCAGACCAAAATATCTCTAGTTGATGTGTAAATATAACGATTTTTTTTTTCATTTTTGCAGGAACAATTCCCCTACTCAAACGCAAAGCTCATGAAAACTAGCCATATGAAACACCTTTATTTCATTCACATCTCGCTTGACAATCTCTTTCAGTTCGACGGCAGGTGCGGCTAGCCAACAGGGGATGCTTACTCCTCCCGGGCACCTGGTCCCACCTCTAGCTTGCTAGATGTCCGTCGATGCTCATTTTGGTGCTCTATTGTGAGTGCTGTTGCGATTATCGTCAGGATCTCTATGCGTGAAATAGTTTTGTTCGAAATACTCATTTATCCAATTACTTGTATAATCTTAGTACACCTTTCAATATCACTCGTATGGTCAAGTCTCTGTTAAACCATACATTTAATTATGTTTTGTTTACTCTATGACAGCAAAGTTAATACACTTGAAATGTCATGTTGTTTGTTTTCAATTTGATTTGTCCTTTCTTCCGTAGCCATTCCATTTGAAATTCAAATTTCATTTTGAACTTAATATATATATTAATAATATATTTCAATGTAATGTAGATCATATATTTCAATTTTGTTTCAGCTCCAATTCTGTCCATCACATACATGTAATCCTTTCTTTCATGACTTTTTAAATTGTGATGTATGATTTTACTGCAGTTGAATAGTGTCTCTAAGTTTTATAGGCTGTGTGTAATGATATCATATTTGTATCTTATATCTACTATTTTCAAACTCAATTTCTTTGATACGCTCGTATGTTACCCTACAATATATTAAAGTATTTGAAGTTTGAATTCGACTTTTTCATAAATAGATTAAGATAGATAAAAAAAATCTTACCCTGTGAAATTCTACCGTTGGTGCCTTCGACATCGTCCCATTGCCAGTCTGTCCTGAAGAATTCGATGTAAAATTCACAAACTCTGAATTTTTCAGTTTCGCTTCCATTGTCTCCAAATCTAAATAAGTTCTCCTTATGGTATCAGTCAAAAAGGTTTAGTTTCTATTAAGTATAAATTAATTGGATATCTCTTAGTCCTTCAAGACATCCGACGGGATTTTTTTTTTATTCTTTCAGCTTTATAGATTTTTCCCATACGATGAAGAAATATCTGAAAGCGTTCTTAAGGAAAGTTCTGTTGAAAAACCAATCAAACATAGACTTTTCTTCAAGGCTCTTGCGATGAAAATGAAATATGGCAGTTGCTCTCGATTAAGATGAATTCTAATTGTCTCTTATAATATTTTCATCTGCTTTACACTTGTAAATATGAAATTCATAAATACATGTAGATGAGAAAATCGGCTTTGTAACATTCACATTTGACATGTGGTGTCGAGCGTTACATACGCTATAATGCTTCCGTTCAATCGAATTTCACATCGATATATATATAATTACCATCCTGGTCTCTCCTTTTTTTTTCTCTTTTTTTTCTACTTTTTTTCCGAGAAACTTGTTTATAAATATATATACCACCACGTATATTGCCAAAATCAATTAATCAACCGGCGATAATATCGACAGCTTTGGGTGTTACACGTAACGGCCAGGTTCTGAAAAATAAAATAAAGTATTTCATTATGAGAATGTCACGATTGCAATTACAATTTTTCCTCCAGAAATACAAATATTTCTCTTCCGAGGTGGCAGCTCTTCAAAGCGTCCGGAAGGCGTCTTGTGTAATTTAACGAAACTCATTTCCTCAATATAGGGGATAGTTTGTGTACCCAAATATGCCTTTTAGTTGTGTGAAGCACGGGCGCGGATCTAGGGAGGGGGGTAGGGAGGGGGTCAGGACATCCTCAATTTGAATTTGCTGAAAATATGTAATTTTTTCCAGTTTTAACGTAGAGTTTATTTTCAAAATCATATGCTGGAACCCCCCCCCCCCCCTATACGACGGACCGGAGCCCCGTCCCTGTGAAAAATTCCTAGATCTTCCAACTTGAATGTACCCAGACTTGTTTCCTCAATAAATAACAGTTTGCGAACCAAATATGCCTTTTAGTTACAAAAATTTATGTATGAAGCAACAACAATTATTTCATTTCGACATAACCACATTCTTAAAAATCGTGTATTTTCACAAAACAGTTGAAAAATCATCAAGATTTAAATTTTGAACAGATGTAATTTCTAAAATCTTTTCGCCGATGGATATTTTAATTTCCAGAAAAGTATGATTCCCCCTAGCCCTCTCGCCGATCTAGGAAAGGGGGGGGTTATAGTCTTTAATTTTGAAAGAGTATATACATGTATAAACGTAAAAACCGGAAACTAAGCATTTGTGGCAAATTCGAGAAGGGGTTTGAAGCCACTTTGACACTCGCATCGCATCTAGATGCGGCTGGGGAAAGGAGCATCTGATTAATATATGATCTATGCACAATAGACATCGCGAAAGTTTTTACAACTTACCAGACATTTTTAAATTTTTGTAGAAATTCAAACATGTTTATAAAGAAAAATTTGAAATATTTTACCAGACTGAAGCAAATTTTACCAGATTTGTCTTGTATGTCTGGTGACTTTCGGATTGTCTGGCACAATATGGGGAAATTCATTTTTTTTTTTCAGGAATTCTATGGAATTGGGATCATGGCGTTTCCTCACACATGCTCTAGCCAAACCATTATCTCAAAATCAAAAATGAATTCGTATAGGGATTCGAATATACCCAAGACATGTTGCAACGGCTCCCACTATTTCAGATCTGATTAGTTTACAATAAATGAAGCCTTTCCATTTGTTTAAAATGGCATTTGTTATATGTAATCTGATATCAAGAGCTCTTCTCAGTCCCATTGTTGAAGTCGCGGTATTTCAGAAACGAAGATGGCAATAAGTGGGACACGTCCTGCGTATGAGTGCAACCTCAATTTCTGGAACCGCTCTTAGATGGACGTACGTCACAGGGAAACAGAAACAGAGGTAGACCAAAAGAGACCTGGAGACGAACACCGGGCTTCTCAATCACAGCGAACTTGCTATCATTCTATAATATTTGGAATACAAACGGAAAAATCTCTAATGAATCACATCATACTTATCTGTAAAAAATATATATACAATTGTAAATATTTTGAAACAATGCCAAATTTTCAAATAGCTCTTCAAAAAATACGACAAATAAGAAACATTGAAAAATATATTGCAAGAAAAAATGGATCATTATCAAAATATGAGATAAAATGGCTGACTTTGAGTTAATTCATCAATATTTAATATATTATCACTTTTAATATGAATTAATAGAAATGGATTTCATGTAAATCAATTGCTTCATTATTGTCATGTATCCAGAGTTGCATCTTTATTATCATCATAATGATAATTATGTACTTTTTAAGTATTTGAAATCATATTTTGTTAAAAGTAGCATATATGTGTAAGAGTATGAATGGGAATGAATGAGGTATGAATGGGAATGTGCTGAAGGGTATGCTACTCATCTCTTGAATGCAAGTTGTATGCATGTATAAAATTGAAAATGGAATAAAAAAAAAAAAAAAAAAATTTCTGGAGAGAAAAAGGAATCGCAATTTCGCTGTGTCTGAGAGGCCCTGTGGAGACGAACAATAGAAAAAAGGCATGAAGGTAAGAGGGCTGACAAGAGACACTGCGCATGCACCTCAAGTCGCTACTGACAGCACTTGCTACGCCTCACGAGCAAGACAGCGCAGAGACTCGGAGGATTAAGTAGTAACATGTAATGTGATATTTTAAAATTCAAAACAGCCTGAATGAAAATATTAAATGTACATGTAGCACAACAGCTCATTGATACAGGATCGGTAGCAATTAGAAACTCAAATCGAATATGACCGATTCATTACTGTAACAGTACATAATCGACATTATAAATTTATTATTTGTCGTTGTGTCATATTTTACATAAATAGGAGTATTTTGAAATACAAATGCCCAATGAATGAGTTTGATGAATGAACAACGAAAACAAAACGCATTTTGTTTTATTCGTACTTTTACAGGTTTGGCTTGTTTACTTAGAACCAATACAAATGTATATAAATTTACATTATTATACTGTTCTTGGTAAACTTATCAACAATCTTTTCAAACTAAAGGTTAATTTTATAAATCAATTTGCATTGCAAGCTAATATTGTCCTAATATGCTAATGTTACACGTCTTCAAATTCATAGCATCATTAAAGAACAGATACATTTTGCAGCATGGACCAGACATGCACGTTTCGGGTACTTAACGCTCGTCAGTGATCCTCTATCTAAACAATGTAATATGGCCAAAGACTGTGAAAGTAATGAAAAAAACCGAAAGACGTCTAGTTCATGTTGTAATTGATTTTGACGTCGTACGCGTATAAATCTTAAATTTTGCGAAACATACAGATGCTAAATTTTACATCAGGAGAAGATTCCGAACATAACAATGTGACAGAGACAACCGATAAAAAAATCAATGCATTGGACAATAAGAGAATCACCCAACAGTTAGAGATGCATTGATATAATGCAAAAAAAAAAACAGTTTTGGAAAAATTCCAGGGTTGGGAGTCGGTAGGGTGTGTACACGTCCTATTGTGGATTGGCCCGTGGTATCATAATCGTCAAGTGTTTCCCTTTCTCCTCAATTTGTTCTTTTTTTTTTCATTTCGTGCATCGTGTGGACCCCCGCCTCATCGATGGAGTAGGGGTCCACATGATGCATTTCGTGGTGAAGTGATAATTCCATTTTGAGTCTTTCATGTACGATACATGTTTGAGGTCTTCGGCGTGATGAGTTTGTCACCCAGTTTATAATAGCTAGTGACATTACTTGAAATTTGCAAAATCATAATCATAATCGTAATATTAAGGGCGGACCTAAAAGGGGGGTTAAAGGTGCTTCAGGAATTTGAAAAAAAAAATAATTTTCACAATTTTTACGTTTAATTCTTATCAAAGATGTAGGCTGGAACTCCCCAACACCTCCGAAAAAAAAATCTAGATCGCAAGATGAAAACTGTGTTCAAATTTGCATAAAACTATGTGATATATACGGTAACCGCAACGTTGTCTGGAGTCGCGCGTGCTTGACGCGTTAGAAATTTGAGAATAGAAGAAGGCATGGATACTAACTTTGAATGAGATAACAAAGAAAGGAAGGGTGTAGTCTTTTGTTAATTACATAATGGTATGAAAAGAATCAGTAAACGTTTACATGCAAATTTATACATGAGTGTGCAGTCGTAATGTTTTATAGTGTTCGTATCAGATGGCTGGCTTTAAAATGGGTCAATTTTTTGGACAGCACACCGTTTCGATTTAGAAAGGCTGTGTAAGGAATCAAGCGCTGCCAAGAATTTTGATGCAGATACCGGGGGAATCTTTACCTAAACATGAGAGAGAGAGAGAGAGAGAGAGAGAGAGAGAGAGAGAAAGAGAGAGAGGTGTAAAACTATGCATGGTTTGGGGAAAGGACGGGTGGTACCTAAGTAGTTATAGTTTGGTCATCCCCCTGCTTTATTCCCTCTTTAAAAGAAAAATAATAAATCATTAAACACATGTATACATGTTTATCTCTAGCGTTCATGCAGGCCTTTACAGAAAATGTAATAGAAGGTACTCAAATTAGAAATAAAAATTATGTTTTTTTAAACAAACAAAAATCCATCGTCCCAATCTTTGTCAGTATTCACACAATTTTCTGTGAAGTACGTAGATCAAACTCGATGGGGAGGAGTAAGTACTATATATATAGTTTTCGAAAAAGATAATCAAAGGTCAAGGTCACGAGGTCAAACATTTTGTTGTCAATGGAGAGGTCTTGTCACAAGAAATACATATGCACATGAAGGATGAAAAAGCCATAGCACTCTAACACCTACATGCACCATTTGAAATTAAAGCTGTAGGTGCCTTATGTTAAAGTTTTTGCCACGGACAAACAGTAACAAAGACAGACAGACGAACAGATGTACAGTCCAAAAACGATATGCCCCGGAATCAAACATTACAATTAAGAAAATGAAATGTCTTTCAGGACTAACAAGGAAGGGGTGGACAGGGTGAAAGGGAGAAGGAGGAAGTGGGGGGAGGAGGGAGGGAAGGAAGGAAGGAAAAATGGGCGGGAGGGGGAGGGACGGGAGGGGAGAATGGGACGGGAGGGGGAGGCAAGGGAAGGGTGAAAAGAAGGGGTAGAGAGGATGGACGGGAGGGGGAGGTAAGGGGAGGGAGAGAGGTACCCCCTGTCCGCCCCACCCCCTCCCCCAACAAGTGCATGATTTTGCGTAGCACGAGACATACCTTATGAAGAAAATTACAAGACAAGAATACAATACGTACAAAAATGTACTATATACTCGATACTCCTGAATTTGAATACAAAATTAAATATTGTAATGGAATCCACTTACCCAGTATTCCTCCACAGGCGTCGTAACATTTAATGCAAAGTCCTCTTTTTTCACCTAATTCAAGTTTCTCCATTCAGTTTGAAATTAAACAAAAATACACACAATTTTAAAAGTTTGCGCTACGGTGAATTTGAACAATCTCTTATTGCCTAAGAAAAAAGGAAAAGGGAAAACAACTGTACGAAAACAAAGCAAATAAACTTCGGAAAAATTGGGTACCGGTGTACTTATATTTTTTGGTTATTATGGGTGGATGTATCTTTCAGAAGCGCGAGCGAGTTCAGCACAGGAAATTATATTTTTACAGGCATATCGTCGTGTGAACCCCCGGGGTAGATCGTGAGGTACTCGTGAGCTTCCCCGTGGGTTACACACGATGCAGACAAGTTAGCGCAGAAAAGGCAATAAATCTTTCCTCTCGTCCAATATTTCATTTTTTATAAAAACACAAACACTCAAATGCACAAATTTTCGGCCCCTTGGCCTTTATCAAGTGTAAAAAAACAACGATAATTATAGGGTACAATGATAAAGGACAAGGGGCCGAAAATTTGTGTATTTAATTGAGCGTTTGTGTTTTTATTTGTTATCATCCCTTCCCCCTGAAAGACCAATCTATGGTGGCATACTTCTGCCCCCTACATGCAAGATATACTTCTTCAGATTATGTCAACATGCATTTTATTTATGTCAACATGCAACTTATTTATGTCAAAATGAAGCGTTTCTAAATGCTTACTCTCTTTGATGGCTTTATGAACTGCAATGATTATCTTATCGTTATCTTTCGGACTCAGACCGAACAGAAGTTCTAAGCTTTTAAGTGGACAATTATACAGCAGTGCCCAGTTTCACAAATATTCTTTTGCGAAAAATTTCAGGAATTTTCGTAACTTTCGTAATCAATTTCAAGCTTAAAATATCGTGCTTTCTAATATCATTTCTACAAAACAGACATAAATTCAGAAAGAAAATATCACGATTTTTAGTTTATAAGAAGTACACGATCAAAAGTTACGAAAATTCCCAGATGTTTTCTTAAGTATTTTTGTGTTCATATGGTTTGTCCCTTTTGCAATTTCTGCTGAAGAAACCACACTATGTACCCTCTCCCACTTTCCCTCCGTTCTCCTTAATCGTTAATCTTGATTTTTTTCCTCGGAATCATTTGTTTACAACACAATTTATGTCGTTGTGTAGACGCTCGAGTGAAGAAATAGCGAATTCTTCTTCAAATGAAAATAAGTTTATTTTGCCAAAACTTCTAGAAAAACTGTTAAGAGGAGTCTGATGATGGAAAAACCCCTCAATTAATTAGATTCCGCGAAAATGTTCGATATTTTATCGCGCAAAAACAAAACCATTATAAGAGGTCGACGGCATTGAGTGAGTGCGTTAATTAAACTACACTCAATCTTCAAATCCGTTTTTCTCCGTCTGCTGAAACTCAATTTATTCTAAATCAACTCCTGATTTCGTAAGGACTTTCATTTATCTTTATTTTCTTGTTATCGTCCTAAATTTTCTGGATCCGCCATCGATCGAGTGCAATACGTACATGCAAAGTGCATTTTCAAGATCATTCAAGAAATTAGGGCTGGGTCAATATACATGTATCGATATATCGGTACGTATCGATATTGGTCATCGATACGAGTATCGATAGTTTTGCTGCGATACATTTAGATGGTTTATTCCCGATTCGTCGACTTCAATTAAGTGATCATAGGTGTTAAAGGGGCCATCAAAAGGGCACATATAGTTAAGCAGAACTAATTAGTACTCTTTTCATTGACCTTTCATATAAAATTAAAAGTATGACATGTGCTCTTTTTTCCTTTTCTTTTTTCCCCCTTTTTTCTATTTTATTTATTTATTTATTTTTTGCTAATACCATACATGTATTTAATGAATAAAATAACATATTTTCTACTATCAATAAATTGATCATAAAAATTTGTATATAAATGATTGAATTTTTTTATGACTGATTGAAAAAAATATATATAAAAATGATTGAAAATATTGAAACTGGAAAAAGTAAATCAAATAAATGAAAAAAAAAAACGTAGGTACAGCGAGATTTGAAGCAATACGCCGACTCAAAATAGAAAAATACAATCGATAAAATTCTTTTTCAACCTAAAGACTAGATAATACGGAATAACGTAAATATATTTTTAAAAATTAACTGGGACGATGTCAGCAAGCAAGAGGTTGAGCGACTACCAACTTTCAACACTTCCAAGTCTTCCCTGTAACGTGCCCGTCGGTAAACAACGCCCTCAATGCCCAAGACGCAATTCTCCATCACTCTAGACGTTATTAAGTGGACAGAGACAGCACCTACTGATTGTCTACGAGAGCCAACAATCACAGCGGACCATCTTATTTGCCACCACAACAACCTCCGTAACCTTGCTGCAGCCGACACAATATCATCCTGCGACGGGGTGCTTTTTCACTATATTCAGTGTATGTGAGACGATCCCATGCAGACAACCGGACTTCAACTACCCTACTTTTGTCGGAACAGTTTCCGGAAGATTTTTATCGGGGACAACTCCTCCGTTCATCAATGGAAAACCTTCAAATTTCTCTCAAATAATGCTATTTATATACACTTCCACAGATACTCATGTTGAAAGAAAATATTTAATCTCTATAAAATATGTTTTCTAGACCGATTTTATGACCCTATATTTTGGTCATTTTTCGCAAATCACTGGAACAGTTTCCGGACACCTGATTTTAAATATGTCAATCTCGATCAATTTCAGCCCAAACTGGATGATTTTTGGATATTGTTTTCTTCAATCTTTTCTTCAAATGACTATGTAATAATAATTTTGAAAATAGAACTGAAACTTCTCAAATCGCGGAGAAGCGCGATATTAAACGGGACAGAAAGGGGTGAAAAAGTGGTGTGATAAAAGCAATTTAGATGCAAAATTTTGTTTAAATGATTCGTGATTTGAATTCTGCCTTTAAAAATCTACAAAATTGTCACAAAATTTTGAAAATAATTTCCTTCAAAGTACTGGAAAAGGGCGACTGTCCGGAAACTGTTCTGATACCAGTACCACGCAGGACAACAACGCAATAAAGACATTGGTTCGACGGGCAGCCATACTACCACTTACTCCACTGGGCGCAATTGAGGACGTGAACAGAGATGAGGCGGACATCACATACATGTACCTTACCGAACCATTTTCGTTATTTAGATATGACATATTTTGATGAAATGAAATAAATGTCAATAATTCACATTCTTCTTCTTCTTCTGCTGTAGCTCAAGAAATCAGCTCTTGATATCTTTGAACGACGAGTGTTGATGCTATATTCATATTTGAAAAGTGTATTCATATAAAGACCAGCACATCTTTACAGATTGAACAAAGGCACATTACATCAAACGAGCTAATCTTCTAGTCAGCAATCTTAGCTTTCAATACTCATCATATACTTTTACAGGTAAACTACAGGTAAACTTTATACTAATTAGTTAATTATTAGTCTACCTGTGCCCCTTAGATGGCCCCTTTGACAGCCAATTAAGGTGATTATCATAAAATTGAAGTCGACGAATCGGGAACACGCCATTTAGATACGTTTATTTTTAGCGCAAAACATGCTTTTCGTGTGATTCTTAAGCATTGTCGTGAAAATGTATGACTGATCATGACATGTTTTTTTTTTTGTTCGTAAAAGGCAGGTATGTTCTTAATTCAATCCATCATGCATGCCTTTCATGCTGGCTATTTAAATGATTTTATGATTCGAAGTCTACAAATAACAACAATGATTAAAGAATATTTTGCTTGCAATGTCAATTAGAAGGTTAACATGTAGGTTATATTTTTGTCATTCACTATATATGATTCATTGAAACTTCAAAGTAATATCGACTTAATCATTAGTTTTTATTCCACAAACTTTGGAATGCGAACTGACCACACGTGTTTGTTTTCTCTAAAACACATTTCAGAAATTTCTGAAAAGGGTTCAAGACGGAAAAGTTTGCGATGTAATGAAAAAAAAACATGATTGATCTATGCATGACTTTAGGCAAGATAAAGGAAAAATATAACGCAAAAAAAAAAACCTTCAAGGAACGTTATATAATCGTATGTTAAATATAAAGAAATGCGCAAGAAATATGAGTTAGACCTAAGCAGGAACCCGATTGACTTTGTATTAGAGGGAAGGGTCGTTATTAGTGAAAACAAATGGTTATAATTTGTGCGTTTAAAGGTACGGTGTCCCTGAAAATTAATTAATTAAAAAAATCATATAGCAAAATCTTTCTTTCATATGAAAGTTTACATTCTCATTTGTATAAATTCAATTTTTTAAGGCGAATTTAGCGCATACATTCGTAGTTATAGCCGTTTGAAAACGTAATTTTCAATTTGGGGTGCGCAGCTCTAATTCATTCCTTTAGCGCCACCCACAATGTATTTCGTTTTTACAGTAGAGGGGTATGGAAATTCAATTTTACAAATTCGACAATATTATGGTCGCTACTGCACATTTTCAAATAAAACTTTTTATGGTTCCTTTTTATCCTCAGTCCACGCCCTTCGGAATAAATTTTACGTTTTCTGGGAAACTGTATCTTTAACAAAATGGAAAATAAGATACGATATATCGAATATCGTTACTGTTTGTATGGTATTGTATCGTTGTGAAAGTTGGGTTTCAATTCCCAGTCCTAAAAAAAATAATGTCGTGCAAAGCTTTCAGACCGAAGCAGATTGATATATTTAAAGAGAAGATAAAGGTGTCGGTTGTTTTATAACATGCAGTTTAGTAACAACCCCCCCCCCCCCCCCCCCACTTCTTAGAATATGCGATTTTCGGAGAAAAAATCATAAAGTTTACATCCCTTTGGTTGTGCTGGAACCCCCCCCCCCCCACACACACACCAAAAAAAAAATCCCTAAAATCCTCACATGTTCATTTTATCATTAAAAGAAAAATATACACATCCTCCTCCGTGCAATGGCCAATTTCGGCCAGTTTCTAGATTAAATATAAAGTATGCATGTTTTGCATTCGAATAGGGATAAATATGTATCTATCTGTTTCCGAAATATAATCTTAATTTGATTGCAGGCGCTTCGCGCCTTTACAAAATTTTCAATTTCGAATCATGTATACTTCTTCTCTATACTATCAAACCAATAAAACAGACACACAATTGCAGTTCCCGACGCCTGTGCTAGTTGGCAGCCGTCAATTTATTATTGTTTTTTTTTTTAAACAAATTGTCATTAATTGTTATAACACAAAGCAAATTTCTAGTAATCAACATTAATATGAAGCGACATAAATGCTACAGTTCATACAAAGAGCTGAGATTTGCTGAAAAGTGTATTCTACAATATATCTGATATGTATACGTGATCGAACAATATGCACAATATAAGAAAACATTCTTATACTAAGAGAGTTCCAAAAATGACATGACCGCCCAGGAAAAACCACGCAAATTTAAAAGCCGAAGAATTATTTTCCAAATCATCTTTAAACGTGGAAACCTGTGTCTGCAGCAGTGCAATTTCGCACGAGTGTCAAGCCATCTGGAACAACTCAAGTGGCAGACTCCACTTCAGAACAAACACAATATTGATAAATTGGCAAATATGTCTACAATAAATTATGATCAAAATTTAACAAATCAACAAAACTGTTTTGATTTGTGAAAAAAGGCGTGTGCTCGGTGAGGCGCTCAGAATGAACCCCTTACTACGATTTACTCATCACGTGACAACGATAACGAATTCTTATTGGTAAATTCGAACCTTTCAGAAAAATAATTTCCGCTTTACTAACGAAACGCGGGAATAGTTTAGTATGGAAAGATGTGTAACTCTTTCAAGAGAGTACTCTTCGATCTGTCAATACTGTCCAGTCCATAACGAAAAATCAGTCAGTCACGTCTCGGTCAAGTACATGTTTACGTAAATTTCTGCCTTATTCTTTATGTCATTAAAAGTTAAACAGAAAACTTAGTATCTATGATATTTATCTATATTACATGTGTGAAAATGTAAAAAGCTTACACTGTATACGATTCAACGGTTACATGTACATATTGTATTGTACTTCTATTTAAAACAGTGTCATTCAGGTGCGTACGTCTGCTTCCACATCGTTTTGCCAAAAAAAAAAAATAAATAAAAAAAAATAAAAAATAAAAAATAAAAAATAAAATAAAATAAATAAATAAAATAATAATGATGAATAAATAAATAAATAACAATAAAATCAAATAAAAGAAATCAAAATAAAAGAAAGTTTACAAAAGGGTAAATTGTGTATGGCGAGCCGAAAATTTTATTTTCAACATTTTCTAGGTCAGAATATTTATTTCGAAAAATTCAATTATTGCCATCCCCCACCCCCTCGGGATCAAATGGTAGTCACCCAAGGGAGCCATTTGTTTTTTATTTGGAGGGGGGGGGGGGGGCTTTGCAAAAGAAAAATAAATAAATAATTCTAATATGACTTGATTCTTTTTCCCTATTAAGACAACAGACCGAGCCGGGCTATATTCTCCAATATAAGCCCTATGGCAATAAGCCACGCCTACCCATTTTCTGAAAGCAGATAAACCGGCGGGAACTGGTTTTACCAAGAATCGAAAGGTCTAAGTTTGGTCATCATTAGAATAGAAATAAAAAAAGACAAGCCGGGCTCTATTGTCTCATGATGCCCTCGCGTCCTCAGCCAATCACATTTATCACCTCGCCGCTGACGCGGCTCGGTAATAAATGTGATTGGCTGAGGACACTCGGGCATTATGAGACAATAGAGCCCGGCTTGTCATTTTTAATTTCTTAAATAAACTCTAGCGACACACCTAGCTACAATAGATATTTTGGTTTTCAATGATAACGAACGTTGCGTTATATCTAAGGTCAAACCCCTTGTATGTACTTCAAATTATTTGCGCTTTTATGTTTTGTAGATGCGCAGTAAATTTTATCGGTGGAAAATGTACCTCAAACTTCAATTAATCAAATAAAAATTGTCGCTTTTATACTCATTTGTATAGAAATATCATTACATGTAATATGAATGGAAAGATAGTCTGAAAAAGTAAAGTTTAAAATAACACAGGAGTAAGAATGATTGTACATAATAAGTGCGTATCAAGAATAACAAACGGTATTTAAGTGTTTACATAAAAGAACAATATAAAACATGATGATGATGATGATCGATGATGATGATCGATGATGATGATGATGATGATGATGATGATGATGATGATGATGATGATGGTGGTGGTGGTGATGGTGGTGGTGATGATGATGATGATGATGATGATGATGATGATGATGATGATGATGATGATGATGGTGGTGGTGGTGGTGGTGGTGGTGGTGGTGGTGGTGGTGGTGGTGGTGGTGGTGGTGATGATGATGATGATGATGATGATGATGATGGTGGTGGTGGTGGTGGTGGTGGTGGTGGTGGTGGTGGTGGTGGTGGTGATGATGATGATGATGATGATGGTGGTGGTGGTGGTGGTGGTGGTGGTGGTGGTGGTGGTGGTGGTGATGGTGGTGGTGGTGGTGGTGGTGGTGGTGGTGGTGGTGGTGGTGGTGGTGGTGGTGGTGGTGGTGGTGGTGATGATGATGATGATGATGATGATGATGGTGGTGGTGGTGGTGGTGGTGGTGGTGGTGGTGGTGGTGATGATGATGGTGGTGGTGGTGGTGGTGGTGGTGGTGGTGGTGGTGGTGATGATGATGATGATGATGATGATGATGATGATGATGATGATGATGATGATTTTTGACGAAAGTTCTGTACTGAAGTGAATATTTGTCGATTTTCACTTTCTGCAAGATTTACATTGCCATATAATAATTTATCTTTCGTAAGAGGATGATGATTGATAAGTTTTGCAAATTAAATATTTCGTTATGCGCGATAGTTTGGACATCGAAAGAGAAAGTGATAAGAGTCTTCAATAGGATGACCACAGCTACAGCTATGTGTGCTAACTAAGTTGACTTTAAATACATCTGCTTTCAGGATACCACAAGAGTATCTTTAATATCGAGTTATAAGTACAGTATATTGCTTTTTCTATTCCCAACATGAAAATAGTCGGGACTTTTTTCTGAAGTATCAATATGTGACAAGTGATATTTAAATTGACTTATATGTCGGAATTTGTTTAGCGTTACACAGCCAATTGTGCCTCACATGAAATTCATATGAAATGAGCATCATGTAAATTTCACATGGAAGTTCATGTAAAATTCATATAAATTTCACATAAGATTTATGTGAAAAATATTTCACATGAATTTCACATAAATTTCCTTCACATGAATTTTTCTAAGTTATCGTCACAGGAAACTGAATTCACATAACATCCATGTAAAAAATCTTCACATGAATTTCATGAGAAAAAAATCATGTAAATTTCATGTTCGTGCTCGTTTCACATAAATTTCATGTGAACTTTGATGTTAAGTTCATGTAAATTTCACATGAATTTCATATGAGGCACAATTGGCTGTGTACTATCAAGGTGATTCCAGAGTTTCATAAGGGAAGGAAAAAAGGAGTTTAAAGTACTTGATAATCTATAATTAGGTAAGTTATAATCTCCATTATTTCTTAATGTTCTACGTTCTTCAATTTTAAATGGTTCAACTATTTGTGTAATAAAACGTGCAGTTAGATTGTTATGAATTTTGTAAAATTAAGATTTAATTTTCTTCTTTTTCTTCTTTCAGAAAGTGGTTCCCATCCAGATTCAAAATATAAGGAGTTACGAGAAGCATATAGAGGTAGTCCGGTAACTAATCTAGCTGCCTCAAGCTGAACTTTTTTTTCTAATTTCTCTGAATCGAACACTGTACAACCATCCTAAATTTCGCCGGCATGAATATTCTAAGACCGGTAGAATAAAAGTTTTATAAATCTTTGACAAAGTTGGTCTGTTTAAGAGAGATTTTAATTTACGGAGAACATTTTTTGTTTGTAAGCTGATTTGCAAACATTATCTATATGAGCAGACTATTTCCCGAGAGACATTAAAGTAATTCCTTTAGAAGTGTTTGTGTTCCCTTACAACGTTTATGTTCAGAAGAATATTGTCACCGTTAAGTTCTGTAATTTGCCGAAATATTTATAAAGGACTTCAATTTTACTAGGATTAAATGTAATCTGCTACAATTCAGACCAAAACTTCAAAATTCAGTGTAGATCTATCTCTAGACTGAATTCTCAAAACTCGTCATTGACACCTTATCGGCTATTTGATACAACTTATGACCGAAATATCTCAATGAATGATTTAAACTTTAAATTTCAAATAGGGCTGGCGAAAAAAAAATGCTCAAAAAATCCGGCTGGCAGCTAGAAGTCCCATATGGCAAAATAGCGCTCAATTTCCTAATTTGCATAGCGGCCATATTGGATTCCGTAGGCTTCATATTCTTACTATAGAAGTCTATGGGGAGCAAATAATAAATTGAGAATACTCACGATTTAATGACACCAATCAAATTTGTCCACATATAGGAAGAAACTCTACAACAATCTGAATTTATAATTCCACATCTTTGATAGATTAACGAATTTTTACTTCTGTCATTTTTGAGGTGAAAATTCGAGGCGATACTGCCCATACCCCCAATGTTAAGAAAGTCCAAAACTTGTCACTAGCCGCACTTTAACTTTGTTTATCAGTAGGAAATCTTAGGAGCTGTGTATTTGTCCACATGGTTTCGGATAGATCGCGATATCAAATTCCGGATTTTGTCAACTTGAGAATCATAAAACGAAATTAAGTTCTGTCACTTTTGGGTTGAAAAATCGATATTTTGAGAAATAGGTCTGTCATATTGATGGATTCACTTAATCGGCTTTGGCAGGATAAAGATAATCTTGTGTTAATACGTAGAGTGGGTAAATATTTTGGTAATAAATAAGCTTAAATATATTAGAAACAGTTGTATTTTGCCACGGGCGCATTCTGGTCTTTGCATTTATTTGATCTGATGCATTTAAAATGTATTGCTTTTCCTGGTATGTCGGGTCATTCTTGTTTGAGATTTGGCGCGTTTCAAACATAGGTATATGACGTAATATTATCGTCATATGAATACATTTGCATATATGAATAAATTGAGCGCTATTTTGCCATATGCCCCCCCCCCCCCCCTTCTCCCACCCCTGCCGGTTAAAAGTCGAATGCATGTTAAGTTGCCCCTTAAGCATGCATTGACGGATCCTGGATTTTTTTTTTTGCAGGAGGGGTCCTAACGCTCAGGGGTCCACCGTCCTACATTTTTGAAAAGCAAAAAAAAAAAACTGAAATCTTGATTTTTCCATCACGCATGATTTTAAAATTAAAATGTAGTCTGGCGAGCGGTAACGACGGACAATATTTAATGAAATATGTATACTTTATCAAACTATTTTTCGAACGTTGCAGGGCGGGGGGGGTCCGAAAGGAAGAAAAAGGTATGTACATGTATACTTTTCATGTTTAAAATTTGGCGCCAAATGTAGTGTGGGGGGTATATTACTACACAAATCAGTGCATCACATTTCGGCATGTAACGACGATAACGTATTGAATAGAAAAAAAGAATCTGACTAAGATTCAAAATGTAGGTTAAACGTGTCAATTTGGTGATGATTCTGGGTGAAATTTAGTAAAAAGTAAGAATTTTTGTCTGCCTCGTGTAAAATAGTGCATAATTTGTAACAAGAATTTTCATTGGTCGATACAAATCGACATTTTGACGAATTGAGTAATCTATCCAATGAAATCATCTGTTGCATTATCTTTTCAGCACTTGACTCCATTTTGGATCGCACCGCTCTCCACATGGAAATTTGCCGGTTGAGAAAGAGAAAAGAATAAAGAATTCATTGTGTTGCCTCCAATTTTTCGTACCGTAGATAAACCAGCATGGATCTTCTTGCTGTTTTAGAGAAGACAGTGTCGCATGGTAGAACAGATCTTTAGTTTGATCATGTTGAATTAACTTTTCTTTTCAGTTCTGCAAATCGATCAGGCCATTCAAGGGTGAATCAAGATTTGAGTCTGATGACTAAAATCATATCTTTTCTTGAAATTCGATGTATCTTCGTTATCTTTCCCTGAATTCTGAAGTTACATAGTGCTTGTACAGTTCTTGCAAATAATGCCCTATGGCATATTCTTTTGGCATGTGAAGTAATTCATAGGTTTCCTTCTTTCTTCTGAATGATTGCATAATCAGGTCGGGGAAACGGCAAATCTAGCTATTAAAGCTAGATCTAGCTTTTAAAGCTCGTTCTAGCTTTGAAATGGACTAAATTGAGCAGTTTTATTTAGAATGTGTGAAAATAAAGATGTTGCGCACTTGCGCCTCGACGGATATCATAATGTTTACGTACGAAAACGAACATTGGATCTTAAAATTGGAAACTCAGCGTTGCATTTACGAGTGCAGCTGCACATGTGCATTCAAGGAAAAGGTAAATATTCACCTGTTTACACCTTAAATGACTTACCTTTGTAGATTTAATGTCCTATTTATCTAAAAGAATGTTTTTGACTTGCAAATCCGCCATTTTTAATTTACCGATCACAGTGGATTCACTGTTTGCAAGAGAAAAGATCAACTAGCAGACGGATATGCATTATTCCGGTATATAAGTAGGATGTCGGTCCCGTTTTTGCATTTTAATTAAATCTTTTAAAATTTTTTTTTTTTCATTTTATTTTCATGTTTTGAACAATTACATTTAAGTTATGTATAACAAAAACAAAATAAGGATTTAAAATGGAAATTATCGAATTTTTAAAAGCATTTGTATCAGGTGAAATATGTCTTAGACGATCCTACTTTTATACCGGAATAATGCATATCCGTCTGCTAGTTGATCTTTTCTCTTGCAAACAGTGAATCCACTGTGATCGGTAAATTAAAAATGGCGGATTTGCAAGTCAAAAACATTCTTTTAGATAAATAGGACATTAAATCTACAAAGGTAAGTCATTTAAGGTGTAAACAGGTGAATATTTACCTTTTCCTTGAATGCACATGTGCAGCTGCACCTGTAAATGCAACGCTGAGTTTCCAATTTTTAGATCCAATGTTCATTTTCGTACGTAAACATTACGATATACGTCGAGGCGCAAGTGCGCAACGTCTTCGTTTTCACACATTCTAAATAAAACTGCTCAATTTGGTCCATTTCAAAGCTAGAACGAGCTTTAAAAGCTAGATCTAGCTTTAATAGCTAGATTTGCCGTTTCCCCGACCTGATAATGGCACATACTGGTGTCGGAACAGTTTCTGGACAGTCGTCCTTTTCAATAATTCGACTTGCAGACCTATGACGGTGTTAACAGATAACACTTGTCGTACGTTGTAGGTCTGCAAGTCGGACTACCTTTTCAATAGTTCAAGTGGTGTTCACCTAGAAAAACAGATTCTAGGTTCAAGAGATTGGTGTAGACAAAACCCCTCGTCCATCAAGCATGATGTTCTCGCATAAAATTTCACAACATAAAAGGATCGAGCTTGAATAGTAATTAATTCTCAAGGACTTAATGTTACTGTTGGGAAGAAGGCATGGATAAATAAGCCTTAAAATACAATAATTCGATGTAGTTGAAAATTTCTTCTTTTCTTTCCAGATTCACTCTGCTTTAATGGAGGAATTAATGACCTTGACACTTGCGAGATCGATACGAGAGCACTACAGGACAACTCGACTGATTGTGCATTTCGATCTGATTTTGTAAACAAAATTGTAATTCGTCATTATTTGCAATAAGGCAATAAAACACGAACAATAGCATGATTTTTCTGTTTTATTTTAATTAACTATGTATAAAATGAATAGCAGCCATATAAGATAATAGAGCTTCATACAATTTTTACATGAAACAAAGAGAAATTTAAAATAAGGGGTTGTACATGTATCAAAATTCAGAATGGATGGTTGAGATGTCTATGAACTATGTGCCACATGCCACAGGTCAAAAAGTATTCCGACTTCAAATTTAAATTATAGGAAACATGTGTTACACGTATAGGATTGCTTATACTCTTTATTTTAAATCCTTTAGTTTTTTCGAATTCAAAATTGCATGTGGCACATTGTTCAGCCATCTTGACCATCCATTCTGAATTTTGATATAACCCCTTATTTTAACTTTCTCTTTGTTTCATGTAAAAATTGTATGAAGCTCTATTATTTTACATGGCTGCTATTCATTTTATACATAGCTAATTAAAATAAAACAGAAAAATCATGCTATTGTTCATGTTTTATTGCAAATAATGACAAATTACGATTTTGTTTACAAAATTAGATCGAAAAGTACGGTCAGTCGATTTGTCCTGTAGTGCTCTCGTATCGATCTCGCAAGTGTCAAGGTCATTAATTCCTCCATTAAAGCAGAGTGAATCTGGAAAGAAAAGAAGAAATTTTCAACTACATCGAATTATTGTATTTTTAGGCTTATTTATCCATGCCTTCTTCCAAACAGTAACATTAAGTGTTTGAGAATTAATTACTATTCAAGCTCGATCCTTTTATGTTGTGAAATATTATGCGAGAACATCGTGCTCGATGGACGAGGGGTTTTGCCTACGCCAATCTCTTGAACCTAGATGCCGTCCATACAGATTTCACAGGCAAACTAGGTTCAGCAGCTTGAACTACCTTTTCAACTGCTTTGAAGGAAGTTTTTTTCATAATTTTGTGACAATTGTGTAGATTTTTAAATGCGGAATTCAAATCACGAATCATATAAACAAAACTTTGCATCTACTGTCCTCACAGCTCACTTCGGAAACTTGATAAACATGATTTTGACTATTTCATTGTGCAAAAATTTAAAAATCACATTGTGCACTGTGGGACGCAGTGATTGGAAATCAATGGGTCCTGGGCAATTTTTATGCGTCAGAGACACAGGACTCGGAGGTAGATTAATCCCTGCTACATGTTTCAAAACAGTATTTTTTCCCTTGTTTTGGGGCCGAATTTCAGGCCCTTCCCAATGCCAAATTTCCTCCATTTTTCCCCCCAAATCATTCTGAAATTTCCAAAGAGGAATTATGAAAAAATCACTTTTGAAAGTAAGACTCAAAACCTGGAAGTCTGCACAAAATGTCCTATTTCTAAGTGCATTTTAAAGATTTTTTTTGTTGTGCAGTTCAAGCAAATGAATGGATTAAATGATACTTAAGGGTTAGGCTTTAGTGAGAATTCAGTGTTTTTTTCTCACTTTTGGGAGAAGGGTGTCAGGGCAGATACAGCATGTACATAGGGGAAAATATGTGCGTGAACTACTCAAAAGGGGAATTTTTTTTCAAGATTGAAATTATTGCAAAAACTGTGTTAGATAGTAGGGCTGGGACGATTCAGGTATCCTTCGATTCAGTTCGGTTTCGAATCACAAGGCCTCGGTTCGGTTAATTCCAATTCGGTTCATTTGAATGAGTTAAAATACAAAATAATATACATGTATGTTAAATGGATAAAGTTCACAAATATGAAAAAAAAAACTTAATTGATTTGACCAACCCATCACTTCTGTGTACATGAAACCTTGTAGAGCATTAATTTGCATATATATCTGAAGGATGTGTGGGTACATATATTTAAAAAAAAATCATATCAGTTTTACATCCATAATTATTGTGGATGCATGTGCTCCAACAAAAGGGCATGTACTGTGAGAAATTAAATATAAAGACAATGTTCAACAACCAAGTATTGACAGGTTTCACAGTAAATATTTCAGTGGACATATAGCTTTCCTTACATGATATTTGGCGACTACAATCCCCGTTTATTCTTTTTGATGCTTGTACAAAGCTTCTGGCTAAGCTTCTGACCAGTTCACGGAAAGCAAAAGTAAATCTACTTTCACTTTCCTTTTCGTGAGAGACCTGCAAGGGAGGGGTGCACTTAAATCAGCGCGATAAGCAAATGTACGCTCTTTTCTTACTTTTTGGCCTTCTTAAATGTTATTTCTGAGCTATTTTTCAAACATTTTTCTGGTCACTATTTTGCTCCAGTTTACTTTGATAAATTACGTCTGAATAGAATCGAAATTTGCAATTCTACGTTGATGCATCGAACCGACAATTCTAATTTTGAAGCACCGAAATTTTCGGTGCACTGCCCAGCCCTATTAGATAGCATCAATATTATTGGAATGGCTTTAAATACAAACAAGTACATTTAAAGGAACCATATTGAGCCCCAGTCCCAATGAAAATATTATCTTTTTTTCCTAATTTATCATGTTTATTGGCGTGTTTATTGACCATTGTTCTCAATTTGACTACTTTATGATATGGAAAATTTAACAAAATGAGTTTTAAATTCTCATTTTCAAGTGAAAAGGCATCCAAACTTATTTTATATGTTTTCCCAATTTCTGAGAAAAATTCCAAAGGCCCTTTGTCCCAGTCCCAAAAATGGGTGTGAGAACCCTGGATGCAGTTGAGGTTTTTTAGCTCGCTGGGACGAAAAAGTCTGGAGAGCTAATTCCATACCCTCGGCGTCGTGGTCCATATACCATGTATACAAAACTTTAACCTAGGCCATATCTCTTGAACTATGAGGGGTATATTTCACATGTAGATACCTTGTGACGAGACCTTTCATTTGAGACCATGACCTTGGACTTTGACCTACTTTTCAAAAACTTTAACCTGGTTTCTGACAAAAACCTGTATAGGCGAGCTATGTAATCTTTGATTACCCTATATTTCCAGTTTCCCGATTACTCTAGTTGCTATTTACAATTTCCACTTTGAGTACTAGTATTTTACAAGTATTTCAAACCAATTTCAAGGTGTGTACATGTATTCACATCTGAATGTTTATTTTACAGATCAGCATGAACTAGAGGCAGCTCAGCAGTTTCTAGAACAGGCTTCTCAAACAAACTTGGTATGTCCATAATTCAAACATTTTATAAAGGTAAAGGTAGGGTTATCATGGTTATAGTTCACCTGAGCCTCATGCGACTTCTACAATCACTTCCCTGGCTAGACCTGTACAATCTAGTGCATTCTCAGCTCCCTTGGGAGTATACAAGCAGAGCTGCCCTTTATGCGCAAATCTTTTCATTCACATTACAAGCTCGTCTCATGTGCCAGGTACCCGGTTTACTCCTGGGTGGAGAGAGTGCAACGTAGTGTAAATCAACTTGCCCAAGGTTACAATGGATTTGCATTGATTAGCGACGATGAGATTCTAACCAACGACCAATGGTTTCGTAGTCCACTGTGCTAACCACTACGCTACCAGCACTACTATTTTATTGTCCACTATGGTATCCCTGGAAGGATCCACAGCCGCCAATAAAAAATATTTCGGCCTAAAAAGAAGAACTGATGAAAATTAAAATTTCTGTAATTGAAATTCCCCAAGGACTAACAGCCCAGTGTCTAGAATTAAATTTTACAACATACATGTGTTTTTCAAATTGATAAATGAAAAGGATAAACATGATAAGAAGCAATTTTTTTAGACAATAAAAATTCAGAAAGAGATGATTCCTTTTCTTGTTGATTTAATATTCTTTCATACATGTATATCGGGAAGAATTTTGAATTTTGGAAAGAAAAAATTGAATAATGGAAAAAAACAAAAAATATATTGTCATTTCTCTTTGATTTTTCAGGAGGAGTTTCTGAAGTCTTTGTCTGAGATACTGAAGCATGGAGGTCATTCTGCGGTGGTTCGTATGCAGGCAGGTATTCAGCTGAAGAATGCGTTATATTCCAAGGATCAGGCAATAAAAGCTGAATACGCTCAAAGATGGTTACAGTTCCCAGAACCCTCACGAATTCTCATCAAGCAAAATGTAAGTACTAGTGTTTCTGTGTTAAAGGGTTTATTTATATATTTTATACAAAGTGTAAATCTAAATCTGATGATATAGAGACTACAACCTTATGTTCGAATTGGATCTATAGAAGTAACGCAATTACAAAAATGGTCAATTTCTCCCTCCCAAATTTTAAGGTTAGAATTTGAAAAGATCTGTGCAAGATTGCTCTAGTATAAATGAGAATCGTGATAATTTCATAGCCAACGTGCATTAAGTCCCATTCCATCAAACTTATCCCAACAAAATGACTTAATTCCTATTTTGACGTTTAAGGTTCTGGCAGCACTGGGTACAGAGACGATACGACCGAGCTCCGCAGCACAATGTGTGGCTTACATAGCATGTGCAGAATTACCCATGAGCCTCTGGCCCGACCTCATCGCCACGTTAACGAGTAATGTGACCAATCAGAACAGCACAGAGATGATGAAGGAAGCTACGCTGGAGGCCATTGGTTACATCTGCCAGGATATCGTGAGTAGAGTTTTAAAAATTCTTTATCCATACCTGTCCAGAGCACTCATTTAGTTTATTTAGGGCCGAAATTTTGTCCCATTCCTCCTCATGAATAAAAAGTATTTTTCCTTTTACAAATAAAAAAATCCAAATTTGAAGAAATTGACAAAATATATAAGAACTAAATACATGTACACCCCTTTCGTACATGTAGATATAATTCCAAATGGGATGTTGATTAATGACAGAGTTATACATGTTAATAATGGTGTCTTATTCATTTGCTCACCGGAGGCAAGATTTAGATTTTGACAATGATAAGCTCATTGTTCTTAACCAATAATGTGAAAGTCCTCATTCTTTACTTTTAGGACCCAGAAATTTTACAGACACAATCAAACGAAATTCTGACAGCTATAGTACATGGGATGAAGAAGGAAGAACCAAGGTATTGTGATTTTGAATCAGTAAGGCTTTATGGTGGTGATATTTGCCTACGTTTACAGTGTACTTATAACACGAAACTATTCAAAAGCAAGTGTAACATGTGACATGAATTGAGGCAATTTTATGACCAAATTTTTACTTTCCATTACATTCATTCACAACTTGCTTGGTCAAGTCCTTGCTTGTGCAACACCCATGGCTACCAGAAATTTTGTCATGCTATAAGAAATTGTCTTAAAAACTAAACTTTTGAAACTTTGGGCTTGTAGAATTTGTCTTTTGGCCAGCGGTTTGAAAAACTTTTAGTGAGTACTGGACAGTATGCTATATCTCAATATTCTGTTTATCTTTCAGTAACCATGTGAGGTTGGCAGCCACCACGGCTCTCCTTAACTCCCTGGAATTCACCAAGGCTAACTTTGACAAAGAGGTACAGTAAAGACTACATGAACGAGTGAAGTCTGGGCTCTCGATAAGCCTGATTTTGGGCCAATATTCGGCCCTATTCCAAATGCAAAATAGTATCTTTTTCCCCCGTTTATTGACACATTTTTCCCAATTTGAAACTTAATGGAAAAATTGAAAAATTACAGGTTAAAAATGCTAAATTTCAAGTAAGATAGCCTCCAAATCTATCTATATTTTACCAATTTTTGAGAAAATGCCGCTATTTTTTTCATTTTCAAAAGCCCCGGCCCCAGTCCCAAAAGTGGGTGTGGGAGCCCTGGAAGTGATGATAGTTGCTGACTTTCAGTTGTAGATCATTTAATCCTTTTGAAAACTGAGTCATTTGCAAAACCTTGCTATCAATAGTCTGCATTTGAGAATAAAGTTAAAGGTTAAACTGTGGTTAAAGAACATTTCTATGGTGATATACATGAGAAAGTTGGAAACACCAAAACTCAGTTTTATAAAATAAACCACTGTAACTTCTTTATCATACAAACTACATGTACATGTATTTGTTTTTCTTTTGCAGACAGAGCGGCATTTCATCATGCAAGTTGTGTGTGAGGCCACCCAGTCCACAGATCATAGGGTAAAATATAAACATGTATCTGTCATACTTTGAAAATAGGCAATCTGTAGAATTCTTGAAATTTTTAAACAATGCAGTCTTAAAAAGCCCTACAAGGAAATCCAACCCAAGTGTCTGGGATTTGCTTGTACCATCACAAGGCTTGCAGAGTCCATGGAAAATGCAAATCTTAGATACACAAGTGTTGAATTTCCATGTCAGATATGTCTGAAAAATGGAAAAAAATAATAATAGTAAATACATGTAAGAATCATGCTATTATTTTTGCCATCTTTTGATCAAAACTGAAGCAACAATTGGTGTCATTCATTTATAACGTCTTAGTCAACCTTCGCAAATGTACATGTACCTTATCATCCACCCCCTCCCCCTTTTGGATGATTGATTTGTCATTTTGTACATTTTATGAGTAAAACCCTGTTAATATGGGAGAATTTTTTTTTTCGCCCTTCAGATTATTTCAATGCTTAATGGAATCGAGTTTGTTATGATGAGATTAAAACAATTTCTTAACATCACAATGCTGAAGTTAGGCTAATTGAATCTCATTACTACCTTTTGAAATGGCCCATTTTAATTTCTGGAAATGATGGAAAATGGCCCACTCAGAAAATTTCCCTCCAAGTCACTGTTAAGCAAGCTAACATACATCTATGTATATTCCGTTCTCGAGTTCTTTTCACGAATTATTGTTCTATTTATAGGTTAAAGTGGCTGCCCTCCAGTGCCTGGTGAAGATTATGAGTTTGTACTATCAGTATATGGAACATTACATGGGGCCTGCCTTGTTTGCTGTAAGTAGTAGTGTGCACTTGTGTGAATAGGGTGCAAAAATACATGTCGCATAGACAATGACAATGTCTTTCTATTCAGTCTTATAGTTTTCTTTTCATTTGGGCTTCTTAAAGAATTTGAGGTCATCATTAAATTCTTTGTGAAAAATATATCGAAGAAAATATGCTTTGAACACAACATTTCAGTAGGAGTTCCCTTCATAATGCTTTTATGGAAAAGACGAAATATCTCTTACACACGGTGGGTAATCTTGCAATGCAGAGCACTCAGTTTTTGTTGTGTGATACAGATTATTTATCACAAATGGGGCAATGTGATGCAGTGTAAGGATGCCCTAGCTATGAGTTTTATCCAAAATAAGAGAAATACATGTACATGTATAATACATTGTATCTCTGTATAAAGCTGAAAAACGATCAGCGGAATTCATGTATTTGAAAGTGAAAGTAGAAAGAAATTGTGGTTGTGTGTTATAAAAAGCTAACAATAACCTTACTTTGGATGCAACTCATTATTAAGAGGCCCTGCCAATAAACATCAAGCTTTGGGTGGAAAGTCAAAATTTTAAATATGGCTGAAATGACTTGATAATGCAGCAACATAACAAGTTAAACAATATAAATGTCAATATTGAACATTTAATCTTGAAAAAGATGTTTTATACGCGTTGTCATGGTAACAAGCACATAAATCAGTGAAAATGACTGAAAAATCACTGTTTTGTGTCTTCAACAGCAGAAATATATAAAATTCTACATATATTTTCTGAAGCATTAATTAAAGTAGAATTTTGGTTCTGATGAAATTTTATATCATAATTCATTTTCAATAACATACACGGTTGCTATGGTAACCAAAAATACGAGTATTTTAAGGTTTTCTAAAATATGCAAAATTTAGTTAGTTTTGATCAGTTGTATCTAAAGTGCGCAACCACTACCAATAGTGTTACTTATTTTTCAATAAATACTAATACCTAAATGTTTAAAAACTGCAATAAAATTGGGTATACAGGTAAAAGTGTTCAAACAATTACATCTGCATTTCAGCAATTTTTAAGCAAATTTGGCTCCTCTACTTTATTTGAATATTGAAATATTAAAAAAAAACACGTCTCAGATATGATTATAATTTCTCACATAAAACTGGCAAATAAATACTGCATGCTTATATGAATATTTACTTAACAAACCTTCTTAGCAACCATTTATTTCCATAGCAACCGAAAAATAACCAGTTATCGGACACTTATTTGACACATAAAAGGACCACTTCCAGCCTTCCTTTATCAACGAGGGTAAAAAAATCACAGTTGTTAATGTTCATTACAGCCAAAAAAAAAAAAGAAAAAAAATTCAGGAATTCTCTTGCATGACCTATGAACAGAGGGACACAAGCTATTTCATTGGGGGGGGGGGTCTGCTGTTGCACCCTGACGTCTTTCTGTCATTTCATGCTTCAAATATTCGTATCAGGGCATTTCCTCTACAAAGAATTGATGAATCTTGATCATGTTTGCCGGATGTATAACTATTTTAGGAAGTGACAGGTCACTTGTATATGGTTGTCATCTAAATATTTCTTATGCAGAGTTATTGTACTTGGAAGTAGAAAATCTCATAAAAATAAAAGTAGTAATTGAGCTTTTTCATTTCAAGGGTTTGATAGATTCGAATGACATATCATACATTTTAGAAATGTCATGAAAAGAACTTTACCAGGTGAAAACCTTCTCATATTCCTTTTTTTTTGTTTATTAATTTGCTTATGGTTGCTATGGCAACAGATAAGGTTTTGAATTTTAAAATACATGTATATGCAAAAAAAAAATGCTATTTTATGAAATGAAAATTGCGAAAGCTCAACAATCCTTGATGTTGTCCAAACTATCATATTTCATAATTCACAAAAAAAATTGGGAAGTCAAGTCTTCAATTCAATTTAATTCTTGGGTGTGTGTGTGGGGGGGGGGGGGGGGGGGGGGTCAAATCGAAATTTGAAATTATTATGTTTTTTTTTTTTCTCCTGCAATTTAGATGTGGACAACCTTTTTTTTATTCAACATGTTTATGACACCGAATTTTCAGAGAAAAGTAATGGAGTTTTAGAATTATGATATCTTAAGATAATTTCTTAAAGGTGTGACAGCTGTATAAGATTTTATGCAGTTTTCAACCAAATTATAAGTGACATTTCTTTCTTATAAAAAAATTGTGGACACTTTCACCTATCTAGTCTTGAAGTCTGATCTTAACTCTTTATTTCAAGTACAAAAAAAGTATACCTTGTGCTTATAAATTGAAAAATAATTACACATAAAGTACACAACCCTCTGTTTACGTACATGCGTGTATGATTACCTCTTAGGACCCCCATGGTGAGAATCGCATCAAATTTTATATAAAGAATGATTTCACATATGTATTATTTTCTGAAATGTCTTCGTCTATCCTCAAAGATTATACTTATATCAAATTCAAGTTTATAATGCTTGTCATTGTCAACATTTCATAGTAAACACGTGGTAGCTCTGACTTCAATTTTCGTGACCTGAGGTGTGTTACAAATTTGATTGGCTTATACAGCCATGTGACCTTAAAACATGTGAATTTTTATGAAGACGCATACTGTGGCAAAAGACAAACTTCCTTAGCAACACAATGTATACCTTAGCAACCAACGAAAACAAGATGAACACTAAAGTAATAAATTTCTCAAGCATAAAATAAGGGTTTACCTTTATGAAACATAGGGTAATCAAAGATTACATAGCTCGTCGTTGCAGGTTTTTGTCAAAAATCAAATAAACTTCCAAAGTACAAAAAGGATTGTCATGAGGATTCTGTGCATCTAATGTTAGTCTCATTCCTTAGAGAGTTAAAGATACAGCCAAAGTATGAGTAATTAATAGTAGGTTAATGGTTCAAATCAAAGTCGAAGGTCAGCATAACTCGGTCAAACGGTCATGGTCTCAAATGGATGGTCCCATCACAAGGAATCTACATGTGAAATATAAAAGCCCTACCCCTTATAGTTCAAGAGATATAGCCCAGGTTAAAGTTTGTGAAAAGAAGAACAAAGTCCAAGGTTACTAGGTCAAAGGTCAAAGTCTCAAGTGATAGGTATCATCACAAGGTATCTACTTGTAAAATATGAACACCATACCCCTTATGGTTGAAGAGATATAGCCCAGTTCAAGGTTTTTGAAAAGTATGTCGAAGTCCAAGGTCATTAGGTCAAAGGTCATGGTCTCAAATGAAAGGTCTTGTCACAAGGTATCTACAGGTGAAATATGAAAGCCCTTGCCCTTATGGTTGTAGAGATAAAGCCCAGGTTATTTTTTTTTAAGTAGGTCCAAGGTCAAGGTCAGTATGTCATAGGTCATGGTCTCAAATGAAAGGTCTCATCACAAGGTATCTACATGTGAAATATGAAAGCCCTAGCCCTACCCCTTATGGTTGTAGAGATATAGCCCAGGTTATTTTTTTTAAGTAGGTCAAAGTTCAAGGTCAAGGTCAGTAGGTCAGAGGTCATGGTCTCAAATGAAAGGTCTCATCACAAGGTATCTACACGTGAAATATTAAAGCCCTTATGGTTTTAAAGGTATAGCCCAGGTAATTTTTTTTTGAAAAGTAGGTCAAGGTCATTAGGTCAAAGGTCATGGTCTCAAATGAAAGGTCTTTTCACAAGGTATCTACATTTGAAATATATAAGCCCTACCCCCTATGCTTGAAGAGATATAGCCCAGGTTAAAGTTTTTGAAAAGTAGATCAAAGTCCAAGGTCACTAGGTCAAAGGTCTTGGTCTCAAATGAAAGGTCTCATCACAAGGTATCTACATGTGAAATATGGAAGTCCTACCCCTTATGGTTGAAGAGATACAGCCCAGGTTAGAGTTTTTGAAAAGCAGGTCAAAGTCCAAGGTCAAGGTCACTATGTCATAGGTCATGGTCTCAAATGAAAGGTCTTGTCACAAGGTAGCTACATGTGAAATATGAAAGCCCTACCCCCTATGGTTGAAGAGATATAGCCCAGGTTAAAGTTTTTGAAAAGTAGGTCAAAGTCTAAGGTCAAGGTCACTATGTCATAGGTCATGGTCTCAAATGAAAGGTCTTGTCACAAGGTATCTACATGTGAAATATGAAAGCCCTACCACCTATGGTTGAAGAGATATAGCCCAGGTTAAAGTTTTTGAAAAGTAGGTCAAAGTCTAAGGTCAAGGTCACTATGTCAAAGGTCATGGTCTCAAATGAAAGGTCTTGTCACAAGGTATCTACATGTGAAATATGAAAGTCCTACCCCTTATGGTTGAAGAGATATAGCCCAGATTTAAGTTTTGTCTACGGACGACGACAACGACAACGACGACGACGACGAGGGTATGATATTAGCTCTTCGGACTCTCGTTCCGGCGAGCTAAAAATTAATTTTCCCTTCGATAGGGGGATAGATCTCGAAATCTCGTACTCAAAATGTAATACTACGCTCACAGTCAAGGAAAATAGTTTTAAAGGGGGATTTTTCTATGTAAATTTCAGCGTAACATCGTTGACGTTCTCCATAGACTCATGCCTCATTTACACGGAGAGTTTATTCCGAAATAAACGTAAATTCGTTGCGCAATAAACTTCTTTGCATTCACACGTCAAAATTTATTGCGCAAAAAATTTTCAGGTTTTGTAATAACTTTATTGCTCATCAAACGCTTAAGCGATACTGATGCTTAATAAATCTGCGCATCATAATTACAAGAGAAGGAGATAGTTATACTTACGGATATAATCATACGACGTCTCTATTTTTAAGATTCTATTGAGAGATTCCGATTTTTCGTATATCTATAAGTCTGGACCCCTTGTAGAGAATGACATCATAATTGAATGACATCATGTTCTAGACTGAAATGACAAATAAATGAATGTTTTGTTATATAGGCTACATCTCAAAATAGCCTTAAATTTAGACTTTAGGAAAATTATTCGTACAATATTTCATTAAGTTATCCGTTGTACATTTTAATTCATGATTCTTGTGCATGTTCATTGGCCTTTTATTGCGCAAGAGTTTCGGTCTCGTGTGAACGCAAAAAACTTATTGCGAAACAAATGTGTTATTTCGAAATAAAATTGCGCAACCATGTGAATGAGGCATCAATGTTAAACACCGGCGACGTCACGTTCAACTTCCCATCTATTTTCTTTCACTTCGTGCGTATTATTTTATATTAGTCATACGGAGATATATCTTACACCGTTCTATCCAACTATATAAATTTCAATTTGAAAATTTGCCAACAAAGTAGACAAAACTTCAATTTTCCGATTTCAGAAGTGAGCTGCGCAATCTGTAGGTGTTTTATGCAATGCTATAATATTATCTTTGGTCAAAAACAAAAACTATTGTCTTTGATTTCAATGCAGTGATCTTCGAAATTCAACTAACACTAAGTTAATCACTCCCCAGTCCCTCATTTTTCTCCCTTGAAGATTTTAGCTTTTGGTTATGTTTTCAATTTGATAAGAGTGTCTTACACTTAGTTCAATTTCGTGTTGTACATCGGAAGGCTTTTAAGAATCGATTATCGGAAAATAATCGGAAAGAGTAAACCGATCGATTATCGATTTCAAAACAAAAGTCCGTGAAAAATGGAACAGAACAGATAGAAAAATTGTTTTTGTTTGCATAAAATTCAGAAACTTTGCTGAAAACAAAATATAAAGCATTCAAGTTCAAAGTGTCTGCCTGTTTACATGTAACGGTTTATGTTACATGTGAAAAGAGGAAATTAAATACCTTTACACAAAATACCTTTCTTTCAGCGACAATCGATTGTAAGAAAATGAAATCTATCATCGGAATCGAAAGAGTTTTAGCGATCGATAATCGATTCTCGGCGACAATTGGTTCATCACTACTTCAAATGAACAAGTAGTCAAGTACATCATAAAAGAACAATGATTACTCATAGCCCCCCCCCCCCCCCCCCTTTTTCCCTTTTCTGTTTACTATATATAATTTGGAGCTGATTTACGAAAGAGGCACCAAAAACATTTCCATACAACCACAAACTATCCCGATAAACCAACAAACAAGCAAACAATAAAGAAAAATAACCCCTCTCCGATTTTTCGTTTTGCTATTTGGGTTATCTCCCTGAGTTAGAAGCAATCACAGATTGAAAAATGTATGCCCCTGTAGATGCGTTAATTTGTCAATTTTACGCTACATTCAGTTGCCATTGTACCTCTCAGCACAGTCCATATACTACGAAATCACTTTCTGGTGTATCAAAATAGTCCCTTTTGGTGTAAGGGAGTTGTCTTGAGTTACAATTATATTTATTATATAAATAAAGTTCTAATCTAGGCATTTATTTGAAAAAGTAGTTAAAATCACGTTTTTTGTACTTTCATTGCCTGTTACCATGGTTACGAAATGGTGTTAAGGCAAACTTCATAAAATTTTTTCAAGTACAACCAAAGGGTAACAAAATTTAAAAGAATTAGGAAAATCTAATTTTTTGCACTTTCCATGTTTATATAGCTCAAAGCTCAATGGTTACTGACACGGCCTCTTAAGGCATTCTTACACTGCATCACACTGCCCTTTTTGTAATAAATTATCTATTTTGCACAAAAATATAGAAAAACCAATTGTTCTGCTTTGCGAGATTACCCACCGTGTTATTTGTACCTTTTTAATCATGGATGTTTAATTCCACCAGGGATTTTTTTTGCCCCTTTTTGGGGCCGTTATTCGGCCCCATTCCCAATGAAAAATAGTACCTTTTTTTCCCAATTGTGACTCTAAAATTTCCCAATTTCATTCAGATGGAATTATCAGCGAAAATAGTGAAAATAACTGGTTCAAAAGTAGCAAATTTACTAATTATTTGCCATATTGTTGTAAGCATAAGAAATTAAATCATATTTAAAGAAAATTATATGATTAAACATTCAATTCTTAACTTTTGATTGTATAAACTGTCATTTTACTTTTACTTTGATATTTAGTACTTCCCAAATATTCCCAAATGTCGTTAATTTTCCCAATTGCAAGGGCCCCGACCCCATTCCCAAATTACTGAAAAAAATCACTGTCCACTTACATGTAGGTTGTGTGCAGATTTTTCTGAATATGAAAAAAGCTTTTGATGACCATATTCAATGTATTACACAACGCTTGTGGCTAAAACCTGTGAAAACATGGAAAAGGGAAGCATTTTTAAGTCAGTTTGTTCAAAATTTACATGTGATTTTACGTCAGAGTGTTTTCAAATTTGAAATTTCGAAATTAATCTAGATAACGATGGAAGCCATGAAGAGTGAAGTAGATGAGATAGCGCTACAGGGTATAGAATTCTGGTCAACTGTCTGTGATGAAGAAGTAGATCTAGCTATAGAACAAGCTGAGGTAAGGGTTCAATAATGATTGCTTCAATCATATGTTATTAATTAAGGTGTTAGGGGTATAATACTCTACTTCAAGTTGTTTTGATGATAGAAAAAAAAATACCACGAAGTTGGCAGAAAATGCATGACTTCGGCAATGTTCGTGACCATACTTTTTTATGGCGAGTTAAATGAAACAATAGAAAAAGTGTAAAATATCTAAAAATACATGTATGTAGGACACGGAAGTACACATACATGTATATGACGGCCGTCAAGCGAAAACCACCCTTATCTGTCTATGACGTCAAAACGAGAAATCTGACTATAAAGACGACGTCAACATTTCGCGTATTTTTCGTGTTACGTTTTGCGATAACTTTTCAATAACGCGGACGTCAACGTCATCAATAAAGCCTATGCCGCAGAATGTTATATATAGTACATGTATGTTACTACATGTATTTTGACTTTTAAAGTATGTTATGAAATCCTTTCCTTAAAATTTAGTTATAAAAGAAGGATTTCTTATCTCAATTTTTTTTTCAATCAGTGTGACCATGCAACGAACTGGACCCGTAAGCGCTTAGGGAAAAACATTTTCAATTAAGCTTTTAGAGAGGAAGAGAGAGACGTATGTTTTCACATTTCTACTTCCTCTAATTTTTTTCCGTCTTCTAGTACATAACATCAATTATAAATCGCGGGTCCGAAACGGCCAAGGATATATTTGATCCGCGATTTATGTAAATGAGTACTTAGTTTTCAAAGAAATATGGTACAGCGGTTATCAGTCTCATAAATATCCTCCTAAAGACTGATTTTCACAAATTTCATCTTTTTTTCACAGAAGGAAAAAAAACAAAGCGTTTTGATTAAAATAGAGAGTTAGCAACATACTAGAATGAGAAATGAACCTATAGCAGTAAGGAATTGAATCTGTATCATGTCTTCAGAATGGAAAGAGGCATCATCTTCTACAAATGGCTACATTAAATACATATTTTTTTCTGTATTGCATAGATATATATAGGATTTGTTTTCTCAAATCGTAGACTGAACCCCCACCCGGGCCCTTTTGACGGATTGGAGACCGAAATCAAATATATGCCCATGAATTAGCTCTGCTAGTATTTGTTTTCATTATACACGAAGAAGGTGGATAAGAGAGATAGAGGGAGATAAAGAGATTAATTTAATTTATTGTTTATCTATATTACTTTAAAACAAATCTCAATTTTTCTAATGTGCGTGAAAAATGAGGCTACATCAAGTGGCGACCTCTATAATACCGACTATGCATTAACGGAAATGGATTCTCGCGGAGAGAGATTTTTGTAGCTGCGGTGTTTTTTCTTATATTATATTTTTAGGGGGGGGGGGGGGGTATATTAATAATTGACATAAAATTAAGATATGAGAAAATAACCATAATTATATTATCTGGATTTTCTCCGACTTAGTGCACTTCACCGCGGAAAATGATAAAACATGCAAATCCGCATACCCCTCCCTAAAATAAAAATTGAAGACTTAAAAAACCATAAACTAAAAGTGCAACATTTAAATGAAATAAGGCAAAGAACTACTCCCCACAAAATTCCTTAATTTATTCCATTCTTACAAAATAAAAATATGAATTTAATAAGTTTTGAAGCATAAAAGTATGAGAAAAAAATGCAATTATTGATAAATGGAGAAGAATAACCTTGAAATATTAGATTATGGAGAAACTTTTGAATTTTTCGTAAATGGAGGGAATGAGAAAATGTTTTGAGAAAAAAAAGTTACTCGGGACAGAAATAAACAAAACACTAAAGGTCGTGCATCTTAACGCGTACGGCGACCTCACTTGAATCTGTGTGCAGTGGATGATAAAATTCCAGCGCGGATCTAGAGATCAGGCTACCCTGGAATAAGCCAAACTGATTATCTTATTTTTATCAATTTGAAATTAATTTTTTTTTCAAAATCATACGCTGCTCCCCTGATGGACCCCCTCTCCCACCCTTGGGGACATTTAGATCTTAGTGTCGTTTTCTGTTGAAATGAACAACAATGCAAACATGCATGCAAATCTTATGTATTTATAAAAAGAAGTTGCGCATGATTAATGTTCGATACTGTTTTTAAAGTTTTATTAAGTCCCCTACCGGCAACGCCAACGGTACCCATTTGATACACAGCTTAGTAATGGATACTTGCAGAGCAATTTTGACTTTCGTCGTGCTTCACCTATTTTCCGATGAGTTATGCCCCTTGATAAAATCTCTGCCGTGTTCTTATTTCTGAAGTTAGCTGCATGGATAGTAAGTTTAAATTCATGTTAAATTGAAGAGTTCTAGGCAGAGTTGCAGGACATAAATTTATGCCGGTAGCGGACTTATATCGCTCAGCGATCATACCTTTATTTATTGGAAAGTATCGTTTTAAAACAAATAGAAATTGGTAGAAAAAATAGATATATAATAGACCGAATATAACTGTTGTGAGATTATAACTATTTTAAAGTATTATTTGGATAGAATATATGATTAGATAAAGGCGAGAATAATCGTTTTTTTTTTTTTCCGAAAATTTTATAACAGTTACTTAGATACAGGATTCCGGCGAATCGTCGCTATTGAAGCTAAAAAGCAGCGTTTAGATCTGGTATTCTTTGTGTTGTTCAAAATTTCTTATGCGAAATAAAATGTTTTAATCTTGATTATATTGCCGAAGTACGGGTATCAAAAATTGTGAATGGACCAACGTATTATAGCAAGACGTTATGATGCGAGACCCAAGTACAATATATCTACATCAAAGTATTCAATTTCTGGTATTCGTGAAATATGCATACATAGAAGGTCAATATATCATCAACAGAACTAGATGTTATAGTACTGAATAATGTTCATCATGATATACATTTGTATACACATATCTGTACCTGATATACACACTGAAGTGTGAGGTCGTCGTGCCATAAACTTTGACGTCGTCAGATTCTTTGCAAAAATGTCGCGTAACGTCATGCCAAAGTTTTCAAAGAAGATTCACTGCATTTATCCGTATTATATACCTACATATCATATATCATTTTGTTCAGAATGAAATGTACTATTGTAATTCGTTGAAAAATAAAATTGCCATATTTTTCACTTAAGGGTGGTTTTCGCTTGACGGCCGTCATATAATTTCTAGCTTTCGACGATATTGTTATCATACCCTTAATACCTTAAAAATCTTGTGAGATGTTCACAGTAATTGATTTAGACTAATGTATTTGAAAAATACATGTAAATAAAACAATAGGAACTAAAATTGAAGGGGAACATGGGTAGAATGTAATTTTACAATGGATTTACCTGTATGACTTGATGAACATGATGAAGGAAAATTGGGAATTTTTTTTTAATCGAAAGAAATTACATGACCATTGTCCTACACTGTATTTCTGTTCTAGGCTGCGGAACAAGGGCGTCCACCTGAGAGAACAAGTAGGTTCTATGCCAAGGGAGCGTTACAATACCTAGCCCCTATACTGTTACATACCCTCACCAAGCAGGTAATGCACGTACGTATTACAGTTTTATTCCTTATTACTAATGTACTAAAGGCATGGCTCGCATACGGTATGTTATTATATCACTTGTATTATTCATTATTTTTGATTTTGTCAAATATCAGAGAAAGAAAAAAAATTGGTCTCAATTATTTTATTTTGTCAAATTCCAAAGAGAGAAATAAATCAATCTGACATATAAAGTTACATGTACATCTGGAACATAAATATACAGCTTTTTACATGTACATCAAATTTCATGAATCTTTACTACATGTATAAGTTTTTAGCATACATTTATATATGTAGCCTTAATTGACCCTTCCGAACGCGGGAAAAATTTGAGAAATTCCATGACGTCACAATGCAATTTCGATGTTTGACCGAGGTTCGAAGCTTATTTGTCCGAGGTAAAAACATTGTGACATCACGAAATTTTGAATTTTTTTCCCGCAATCGGAAGGGTCAATTGATTTGAATTCTAAATATTGTACAATAACATTTCATATTCGTAAATTATACGACAGAAAAGATACACATGAACATGTACCAGAGTTCTCAAAGCTTCATCAGACATTCGGAGATTTCAATTGATCCAAATGCATGTACATGATGTAGTAGATACAGTGTGAGCTTTTATCGGACCAAACAAATATTTATTTGCAAATGCAAAAAAAACAATACTTTTCCGGAACTCAGTGTGATACTTTTATACCTTCTTGTTAATTGCTTTCTATAGATTTAAGTAAAAATTGCATTTGCGGAAATATGCATTTCTTTATTAAATGTACCTGTATATACCTTTATGTTATTATCTATTTGAGTCTGAGAAGAAAACTATTGGTAAAAAAGAAAATTTTACAGAGTTCACCTGACATATGATGTGCCAGACCCTGTTTTTCCCCTTTAACTCTCGTTTATTTTCATGATTAATCAAACTGCATGCATACAATACAGAGTTGAAATGCAACAACTTGAGAGGGAAAATTAAGAGCAGTATTGACAATATTGCTACCCTGTGAAATTTCTGCCTTTGTCTGAGCCCTTTACATTTAATTTTGTATGCTAGAAAAACCTCTTCTTGCTATTATTTCAGTTTGACATTGTTGATTCCTTGAAAAGGAAAAATGTATTTTAAATGTAAAGAAATTTCACAGGATTGGAATTGTTTGTTCTTGAAAATGGTGATGGGAAACTTTTGTTCGGTTGATAATGCTAAAATCAGTTTTCTAACCCTTGTCGCAATTTTTGAACTGAATTCTAGGCCACAATTAAAAAATTGTTTGTTTCCCCTCCCCCCCGGGTCTGTTTTTTTTTTCAAGTGACCCGGCAGGCAGGTACTTTTTTTTTTTTTTTTTTTTGTTGCTGCCACAACTACCTGTATCAAATATGTTTAAAGACTTTTGAATCCAAATTGCACATTACTGGACTCCTTACAGTTGCGCAGTCACACTCTGTGTTTCTAATTGATATGATAAAGACTAAGAGCTGGCAGCCGGCGATTTCTCCTGCTTTCCGTAAAACATTGGGTAATCAAAGATTACATAGCTCGCCGTTGCAGGTTTTTGTCAAAATCAAATAACTTCCAAAATACAAAAAGTATTGTCATAAGGATTCTATGCATCTAATGTTAGTCTCATCCGTTAGAGAGCTAAAGATACAGCCAAAGTATGAGTAATTGAATAGTTAATGGTTAAGGTCAAAGTCCAAGGTCAACGTCACTGGGTCAAAGGTCATGGTCTCAAATGAAAGGTCCCATCAGAAGAAATCTACATGTGAAAGCCCTACCCCTAATAGTTCAAGAGATACAGCCCAGGTTAAAGTTTTTGAAAAGTAGAACAAAGTCCAAGGTCAAGAGGTCATGATCTCAAATGAAAGATATCATCATAAGGTATCTACTTGTGAAATATGAAAGCCCTACCCCTTATGGTTGAAGAAATATAGCACAATTTAAGGTTTTTGAAAAGTAGGTCAAAGTCCAAGGTCACTAGGTCAAAGATCATGTTTTCAAATGAAAGGTCTCGTCACAAGGTATCTACATGTGAAATATGAAAGCCCTACCCCTTATGGTTGTAGAGATATAGCCCAGGTTAAAGCTTTTTCTACGGACGACGCCAAGGGTATGGCATTAGCTCGGACTGTCTTCCCGGCGAGCTCAAAATATCCGTTGTGTCTCAATTTCTATCGCTGGTTAAGTATGAAATGTTTATTAATTACGTTGTCCTATAAAACCTATTCTATATAAACAAAATTGTCCCAAGATACTCGATAAATATTTCTGCAACAGGTGCATCAAGTGTTTCAGCGCGGCGTAACGGGTCATTTTACAGCAACGTCAAATCTGCGAGAATAAGATATACTATAGAACGATTACATCTCGACTTTTTTACGACTTGTAAATATTGAATTTGTATAGATATTGACCATACGCAACCACGAGTCACGGACTATAAATGACCGGCGTTTTCCAGTGCATTATAAAGATGAAATAAGTTTGTATACCTTTCTTTCTCGGTCTGTTTATTGTATGTTAACAGCGTAAGTGAAAAATAATTATAAGAACACATCAAAAATTCATTGTAATATTGAGTCTATTGATCATTAGCACGGACCGCCGACAACTGCTAGAGAAATGTAGGTCAATCATAATAATCAAGTATTTTGATCAGGTAGTAGTTTTCTTATTCACTCGATTTTATGCATTTAGATATTGTCTGAATTTTGGCCCACTCAGCGGATCCTTCCAAATAAGCGATGGGTCTTCATAGCGTTCAAACGCCTATCCGTGAAACAAGATTTCATAAGTTGAGGAACTAGATTGGGCACATGCGTATACATGTAAAGATGGGAGCCCACAATACCTGTCGCATTCGCAGAATTCGAAATAGGCACATGCTTGTTTGAAATTTTACATCCGTAGACCGAGCGCTCGTCTATCGTGACTTACGACTGAACATGCTCAGTGTTCTCAAAAACTTTTGGAGGATATTTACAATAGGCATGATAGAGAGACATAATGATCGATGTACCAATAATACGTAAACTGACGGTTGAAAGCCAACGGGAATGGGGGGACGGGCGGTTTAAAGCAAGATTTCTTATAATAATGCAAGAATGAGAAAGCTATTGAGATGATTTACAATTCTATTTGGATACAATATTGTAACGTTGAAACTGAAAATGGACATAGCCGTGATTCGATTTCTGAAAAAAAAAAATATCGGACTTTTTGGCTATAAAAAAATCTGACTCGGCGGCGTTTTTCCTGACCCAGTCGGGGCGAGGGGAAACAAACAATTTTTAGCTCACCTCGACGAAGTTGAGATGAGCTTATGCTATAACCCCGGCGTCCGCGTCCGCGTCCCCGTCCGCGTCCGCGTCCGGTTAAAGTTTTTGGGGTAACTCAGTATCTGACAAAGTACTGATGGTACAGTAACCAAACTTGCACCAGTGATTCATCTTGGGATGCTGAGTTGAACCCATGCATCAGATGCAGCATCTGACCTACATTTTCCGGTTGAATGACTTTGTCAATGTCTGGTTAAAGTTTTTGGGGTAACTCAGTATCTGACAAAGTACTGATGCAACAGTAACCAAACTTGCACAAGTGATTCATCTTGGGATGCTGAGGTGAACCCATGCATCGGATGCAGCATCTGACCTACATTTTCCGGTTGAATGACATTGTCTTATCTGGTAAAAGTTTTTGGGGTAGTTCAGTATCTGACAAAGTACTGATGCTACAGTAACCAAACTTGCACAAGTGATTCATCTTGGGATGCTGAGGTGAACCCATGCATCGGATGCAGCATCTGACCTACTTTTTCGACTTGAGTGATTTTGCCTTATAAGGCCAATATTGAGCAAAGTATAAGTGCTACATGTACCAAACTTGCATATTGGATGTATCTTTGATCAAACTTTCATAAAATGACCTTGACCTAATTTTTCCACTTGAGTGATTTTGCCTTTAAAGACCAATATTGAGCAAAGTATACGTGCTACATGTACCAAACTTGCATATTGGATGTATCTTTGATTAAACTTTCATAAAATGACCTTGACCTACTTTTTCTGCTTGAGTGATTTTGCCTTTAAAGGCCAATATTGAGCAAAGTATAAGTGCTACATGTACCAAACTTGCATATTAGATGTATCTTTGATCAAACTTTCATAAAATGACCTTGACCTAGTTTTTCCACTTGAGTGATTTTGCCTTTAAAGGCTAATTGTGAGCAAAGTTTAAGTGCTGCATGTACCAAACTTGCATATTAGATGTATCTTTGATCAAATTTTCATAAAATGACCTTGACCTACTTTTTCCACTTGAGTGATTTTGCCTTTAAAGGCTAATATTGAGCAAAGTATAAGTGCTACATGTACCAAACTTGCATATTAGATGTATCTTTGATCAAACTTTCATAAAATGACCTTGACCTACTTTTTCCACTTGAGTGATTTTGTCTTTAAAGGCTAATATTGAGCAAAGTATAAGTGCTACATGTACCAAACTTGCATATTAGATGTATCTTTGATCAAACTTTCATAAAATGACCTTGACCTACTTTTTCTGCTTGAGTGATTTTGCCTTTAAAGGCCAATATTGAGCAAAGTATAAGTGCTACATGTGCCAAACTTGCATATTGGATGTATCTTTAATCAAATTTTCATAAAATGACCTTGACCTACTTTTTCTGCTTGAGTGATTTTGCCTTTAAAGGCCAATATTGAGCAAAGTATAAGTGCTACATGTACCAAACTTGCATGTTGGATGTATCTTTGATCAAACTTTCATAAAATGACCTTGACCTACTTTTTTCCACTTGAGTGATTTTCTTAATATACATGTACTTAGAGATATGTTTAAATTGAACTTTGCTGCCGCGAGGTGAGCCTGGTAATCTTTGATTACACTATGTTTTAATTATGGCCCTATACATATTTTATACGAATTGATGTTTGTACAGTCACATTGTTTTGAGTCGGAATCACTTTTCAGGGAAATTTTCTATGTTTTCAAAACAGGTCTTTGGTTGACTTGAATATTTTTGGATAATTGTATTTGTAGAAATGAACGCATACTGATTTTCATATTACTGATTAATATATATATGTAATTGTCCGAGTGGATTGGAAACTTTAAGTAAAGAATTTGTGCATGTATACATGAATACAATGTGAATATAATCTGAGCTTTAGTTTGAAAAATTATGTAATGACACAAGTGAACGTATCTAAGACACATACATGTATATCCATTATGACAGGAGGAAGTAGACGACGACGATGAGTGGAATCCGTGTAAAGCTGCCGGGGTTTGTCTGATGCTGATGGCCACAGGGTGTGAAGACGATATAGTACCTCATGTTTTACCGTTCGTTAAAGACCATATACACGATCAGGACTGGAGATTTAGGGACGCGGCTGTAATGGCATTTGGTAAGACACATTGCTTCTCTTTATGTTATGTTTTACCACTTGTTGAAAGTCCATAGACACCATCAGGATTGGAGAGTTAGGGACGCAGCTGCTATGGCATTTGGTAAGATGCAGTGTTTCTGTGTACTTAAAGCTGGAATATGGATTTGACTTCTATAAAGATAGGCTTTAAAAGGCCAAAATACATGTAGATTGCATAGGAGATGAAAGTGAATAAGTTGAGCATTTGAAGTAGAGCTAATGTAATTTACCCTTCCGAACGCGGGGAAAAATTGAGAAATTCCATGATGTCACAATGCTATTTCGATGTTTGACCGAGTTTCGAAGCTTGTTTGTCCGAGGTAAAAGCATTGTGACGTCACAAAATTTTGCATTTTTTTCCCGCAATCCGAAAGGTCAATTTGGTCTTTGATCTTAGCATAACCATGATGACTATATATTGAGATGTTACATGTGTAGGAGAGACAAAATACTAAATCTACACTCAATATTTCAGGTTCAATTTTGGAAGGTCCCGACACAAGTAAACTGAAACCAATAGTAGAGCAAGCAATGCCCATGTTAATAGAACTATTAAAAGACACTAGTGTAGTGGTACGCGACACGGCAGCCTGGAGTGTAGGCCGCGTGTGTGAGATTCTCCCGGAAGCTGTGATAAATGAACAAAGTTTGCCGCCGTTATTATTAGCTCTCGGTGAAGGATTAACGGCCGAGCCACGAGTGGCAAGCAATGTATGCTGGGTAAGTCGTCAAGTTTTGTTAGCGTCCCGTGATTTTGTGGAAGATATAAAGCTAATGTTCTTTTCATTTAGCTATTTATTGGTAAACCTAGTAATAAAATTGTCAAATTTGTTGTTCACAATAGAGAAATGGCCGATATTTGCCGAAGAAAAGTTAGGACATTTCCAATTTACTGGCTGTTTATTGTAACCATAAAACACTTGCACATATAGGTTAATGGAGCAGAAAGGTCAAAATGAGGGATTTTCTTGTATATTTATCTTTTTTTGCTGTCTTTGACATTTTCGTAATTGTGTTACTCTAAGCAGACTTCAGTGCCAATGATGAAGATTGCAATACATGATTTACATTGTGATTTGTCAACGATTAGTCTTCCTGAGGCACACAGAGTTTTGAAATGTGTAACCAACTCCCCCCCCCCTCCCAAATGGTGAATTTATTATTTATCCACACACTATTCAGTAATGTTTACTTGTCAAGAGTTATAGAAGCCTATAGCATGTACAGTTTACTCTCGTTTACTCAAACTCAGATAACTCGAATTTCCACTTAACTCGGAACTATTTTGAAAAGTCCCGTTTCTCTTCCATTTGTTTCTATGCATTTTTACTCCTGATAACTCGAATTCTGATAACTAATTTTTAAGACCCATAACTCATTTTACATTGAAAAATCACCTCGATAAGTGGAACCAATAATCAATTAATTAATCCTTATGTAAAAATCAATTAATTATAAGGAGATCGGTGGACAGATAATTGATACTTTCTTTTTATGGAGTTGCATTACAAAAATTATGGTAGTTTGATGGTTAAAAGAAGACTACACAAACGTTTGTGAACGATGACAGAGAATAGGACAATACTTTTAGTAAAAATCTATTGCTGGTCATATACTCAGTAAGTTGAACTCCTGATAAGTCAAACTTTTTCTGATGGTCCCTTGAAGTTTGACTTATCGAGAGTAGACTGTAATTAGATTGAAGAGTCGGTAAGATTCAGTGGGTCAAAGATCAAGGTCATCATTAGGAGAAATACACTGAATATGATAGTTTTCACTTTCCAGATGATACAGTATATCAGTAGCTATTTCATCGCTTATTATCAAGAATCGAAGAAACTTATCAATTTTCTGGTCAAAAGTCAAGGTCACTATTCCTTTCATTGATCATGTTAATTGCCTCTGCAAGCATCAAACACTTATTGGGGAAAGTGGTAGGCGATATGTTTTTCAAACATTTTGTCTAGTTCAGTTTTAGTAGCTCAACAGTGAACATACTCTTCAGTGCCAATGATGAAGATTGCAATAAATGATTTGATTGTGATTTCTCAACGATTAGTCTTCCTGAGGCACAAAGAGTTTTGAAATACACACGTTCGTTACAAAAAAAAAACTGAAGTAGAATTTATAACAGTTTTTGTGTCGCCTGGGAAGCATAACGACATTTAGGGATCACTTTGTCTGTATGTCTGTCTGTCACACTTGGATGTCACACCCTATATAAAAGTGATTCCTGAGTGTCGCTATGTTTCGCAGGCAACACATGCATTCCTCGGAATGATTTTTATTAAACACTGTATACAAAAAGCATCTTGACCATTGGACATGTCTGGCAAATTTTCGAAACTGGTCCAATTTTCATCCTCATCTACATGTATTTGTAATCAAAAGTCAGATGTAGGTTCCCTGTGTCGAACGTACTTCAAAAAGTTTCTGGTGGGCCAACTTTGGTAAATCATAATCAAGAAAATTGCTAAGAGTCAATCTTAATGTAAAACTAAATACTTAAAGCTACAGTATTTCATGAACACTTTATTCTGTCGTAGGCGTTTTCCAGTCTGTAATAGTATTTCATGAACACTTTATTCTGTTGTAGGCGTTTTCCAGTCCGTTACAGTATTTCATTAACACTTATTCTGTTGTAGGCGTTTTCCAGTCTGGCAGAAGCAGCTTACGAGAACGCAGAATGTGCAGATGAAAACTCAGAACCCAATACGTATTGTTTATCAACGTACTTTGAAACCATTATAGACAAATTGTTACAAACTACAGATAGGTAAGTGTTACTTAAGTTGCTCGAATGAACAAAATTGTGAAGAAAGAAGGAAACATGAAAGAAATAGACAAGACAGTAGACTGAGAAAGGGACGAAGTTTTGATTTAGCATGAGAAATCTGTAAAGAAAAAAGGGAGAAATTTTGTGTTTCTAAAGAAAAATTTTTCTTATCAGTATCTTGCATATTTTTCAACTGTCTATACATGTATCAGTTTTCTTTTCCAAGCTTGTTTGGTTTTCGCACGGAAGAATCAGATTGCCCTTCACTTAGAAATTTTTGTTAATTTAAAATGAATCAGAATAGAGAGGAGAAGCCAGAAGTCTTACTTTTTAGTAAACTCTGTATACGTGTTTCATTAGTTGAAATCATAACGTGTCTAAAGGTAATTTTGAGTACAAGTACAAGAATTCTGACATGATATTGAAATTTCTTTGCATTAACTTAATGAGACTTGTGTATCGTAAAGTATATATTGCCTTTTCAGATCTGATGGAAATCAACATAATTTACGTAATGCAGCATATGAAGCCCTGATGGAAATGATCAAAAATAGTCCCAAGGTAACCAAATTTATACGTTAAAGGTTACGTACATGTGTATGAGTTTGTCCTCAATTAACGTGCTGCTCACAGGAAAATGGAATTTACATGTATATTTATCATAATGCACCTCTTGTGTATAATTCTTTGATATTTTGTTATTTGATAAATTGGTACAATAGGGAAGCCTTGTTAACTCAGAGGGCATTTCTGAAATGGCTTATAATGTACTGGGATAACTTTAACTATTTTCTAGTTACTGATACAATCTTATCATTTTCTTTGTAAATTAGTAAAAAAAGGTTGTAATTTGTTATTTATGTTAATGAGTCATAGCGGAGTTTTTTCCCCTTACATACGGTATCTGACGTAAAACCATTGTGACGTCATGAAAATGGTATGGTAACATCGATTTTATACCGTCATTTCCCAGACTTTCAGGACTGTTCCCATAGAATTTGATGACATCATAATCAGTCTACGTCAGATACCGTCTCAAATGGGAAGTACATGTAACTCTGGTTTTTCAAAAATAGCGAATTGACATGAACTTGTACATGTATCTACATGTACATACATTCTGACCGTGAATATTCATTTTATATTTCAGGACTGCTACGCAATAGTACAGAAAACAACAGTGATAGTATTAGAGAAATTAGACCGAGTTTTACAAATGGAGAACATGATACAGGTGTCGACAGATAGAGCCCAATATAACGATCTACAGTCACTTCTTTGTGCCACATTACAGGTAACGTCTGATTGTCAATGAACACAATACTGAGGTGATTTCAGGGAATTTTTTTTGCCCCTTTTTGGGCCATTATTCAGCCCCATTCCCAATAAAAATTAGTATCTCAGAGATATTGGAATCTGATTCAAATTTTCTCCAAACTGTCAGACTGAACAATGAAATATACTACAAGAGTTTGTCAGACAGATTGAATTTTTGTCAGACATTTCGTTCAGTCTGACACTTTTCAATAACTACATGTACAATGTATATATCTTTTTTTCCCAACTGTAGCTCTAAAATTTCACAATCACATGTAGATAGAATTATCACAACTTCTCCATTAAAGACACATTTTCCAGCATTTTTGACCACGTTTTGTCAACAACATCAAAATGACGTCACATGATGATGTCATAATACTTCCCATGATGGTTTGGTAGGTGATATGTTTATTTAATAAAAGTGGGAAACATTCATAATTTTTTATGGAATATATCGTTAAGTTTAATTTTAAGAAAAAAAAAGGGAAGCAGAAGAAACTGAGTTAAGCTTCATGTAGCATATACACAGTATCTGTATATTAGCTCTGCTAACATTAAAACAAGACTGAAGTAGAAATACCGAAGCCTCTCATGCTTCGTGTATTATGGACAACTTTCTGACATTTTGCTGATATTTTTAATTGCCTCTTTGACAACCTTCTATCTTCTGACATTTTGATGCAAGTTCATGTGCAAATAATCCATTTTCCTTTTAAACTTAGATTTTATCATGGTAAAATCTAATCGTCACTGTACACCATGGTACACAATGAAGTGGTGATTTTTCGTCTATTTTTATCGGGTTTAGTATATACATGTATTTTTTTTCTCCTGATTGTACCATAATAAGTTCTGCAGCCTGTTTAACAAAAATACATACAAACAATTTTAGGAATTTTCGTAACTTTCGATTGCTTAATACTTCTTATAAACTAAAATTGGTGTTGATTTGTTTCTGAATTTATATTTTGTATGTAGAAGTGATAATAGAAAGCATAATATAATCTAAACTGTAAAACATTTTCAAATTTTATTTATGATGAATTACTGAAATTTTTCTCAAGAATTTATGTTTAACTGGGCACTGAACTTGATGATAGTTTAGCCTCCTTTTACATGTAAGACGTTTCTGATATCTTTGCTCACTGATAAAATCAAAAGTGACAATGGCTTAATACTGTAAAACGAGAATATTTAGCGCTCGATTTATTTTAGCGCCATTAGCGCAAAGGCATGGTTGCGCTAAATTAAGTAGTGCGCTAAAATTTTCAGATGCAACATCAAATTTCAATAAGAAAGTATTTATTCAAAGTGCATTACACCGTGTCCACGGTATGGTCTATCCGGCAACGCTTGCTGTTTTTATAGCTAATTAGATAATTGGATTAACGCTAGCGCTTGGGTAGATAATGATAGTACACGCGCCGTGATTTACATGTACATTTGTACTTGGTAGATCATGATTGTCTACGTGTCGTAATAACCAATCATGAAATATAAATATGAGTCGGACGAGATTATTCTTTAACAAAAAAAAACCTGAAGTTGTCTTTAATCGGAACAAATTTTCATTCCAACCCAATCTGATAAAAAAATTGTAGTCGTACCTAAATGCAGGAATAGACGTTCGTATGTATCATTTCTAACGAGAAGACTTCGCTCTCGCTTATATTTAGATGGCGTAACATTTGTGTGAAAACACAGTACTTTATAACACAAGGTACATATACGGTAAAAAAGGAGATCTATAAAGAAAAATACAAGCTTACGAATAGGGAATTCAATTGTCCAAGACACGTGCCGGCATGTAGTCAATACCTCTGTGTATATCGCTGTGAACATGTACATTAGATGCGCATGTAGTCTTTAAAAGGATTTATTTACACAACGTGAATAAAATAGGGATGTTAGCACCGTTTCCGTAAAATGGTTCGTTACGCCAAGTTGAAAAATTGGGACGATATATATTCATCCATATTACATACAGAACAGCGTTATTTTCTGTTATCACTTTAAATTGAATTGATAATTAGTTCATATTACCAACGATCGTCCGAACATGAGACACGACGGATATTTTTTATCTGACGTCACAAAAAATTACGATTCATCGACGGCAATTTGCTATCGGCGATGTCTGAAAAACAAAGTCCTAAAGTCACTGTGCGCTAATTTTATTGACCAGATGGTGTCAGTGCGCTAAATTAAGTTTGCGCCAAAAGGTTCTCATCCCTCATTGCGCTAAAATATGTTTGCGCTAAATATTCTCGGTTTACAGTAGCTGATTTTCCTGTAGATTTAGTGGGCAGACAGACACCAGACATCACAAAATTTGTCAATATTTTCGTTGTGACGTCGAAATAGAAAACATGACAACACATAAAGTCAGTGCGATCCAAAATTTTGCCAAATGATATGATGTCTGGTGTCTGCGCATATAAATTCAAAGTAGATATTTTCTGTAAATTATGGAAATTTTATGGAATTTATAGAATGAAGGTGTTGAAATTTTAGTTTTACCCTTAATGTACTTATAGCATTTTTTTTTTTGACAGAAATCAAGAATTCAAATTAAGTATTTCCATCCTTTAAAGAAAACAAGAGAAGCAGAGAAAACTGAGTTATGCTTCATGTAGCATAAACACAGTGTCTTTTATAATAGATCTGCTAACATTAAAACAAGACTGAAGTAGAAATACCGAAGCCTCTCATGCTTTGTGTGTTATGGACAACTTTCTGACATTTTGCTGCTATTTAATTCCCTGTTTGACAGCCTTCTATCTACAAATGTAACGTTTTAAGTAAAGAATACTAATGTGTAATCTCCATGTTTTAGAGTGTATTACGGAAAGTGACGCCGGATGACGCACCAAAGATATCTGACCAGGTTATGAGTGCTTTGTTACGCATGTTCAGTACGTCGGGAGGGAAGACTGGCGGAGTGCAGGAAGACGCCCTGTTAGCCGTGTCGACTCTAGTAGAAGGTATGTGTATTGAACAGTGTTTACAAAAAAGTGTCGGATTGCCGGCAATCTCCAGTGGATTTTGTCAATAGTTTAGATTTTCAAAGATATTATACAGGAAAAAAACCCTAAAAAATATATATAATTTTCTGTAGTTTTCAAGACTTTCCTAAACACTACTTAAGGTCCACTCGAATTGCTTCTTGAGTATAGAATGAAATTTTGTGTTGCCATGTGACATAATACTTGTCTTAGAAGATGTACAAAAAACATGTATGTGCTGTTTTATCATTACTGTGCTGATGAAGATTAAACAAATTTTTCATATTACAGTTTTAGGAGAGAATTTTCTGAAGTATATGGAAGCATTCAAACCTTTCTTAGCCACAAGTTTGAAAAATTCTGAAGAATACACGGTAAGTTGGGAAAAAAGGAAAACTTTAAATATTTGTCAATAATAGGGCTGTAACGATTAACCGAAAAGTCGGTTAACCGCGGTTCAAAATCTCGCGGTTCGATTCGGTTCGGAATTTCCAGATTTCGATTCGGTTTTTTTCCTTTTTTGAGTTGGCAAAGCCAACTATTCATTGGAATCGAATGCCCCAGTTAGGGCCTGCACGAACCGTGCAACGGTCAAAAATCTGTAGTCTTACTTTAGTAAGAAATAGTACCACTATTATTTGGACAAAAACATTTTAAACGACACAATGAGTGCAAGTTGTAAATGATGATTCCAATGCAATTATTGGAGTAAAAAAATGGTCTATAGAGCTATTTGTAATGAAGATTCGGAGTATAGTTCTCGTATCGCGTAGGAATTCAACTTTTAAGTAGTCCAAAGTAGCACTGCGCTATGCCGGCCATGCGGTATTTTTCCGGGGGAATGACCAGAGGTTAGGCCTAATGATAGTTATTATAACCATGTCGATTTATATTTCATTGATGAAAAGATAGATATAAAATAGTCTGTTGATGTCAATATAAATCGCTATGGTTCTTGCGTCTTAAGATCAGAGGACACTCGGAAGGCCATACGATGAACGGCGAACTGGATTTGTAGTAAGTTCTTGAAAATAACTGATAGAATATTTGAATATTTTCTTATCTGTTGTATAAAGGATTATGAAAAACCACCATTCGAAAGACTAGATCGTCTATCTACTGTATGTCGTTATCTGTTTATCGAAGTTCGATTTTTGGGAAGGAAGGGGGGGGGGGGTTGTGTTGTGTTTTATTGGGTGAATGAACGATGTACATTACAGTTCGGGTTATAAGAAGAGCATTGTCCTCGAGGAATATAATTTTTCAAGGCTGAATAAATCTTCACCTAATGACTGCAATCAGTGGCGGATCCAGCGCCGCCTTTGCCGGGGGGTCACGGGGCGAATTTTGCCTAATTTTTCTGAAAATGGGCCAAAATATACCTGTTTTTGAAAAATTTTGGGTCAGTGCCGGGGGGGGGGGGGCGAACGCCCCCTCCGCACCCCCCTAAATCCGCCACTGGCAATAAATGTATATACATGTATGTCCATGAACTACTTGTAGTATTCCATCACACTCACTTCATCACGTGTTATTACCGTGGGCTTGGATATTCATGGAAACGCTGGGAAAAAATATTCTTTTATCCCATATTTACAGAGCTGTACTGGTATAGTATAAAGCAAAATGGCAAATCGATCATCCACGTTGACTATGACGTTTAGTCTTGTTAAGGCATAGGAAAAGTACTATTTTTGACGTTTTTGCACATACCGGTAAGGAGAAAAATATTCGACACACTGCGTCGCTTCAACCTTGATCAAAAGATGGCAGAAAAGTAAAGAAAACTTATCAAACGTCAATCACTTGGGTGTGATCATTGATAACGTCACAAGGATATCATTTAATTTCTATTGTTATTATTAAGAAACGACGATTCCGTTTGGCCGAGAAATTTTGTTGATACCTTTATCAACACCAAACGGAAGTGTGTGCTTAGCAACGTTGTTAGCAACACTGTTTCAAAGCTGCAAATAAACGTTGGAAAGCAACAAAATGAAATGATAAGTAATCAATGTAATATGTTTTTGGTTGATCGAGGTATCGACACCAAAAATTGAGGAAAAACTTGTGCATCTTGCGCTATGCGCACAATGCAGTTTTCCCTAAATTTTTGGTGTTGATACCTCGATCAACCAAAAAAAAATAAAAGAATGATTCCTTAAATCTATACCTCTTGTCTGGGATTTGCTTTTGTCCATGACTCGGCAAGTCTTGTCATTGTACAAGCAAATTCTGGACATTCGGAGTGGCAGTGCATTTCCTTGTCGATGCTCACACCTTATGATACATGTAGATTCTATAAGTCTTAATCCTATGGGGTAAGATTTCATTTTCACGTGCCTTTTAACTGTAATGTCATTTCAGACATTTATGATGTCATTCATGAATGCTGCGTTGGCTGATCAACATATGAAAATGAATACCAGTACATAAAATTTTATTTTAAGCGCTTTTAGACAATGTGAGAAAAATAAGCATGTACTTGTACATGTAAGACACACTTTAAAAGTTATGACTTAGATTTATGCTGGTAGGGGACTAATATCGCTTAGAGATTAAGAAAAAACAAACTTTTTATGCACCCCGGAATCAAAGATTCGGGGGTATATAGTTTTTGGCCTGTCCGTCTGTTATTCCAAAAAACTTTGAATGGTAAATTATGTGGCTTTTATATTTCACATATGTATTCCTTGTCACACAATTTTCCCATAGATACCAACATATTTATGCCCAGTGACCCTGACCTTGACCTTTCACATACTTGGTGAAAAATGGTGTTTATACTCCGCCGGGAGCATTCGTATTTCACAAACAAAGGCTTTATTCAATATTAGACTTTGCCAACTCGCAGGACTTTCAGTCCTTTGATTTATCACTTGATTTTCTCTCAAATAACGAAGGTTTTGATTGGTCACCTCTGACGAAACGACCAATCGTAGGCCGCCTTCTTCGATAAACTTTTTAGGTTTAGTAATGGCGACCCAGACGTCAAAACAGAGGTCCCAGGCGATCATTTTGATTGTTTGAAAGTCGGAGGGTGGTCGATAAGACGATTACTGTTTGCAGAATTTGCAAAATTGAATTTAAGTATTCGACTTGTTCTACTTCGGCAATGTCGGCACAAATATTAACTGAAAACATATGCGTGACATCGTCCTGAAGATAAGCAGGCAGAGTATGACCTGATCTACTTGCATTCAGAAACTCCGCAAAATTTAACAAGTTAGCCAGCGGGCGGCTCAGATTACAGAACAGGTACATGATTGAAAATTTGGTTATATTAGTATATGATTCGTGGAATCTTTCCAGTACATGTACATCTCTAGGACAGTTTTAAACTTGTCTCATATTTTGAGTGTATTTGTGAAATTTATAGAGCAAGTAATATAATCTAAAAGCAATTCCAGTGCACTTTTTGGATTATGAAAATTCTAATTCAGTTAGAGTATGATTTTGTATCATTTTGATATCAAGATTACATTGTCACATTAACTGGATTATAACACATCAACACAATAGAGAAAAATACCTAACAAACTGGTAATAATACTAAGAAACTTGCTCTGCTTTAAACCGAATCGAAAACCGAAAAACCGAGGTTCATAATTCAAACCGAACCGAACCGAAAGATTTCTGAACCGTTACAGCCCTAGTCAATAAATATTGCTCAGTCCCAACAATTTATTGACTGTGTTATGATTTGTTTCCCTAATTTTGGAATAAAAAGACAGAATGTTTAAGTATTTGCTTCATGTTTTTGATGAAAATTAGTGCAATTCTTTGAAGATTGAAAAATATCCTATTTCATAATTTCTTGACTTTACACGTTACTTCTTCAAGGCAGTGCTAGATAGAATTGTACATGACTTGCATGTATGTATTTGGGTCTTTAATTGATTCACAGTTAGAGAGGAAACCTTTTATGGTCTTTTTGATATACATGTAGTTCTACATGTTCTAGTTTGGATGATATCTGAGGTTTAAGGTATTTGGGGGTATAATAACAATATCGCCAAAAAGCTAAAATTATGTACTTTCCATGTCTTACATATTTCTAGATATTTGATATTTTTAGTGGTCCCGAATATTGCCGAAGTTGTGCGTGGTATTTAATTTTTTTGTCGCCTGTGAAGCATAGCGACACTTAGGGATCACTTTGTCCGTTGTCCGTCTGTTTGTCACACGATGTCACACCCTATAAAAGTGATTCCTGAGTGTCGCTATGTTTCACAGGCGACACATGCATTCCTTGGAATAATTTTTCTGTTTTCAAAACAACCGGAAGTAGAGTATTATACCCCTAATGCCCTAAATCAGTGTTGATGTCATCAAACTCATTTTAAAATTTTGGGAAACTTTGCCACACATATGAAGTTTCAATGGTGATATGCTTTTACATCAGATAGTGTCGGAAATTGGAAATTCAATATATTGAAAGTTTTCCATGTGAGATAATAAACTTGTAAAGGACCAAATACTGTAAACGTGCAAATGTTCACATGGGGTCATTGTCCTGTATTCCTGAAAATTTTCCCTCATGCGAAAATAAACCTGCTGGATTCTTGCAAAGGCAGAGACATTGATATTGCAAATACTACCCAAAGCGCAAAGTCTTGATGTAAAAATTGCGAAAATTTCCCCCAGTGAAAACAACCATGTTTACAGTAATCTTGTGTCGAGGAAGCTTCGGTAAAATAATTTCTCTGTTAATACTAGGTATGTGTTGCCGCAGTAGGACTGGTTGGTGATCTATGCCGAGCCCTTGGACAGAAAGTTCTACCGTACTGTGATGAAATCATGATGATGCTACTGGAAAATTTAGGAGTAAGGTTACACATTTATCATTATAACGTTTGGTAATAATAGATGTACAAACTTAAAATTTCTCTGGAATTCTGTACAATATTGCATTTCACCGCAAGTCATCATTTCCACCAGTCACATGTATTTCTTTTATCATTACTTAAAAAAAAAATCATCTTTTAGAAACTTTATTTTTCATAGAAAGCCCACAAAGAAATAAACTGTAAAATTACAATTTTTTTTTTGAAAAATCATTGGCCATCGGTTTGTACTTCAAGAATTACCTAGAATACGTGATGTATATTTTATATTACAGAATTCCACGGTACATCGGTCAGTGAAGCCACAGATCTTGTCAGTGTTTGGTGATATAGCCCTAGCCATCGGTCCGTACTTTAAGAATTACCTAGAATATGTGATGAATACTCTACAACAGGCTTCCCAGGCTCAAGTAGATAAGGTACGAAAATATTCATCATTGATTCATTTTCTGTCTTTTGTACTCTTTTTCACCAGCTATTGGTCAAAGTGCTCAAAATCGCCCACTGGGCTTGAAAACTTCATATAAAACAGGGATGTTGGTTGGATCATACACCTACATGTACAATTTCTCCATACATTTTTGATTTTGGTAATGCTTTCAAAATAATTTTGACTTTAATGGATGATTTTAAGAGTAAATCATGAAAATGATTGTAGATGTTGCATATGGGTTGAAAGCTGACAATGAATAGGCCTACATGTACATTGTATTTTAAAGAGTATGTTATGAACATCAACAGAAATGTGAAATGATCATTGAAACAAACTCATCAAATTTTTTTATGGTGTGGTCTTTATCAGGAAAATTTACAAACACAATAAAGTCTATGTAACGTCCATCTTTGCGCTTGTAATGTTTGTTAAGAAAACTGAAGAAAGACTGTGTTTAACTGATGATTTTACACCACTTCCCTGAGGAAGGTTACTTTTGACAAAAATGTGAAAATTTTATTCTTTTACATTCAAGATTTACATGTATTTTAGGAGATGTATTTATAATTTCAGACTGACTATGACATGATAGATTATCTAAACGAGCTTCGAAACGGATGTCTAGAGGCGTATACCGGTATTGTACAGGGTCTAAAAGGGGACGGAGAGAAACCCTCAGGTAACAGAAAATTATTGTTTTGAAAATTGAATGGTGCTAATTCTTCGATTCTTTAATCTCCCTTCAAGATAGATATCCATATTGAGATTAGTAAATGCAAAACTCACTGTCAGACCTGTTCAGTCAATTTACGACCAGTTATATTTCACACTCGGGTTATTTCAAACTAATGGTTCGATGTAGGTTTTCATATGTCCAAGTACATGTTCAATGCTTTAAAAAAGCGAAAACTTGTATATATGTGAACATCAAATAGAAATGATCGATCTTTTGATAAAATTAATAATGTACAAAGTACATGTATATAGGAATATATTCTTAAAAGAATATTTTCTTTATTTGATCTGAATGCTGAAAAGATTCCATTTTGAATTTTGAATTTTTTTCCCATTTATTTACAGAGGATGTACAGTTAATACAACCCCACCTTGGTCACATAGTGTCCTTCATAGAACATATAGCTCTAGATGAAGATCATTCCGATGAAAATATCGCCGCTAGTTGTGGTCTTATAGGGTAAGTATATAAAGCTCTAAATGAAGATCATAGGGTAAGTACATGTATACATAGCTCTAGATGAAGATCACTCTGACCAAAATGTCGCCGCTAGTTGTGGTCTTATAGGGTAAGTATAAAAAGCACTAAATGAAGATCATTCCGATGAAAATATCGCCACTAGTTGTGGTCTTATAGGGTAAGTATAAAAAGCACTAGATGAAGGTCATTCTGACGAAAATATTTCCGCTAGTTGCGGTCTTGTAGGGTAAGTACAAGTATAAGGCAGACGCTCTTACCAACTGAGCAATCTTGGCATGATACCTGTTCCTGCCACACTCCTCTCCACCAGTTTTTCAGGCTTCCACAAACTGGAAATCTCACACGTTAGTTCACACCACCATGAGTCATTTTGTCGGGCTCCAGTTCTGTAAAAGGAGAGGAAAAGATGTGATCGGACCGGGAATCGAACCCGAGACCTTCTGCTACATGTATCTTAGCAGCTGCTCTTACCAACTGAGCTATTCAGGCACGATATCCATTCCACAAATGTAAGGCCATGCAAAAAAAATTTTCTGGTTCTCAGATAATTGATCTGAAAAATATGGGTAGGTAGGTAGGGTTTTTATTTTTTGTTTTTATTTTCCGAAAACTACTTAAGCACAATTTTTTATTCAGATATTATAGAGACTGTAATCTATAGTGACTATATTTGTTGTAAATGTTCACCATACTCAACTCTTCTCATTTTTACAGTGCCAAGAATGCTTCAGCCCAGTCTGCAATTTTAAAATTCACCTTCAAGCTGACAATCTCTCGTTCCTCCCCCCCCCCCCCCCCCCCCGGTCGCCATTTTGCATCTTGTGTACAATAACAAAGTACAGTACCGTAATCGTCCGAAAAAAGTCCGCAAGAGTAGATATCACGCAGGCAAAAATTGCGCTGAAAATCGTGGAAAAAATTCTAATCTAGTAAATAATACGCATTAAAAAAATCGAAATTTCGCCGATGTTTTCTCCCAAATTAAAAATATCAAAGAAACGGCCCGCTCGGTAATTTTTATTGTAATGACTTGAATTAGATACCGATTACAAAATAATCCATAGTACGATTGAAAGATTTAGGATTGACAGCCGTATTATGTATCAATTAACTGAACTGACCATTGAAATTTACCGTTAGAATAAACCTATTCGAGAAGATTTTACTTCCCCCTTCACCTGTCAAAAGTGACAGATCAATTTCATGCTTGACCGCAACGCTACCGGTGAAGGCTATTTGTCTCCATTCAACACCCCTCGGGGTAGACAGGTGTTTACACATATACAGGTGCGCTTGTACGATCTGACCTTAGATGACCAGGTACCGTAAATACTTGGACAAATGTTATTGTAACGCGATTGTTAACTTACGCACGGACTGGTAGCGTGAATTAAAGTCAAATATACTTACAAAATTGATCTATTGACGAATTATCTGTTCAGAAAATTAATAGAAAATTATATTTATCAGCATGAGAAATCTGGCGGGCGGCGGCTATTTTTTTCCCTTCCTACGATAAAAACGTCTCGTCGGGAGGAATTTTGAGCGCGCGGCGGTGTCTGAGATCCAGGATTTTTTTTTTATATGGCCTAATCAGAATGGTAAACATTGAATGATTTAAATCTAGGGGAACATGCTCAGAAAAAAAAAAACTGAAGCTACGGCCATTTACAAAGGTACAACAATTTGAATTTTGTATATTTCAGTGACTTATGCACAGCTTTCGGCAATACGATACTACATGGTATAGATCGTGAACCTATACAAGGCTTACTCACCAAAGGCAGGAGATCAAAGGCTTCTAAATCCAAAACTCTAGCTACATGGGCAACTAAAGAAATTAGGAAACTCAAAAATGCTTCTACATGGTAAGAAATTCATGACATTGGCCCGATTTGTTTCGCAAAAGGCGCTGTATGCCTAGGTATGCTGGTTAGTCCCCTACCAGCAATGCCGAAGGGGACTCTTAGTTTCCTCTCGGTCTGTCTGTCTGTCCGTCCGTCCGTCTGTCCCTCTGTCTGTCCGAATATCAGTTTTCCAGACTTTTTTCTGCAACGGATGGAGATATCAAGATGAAATTTGATACACAGCTTGGTCTTAGATAGTTACAGAGCAAGTTTGACTTTCGTCACGCTTGACCCATTATTCGAGGAGTTATGCCCCTTGATGACTTGGAAAATTCAGTTTTTGTCAGTTTTCCGGACTTTTTTCTGCAACGGATAAAGATATTCATATGAAATTTGAAACACAGCTTGGTCTTGGATAGTTACAGAGCAAGTTTGACTTTCGTCACGCTCGACCTATTTTTCGAGGAGTTATGCCCCTTGATGACTTTTTTTTAATAATTTATTATATTTTAGAAAAACAAGACACATAAATATATGTAAAAGGACATAGACAGACATAAAACACAAAGACAACTTTCACTCACACATTCACTCAAGAAAGTACATGTTTATATCAAAAAATCAGTATTGCGAAAATAGAAATAACATATCTTTTATAATTGTCAAATATACCAAGCAAAACCTTGTACTAATAAAAAAAAAAAAAAAAAAGGTCACATCACAATGAGTAATTATGAAAAGATGTTAAATGAAAGATTTTTTAAAATATGTCAAGTCATGTCTTAACCGTTATCATGACAAAAAACAAAACAAAACAAAAATCTGTGATGTGAACATTTCCAATAGTATCATGAATAATATAAAATGTAATATTGGTCATACATCTATATCCTATAAGGTTCAAAGAATATTTAACCAATTATTCCAATAATTAGTATATTTTTCTACTTTGTTATTTCGGTGTGCAATAAGCTTGCAAATTTCAATTCCTTTTCGAATGTATGAGACAGCTCCAAAGACACTTAGGTTTTTTTTCAAACATCGCATGCTATATATATAGTATTTTATTTGTAAGATAATAGTATTTTTGCAAGATTTATCTTTTGAGTTTCCTAAGATAAATTCCTTTTTTGATAGCTGTAGGCTACAGTGTAATGTATTAAAGCAATATTCGTCTAGTAATGATAAAAATGTTTGGACTTCTTCACATTCCCATAACAAATGGTCAATAGTTTCATCATGCATATGACAGAATGTGCACAAGTTTGTATCTGCTTTATTAATTTTGTATAAAAATGAGTTTGTGCATAAATTTCTGTTTAAAATTCTAACCTGAAACCATTGTAATTTTGTGTTATTTGTAGCATTAAATACAACAGAAAAAAGTTTTGTACATTCATCATGTGATAAATCAAATAAATCTTTCCATTTAGTCATGCCCTTAGACAAAGTGATATGTTTTGTACTATGAAATACAACATAAAAGACTTTAGATCCTTTCTTACTGTTTATGGTATGGTAAATAGCATTTCTTATGAAAGGTGAATCAATTTTCGGTATAGTGCTATCCCTACCAAAATTGGTTTTGATAATTTTTTTAATGGCTGCAACAATTCCTTGAAAAGTCAAAAAATTTGTACTTAAGTTATATGTCATGTAAAATTCGTCAAGTGAAAGGAAATTTCCATCAGCATCAAGTAAATCATTGACATAACATATATTACGTTTGAACCAAGATCCAATATATACATATGAATTACCAACAGATATATTTTTATTGTAGAACAGAGTTTGTTTCCCTAAATCTTCTATCCCATCTATTAGCTCAGATTTATAACTAAATTCTGTCCAAGCCTGCAAAACATTTACCCAAAAAGCATTTTTAAAAGTTTTGCTTAAAGCAGTTATATATTCTGGTCCACAAGTAAAGAATTTCTCCAAATCTATGTACTGTAATATAATATTTCTCCAACTTTTGTCTTCGAACAATAAACGTCTTATCCAAGATAATTTAAGAGATTTAATAAAAGTCCTAATATCAACCATCTTTAGACCACCTTCATTATATTCTTTCTTAATTTGGTCCCTTTTCATTCTATCAGGCTTGTCATCCCATATAAATGAAAAAGTAATTTTATCAATTTCTTTAAGTTTCTGTTCTGATGGTGTAGGTAGAGATATAAAAATATGATTGAGTATTGGAAGGACCAGTGTTTTTAGTACAGTTATTTTACCAATAGGTGTCAGATTCCTTTTCCCCCATTGCTTTAGAATGTTTTTCATCTTTATAATTTTTGGATTTATATTGTTATTGGTGATATTGTTTAAATTAGTTGAAAATTGTATTCCTAAAAGGTTAAAAGTGTTTTTTCCCCATTCAAGACTGTAATTTTTACAAAGTGTATCACCACTCCCCGCCTTTGATCCTATCCATATCACCTCTGTCTTAGAGTAGTTAATTTTCAAACCTGATATTCTTGCAAATTTTTCTAAACTCTTTAAGCTTGCCACTAAGGACTTCTCGCTACCATCTAAGATTAATAAGGCATCATCTGCGTATAAAGAGATTTTTGTTTCAGTGTCATTAATACATATACCTTTAATATCTGTGTTGTTTCGTATCTGAATAGCTAGTATTTCTGCGCAAAGTATAAATATATATGGTGAGAGCGGATCGCCCTGTCTACAACCTCTGTGTATACTGAAAGATTCTGAAAAATGTCCCCCTTGGTTAATCCTGGCAGAAATATCATTATAAAATATAGAAAGCCAATGTCTTATGGAAGTGCCAAAATTAAAAAAATGTGTGACTTTTTGTATGAAAGACCAGGATAGAGAGTCAAAAGCCTTTTCAAAATCTATGAGTAAGAGTAAACCAGGTATTTTTTCTTCTTCTGTATATTCCATTATATCATATATGAGTCTTGTGTTTTCCCCTATGTACCTCCCTGCAATAAAACCAGTTTGGTCCGGGTGTATTAATTTATCAAGTACAGATTTTAGACGAGCAGCAATTGACCCTGAAGCAATTTTATATACTGTATTTAAAAGAGATATAGGCCTCCAATTCTTAAGCAAATGTCTTGGCTTGTCCCCTTTTGGTAGACATGTAATCAATCCTTGTTTTTGCGTTACCGAAAGGTTACCTGAGATATATGCGTAATTAATTGACCGAACAACAAAAGTACCAAGTTTTTTCCAAAATACCTTAAAAAATTCTGCTGTGAAACCGTCACTTCCCGGTGATTTGTTTGATTTCATTTTAAACAATGTTTGAGAAGCTTCTTTTAATGATATCGTACCCTCTAATTTTTCTGATTCTTCTTCTGTTAATTTTTTAATATCATTAAAGTTAAGTTCTGCGTTAAGATCTATATCTTCAATATCATGCTCTCTGCTCGAATATAAATTTTCGTAGAATTTTTTAGTTGCCTCAAGAATTTCATGCTGTTCAGAAATAATATTTCCATTGTCTTCTTCAATTTTGGGAATTAGTTTATTAGTAAAGTTTCTAGATTCTAGGTGACAAAAATATTTTGAAGGTTTTTCCCCCTCCTCTACCCATTTTGCCCTAGACCTTATAAATGCTCCCTTCAATTTTTCTTTTCTCATGTCCTCAAGCTCTTTTTGTTTTGAAATTAGATCATCAATAGTCTGTTCCTGTTCACTGTTTTCTAAGAGAGCTATTTCTTCCATTAATTTATTTTCTTTTTCTAATCTCTTTTTCTTTATATAAGATGAGTATGATATAGATTTACCACGGATTTCCATCAATAATGTCTCTAAGAATAACTGATCATTTATTACAAATTGTATTTCATCATCAGGAATATTTACAACATTGTCAAAAAGATAAACTGGGACAGCGTATTGTTTCTTAATATCGTCTATTTTCCCCTTGCCCCTTGATGACTTGGAAAATTCAGTTTTTGTCAGTTTTCTGGACTTTTTTTCTGCAACGGATAAAGATATTCAGATGAAATTTGATATACAGCTTGGTCTTGGATAGTTACAGAGCAAGTTTGACTTTTGTCATGCTCGACCTATTTTTCGAGGAGTTATTCCCCTTGATGACTTGGAAAATTCAGTTTTTGTCAGTTTTCCGGACTTTTTTCTGCAACGGATGAAGATATTCAGATGAAATTTGATAAACAGCTTGGTCTTGGATAGTTACAGAGCAAGTTTGACTTTTGTCACGCTCGACCTATTTTTCGAGGAGTTATGCCCCTTGATGACTTGGAAAATTCAGTTTTTGTCAGTTTTCCGGACTTTTTTCTGCAACGGATGGAGATATTCAGATGAAATTTGATACACAGCTTGGTCTTGGATAGTTACAGAGCAAGTTCGACTTTCGTCACGCTTGACCCATTTTTGAGGAGTTATGCCCCTTGATGACTTGGGAAATTCAGTTTTTGTCAGTTTTCCAGACTTCTTTCTGCAACAAATAGAGATACTGTATTCAGGTAAAATGTGATACTCAGCTTAGTCTTGGATAGTTACAGAGCAAGTTCGTCTTTTGTCATGCTTGGCCTATTTTTCAAGGAGTTATGCCCCTTGATGACTTGCACAAATCAGTTTTTGTCAGTTTTCCAGACTTTTTTCTGCAACAAATAGAGATATTCAGGTGAAATTTGATACTCACCTTAGTCTTGGATAGTTACAGATCGTCACGCTTGACCTCTTTTTCGAATCGATAAAGCTAAAGCAGACAAAACCTCAGAACTGAGCTGCACAGACAGTAAGTTTAATTAAAACTCATACATATTTAATTGAAGAGTAATTCATAGGCAGAGTTGCAGGACATAAATATATGCCGCCGGTAGGGGACCATATCGCTCAGCGATCATAACATTTTTCAAACTAAACTTAGAACATGACCTGGCAAAGTCACTTGATTGAGTTTTTCTGACGAACGCCGAAATGTGCCATTTCTCACCTTTGCACCTCAACAGGCTAGAAGTGGAGCATTGCGGGGTACACTGTTCAAAGGTAAAACTTAATCAAGAGATTAAACCAGCGAACATAGGCGTGCACCGCTTTTTGAGAAACAAATCGGGCCAATGTGGAATTTGAGTATGTAGTACGTGTTAATAATTTAAAACAAGAATTGAGAAAATTTTCCAAGAAAGTCCAAAGTATGTATTCCTTGAAAAGAAAACTTTTTTTTCTGAGGAACTTAATATGATTAATTTGAACGTATAATATATTTTTATCAAACGGCAGTTTTATATTTTATCAAAGGTTGTGCCGATTGATGGATTAATTTCCTCAAAACGCTTGATCCTCCTTCATTTTCTATCAGTTTCTCAGATCTATTTTCACCTCAGCAATGGGGAGATAACTCTAATCTTACTTAACATACAAATAGGCTAATGATTTATAGATACTGGTAATGTGAAAGTATGATATAGTATATTCTAGGGCTGTCACGTTTAACCGGAAATTTGTCAGTTCGATTCTGATCACACTTTACAGATTTCAGTTTGGTTCTTTCTTTTTTTGTTGGCTACTTTGTCGTATTTCACCCGATGAAATGGGGTTTTTAGTCCCCTACCGGCAACGCCGAAGGGGACTCTTAGTTTCCTCTCGGTCCGTCTGTCAGTCTGTCCGAATATCAGTTTTCCGGACTTTTTTCTGCAACGGATGTAGATATTGAGATAAAATTTGATACACAGCTTAGTCTTGGATAGTTACAGAGCAAGTTCGACTTTTGTCACGCTTGACCCATTTTTCGAGGAGTTATGCCCCTTGATGACTTTGAAAATTCAGTTTTTGTCAGTTTTCCGGACTTTTTTCTGCAATGGATGGAGATATTGAGATGAAATTTGATAAACAGCTTGGTCTTGGATAGTTACAGAACAAGTTCGACTTTCATCACCCTTAACCTATTTCGACTTTTGTCACGCTTGACCTATTTTTCGAGGAGTTCTGCAACAAATAGTGATATTCAGGTAAAATTTGATACCCAGCTTAGTCTTGGATAGTTACAGAGCAAGTTCAACTTCCGTCACGCTTGACCTCTTTTTCGAATCGATAAAGCAGATAAAACCTCAGAACTGAGCTGCACAGACAGTAAGTTTAATTAAAACTCATGTTAAATTGAAAAGTAATTCATAGGCAGAGTTGCAGGACATAAATATATGCCGCCGGTAGGGGACTTATATCGCTCAGCGATCATAACATTTTTCACTTCTTGATTGTAGACGGGCACCTGTTTGTTTGACATGTGGAGTCTAAGAAGTCTTCTAAGTGTTCTAGTTTGGTTATTTTGTTAAATGTTGATAAACAGTCCAAGAGAATACTGAAAACAGTAATATTACTAAAACTAATAATATAACTTTAATTGGAGTTATCTCTCTTGGAAATTTATCTCTTTATATTACTGAAATCAGTAATACTATATAGATTGTCAGTTCGCTCTTATACCAGTGGATTCGGGGAGAAATGAGGGTGATTACGAGTTGTATCTCATTCAAATGTGTACTGAAAAATTGTTTAAAACATCAGGAAAATTTTTTTCCTCAACATATTTGAAGAAAATGTGATATTGGAAAGAAGAAAAAGTGAAAAAATAGGTTCCAAATGGACATTATTTTCAATTTTCAGTATAAAAATTTGTTCAAATTTAATGAATTTGTTGTTGAATGAAAGAATTGTGTGATAAAAGCTCTGCTTGTAGCTTTAAAATGTTGCTTTGTCTATATTACAGAAAGATGTAATATAAGGTGTCAACATTACTGTTTACAATAATATAAGGGATTATTGTTAACAGTAATATTACAGTTCTAAGTAATATTACTATTTATAGTATTCTCCTGGACTGATAAAGTATCACAGGAAAAAAAATGTTGTTTTGTTATTCTTACCATTATTTCACTCTTTCATAGAATTAAACAACACAAACTCAAACCGAACTGAAAAAAAAAAAATTGAGGTTCATTTTCCCGAACCAAACCGAATAAAGTCTGAACCGTGACAACCCTAGTATATTCTGACTTTCTCATTCACCTGAAGAAGTACTGTATGTAGATGTATTGAGTCTTTGCGGAATACAGAGTTTTTTCCCCTTACAGACTTTATCTGACTTAAAACCATTGTGACGTTATGAAAATGGTATGGTAACGGCGATTTTGTACTGTCATTTCCCAGACTTTTAGGACTGTTTCCTTAGAATTTGATGATGTCATAATCAGTCTACGTCATATACCGTCTCAAGTGGGAAGTAACTCTGGTTTTCGAACATAGCGAATTATAAACCTTTAATTCATTCAGACAGGCTGACTTTTGTTGATTAAGATAAGGGAAAAAGCTACTCGGTTGTATTGTTAGTTTAATTTCTCTACTAACGTTCATATTCTTATGATTTATTTTGCAGATAAAACCCTGTAGAGGACTTGGAGAAAGGAGCGTTCTGTTGACGGTCAATACTCGTCGAACCATTGATGACGTGAATTGACTTTGGATAAAAATAACTTTTACTGCGATCAGTCCTTACAGTGTGAGAGGGAGAGAATTATCGAGAGCTGTGAGAGAGAGAAAGAGAGGGGAGAGAGTGGGAAAGGTTACACTACTCCTAATGGACTACAAAAATATAGACGGTGTTAAAGTGAAATCTGGATCAACGTCAATGTATTACGAAAAAATGCCGATGTCAGATGGCGAACGAAAAAAAAATGCAGCAAAATTTGAGCAATTACATGTATTTGATAGTACAATTGGTCAGCATTATCTGCATCATTTAGAACATAATGTTTGAGGATGTGATCTATTTTTAGCACACTGACGTCAAAATACATGTATGTTTAATACCGGTATTTGATTCAGATTTCATTTTAGTGCCCATGTTAAGCCATTCACCAATAATGCTGTTTATGTATGCGGCATTTAAATCCATAACACAAGAAGGCAGCCGAGAGGTTGCAGGTCCCCCGAAAAGTGCTAATCGGATCCCTTGTGATTGACATGCATTTATTTGATAGTGTCCCATAATGCAGGCACTACGGTTTAGTCACTAATGGTGTCATATATTATCTCGTTAAAGAGATGCACCTCTGTCGAGAGGTTGGTATAGTGCTACCCCAATTGTCGTTATTGATTCCCGTGTCATAATTTGATGCTTTATTTGGGCCTTTGTTACAAGGCTAGCTTTAGACTATGACGGTCATAGTCGATAATTGTGTCGTTTAAAAAAAGACACAAAAGTCCCCCTCTCGCAATAAAGAGGAGGTGCATATGTACACGTAAGAGGTTACCGATTCGTAGCCGTTTATATTCCGTGTGGAATGGTGCTCAATACAAGTGTTAACGCGTGTAACATGACAAACGATATAGTGAATTTAAAAAAAAAAATGTCCTAGTGCTATTCAAATTGTACTTGGTATATATACCTTAGATCTTTCATTCTGAAATTCCTATTTCAATGCAGGAGTGAATCGTATGAGCTTCTTTTTGACAATTCCTTGTGTATTTACAAATTGATGCATGCTCAGTTAATTTTTTTTTTTTTCAGTCATTTATTGTATCGAATATTTCTCCATCCTTAGTGCTATCAATAAAATCAATATTTCTATATATTTCAGTTTCAAAACTGTGACCCTTGTTTGCCTCCATTTATAACAAGTAATGAGTTACATTATTTGGCAGTGAGTCTAGATTTAAAGGTCATGTTGAAACCATGTAAAGGGATTGGTCATTTATCTGTCATTTTCTCTCCGACCTCTGAAAGGGGGTGGGGGGAGGGGGTAATGAAAAATCTCTAATATTATCTGATTGGTCCCCATTTTCCCTGTCCAACAACGGTCAGTGATACAGAACAAAAGTGCTGCATATATTTATTTTTCCTTCTGAAACAAATAGACTTGGTTTACTGATGCTGTCTTCATACAGTGACTGTAAGGCTATTAATATGATTGATCCCCATTTTCCCTGTCCAACAATATGGAACAAAAGTGCTGCATTTATTTTTCCTTCGGAAACGGATCGACTTGGTTTTCTGATGCTGTTTTCACATAACGACTGAGATTACAAAAAACGCCATTGTAGGAATGATTACAATAAAGATGTGTATAGAATTTATTATAATATGTTTGACTCACTATGAAAACTGCTTAGTAATAATATTATTATTGAACATGATTTTTTTGTATGTTAACATTATGTTTGTACAAGAGGGGGGAGGGAGTGAAGTCCGAGAGTTCACATTAAAAGTTAAAAACCTTAACGTTGTCGTTGTGTCTTCATTAATGTATCCAATGTACATATGGAGATCTCGCTGACCTCTTGTCCATTTAAAAAGTGTTGAAATCTTGGTAATCTTAGGCAGTTTCTCGACAGTTTCCGTGGCATAGATATGGGTTGGCATGTTGACCTTTGGTGTTGGAACCCAACTTTTATGTTGAATTATGGTATATTTAGGTAAAGATATGCCGTAATTCTAACTATATATTACACTTGATGTTTATTTGTACAACGGATACCTTAAACCTTGACCAATTCTTTTTTATAGAAAAAAAAACACATTTACACGTTACCTGATTGTTAGACTTGCTCAAGTCCATATATCAAATTAGATTATGTACAGAGAATTTCAATTTTTAATAAGATATTAGATTGAAAAGAAATGCCGACTTTAAAACTATAGGCAAATAGATTTAAGATATATCACGAAACGGAGAAGAGAACTCTTTCTTGCTAGTAAAGGGATTTCACTGAATTCAAAATATATTTTTAAAATTTATTTGATAAAAGGACTTGAGCAAGTCTAGCTAAATGTTTGAATTTGATCTTGAATTGAGTTGAACAAATACTTCACAAAATGTCTCCTAAATCTTGGCATGGAGGTGGAAAATGGTAGATTGAACAGATGTTTGGTCTTGTCCTTGACAATTTTTTTCTGGTTTCCAAACCATAAGTCTTATATGTTCAGTGCTATTGCAGTGAAACATAAAGTACAATTACTTTCCACAAGTCAAGGAATCGCCTTTTTGATTAGTTCAAAGATTTGTGGTCATTGTTGATTGACAATGATTCCCAGGTCATAACAGTATGTATTGCATCTATTGTCATGAAACTTGCCAGAGTTTTTCCCATGAGTCGATGAGGTCAATAGTTCAAAGGTCAAGGTTATAATGCATTCTCTGGTACTCGTCATTTGAAACCCATGGCCCCTGCACCAGAATCGCAGTGCAATGAACCATGGCTTTCCGACGATGATTATTCAAGTTACTGTGTTTTGCTCCTATGTACATGTATCAATATAAAACTTGCTAGAAATATTTGCCATGAGTCAAGGATGATTTCAGGGTCAAAGGTCAAGGTCGGAGGACTTCAATGATAGAAAATGGTGTCATATCAGCAAAGAGTTATAATTTTGACCATAGTCTGAAAGTAAAAGTTCTCTTTTGTTTTGGACTCAAATTTGTCCTTGGTACTCATTATAGATTATGATTTTGACCATAGCCTGAAAGTCAAAGTTCTCTATCGTTTTGGACTCAAATCTGCCCTTGGTACTCGTCATAGATTATACTTTTGACTATAGTCTGAAAGTTAAGTTCTCTATCGTTTTGGACTCAAATCTGCCCTTGGTACTCGTCATAGATTATAATTATGACCATAGTCTGAAAGTTAAGTTCGCTATCGTTTTGGACTCAAATCTGCCCTTGGTACTCATCATAGATTATAATTTTGACCATAGTCTGAAAGTTAAGTTCTCATCTAAGACTATAATTTTGACCACAGTCTGAAAGTTAAGTTCCCTATCGTTTTGGATTCAAATCTGCCCTTGGTACTCGTCATAGATTATAATTTTGACCATAGTCTGAAAGTGAAGTTCTCTTTTGTTTTGGACTCAAATCTGCCCTTAGTACTCATCATAGTTTATACTTTTGACCATAGTCTGAAAGTGAAGTTCCCTATCGTTTTGGACTCAAATCTGCCCTTGGTACTCGTCATAGATTATAATTTTGACCACAGTCTGAAAGTGAAGTTCTCTTTTGTTTTGGACTCAAATCTGCCCTTGGTACTCATCATAGTTTATACTTTTGACCATAGTCTGAAAGTGAAGTTCCCTATCGTTTTGGACTCAAATCTGCCCTTGGTACTCATCATAGATTATAATTTTGACCATAGTCTGAAAGTCAAAGTTCTCTATCGTTTTGGAATCAAATCTGCCCATGGTACTCATAGATTATAATTTGACCATAGTCTGAAAGTTGAGTTCTCTATCGTTTTGGACTCAAATCTGCCGTTGGTACACTGCATCAGAAGTGCATCCGGCTTAACTGAGCATTATGATTCATGTATGTAGATGTTAAAAATAGCAATTATACCCCCTTGCAAACAACGTTATTGGGGGGGGGGGGGGGGGGGGGGTATATAGGAATCACCTTGTCAGTCTCTCCATCACACATTGTCCAGAGCATAACTCTTGCCCCCGTGGATGGATTTCAGTAATATTTCACAGAAATGTTCCTTAGCCTAGGGGCTAAGGGTGTGTCATGACCTTGAACCAAGGTCAAGGTTACAATAAACAGTAAAACGTTGTCCAGAGCATAACTCCCTTTTCCGTGGATGGATTACAATAATATTTGTCGGAAATGTACCTTAGGACCTAAGGATGTGTCATGACCTTGAACAAAGGTCAAGGTCACAATAGACATCATTAGTAAAATCTTTTCTAGAGTAAAACTCCTTTCCACGTGGATGGATTTCAATAATATTTCACGGAAATGTACCGTAGGACCTAAGGGTGTGTCATGACCTTGAACCAAAGTCAAAGGTTAAAGGCACAATAGACATCATTGGTAAAACCTTGTCCAGAGCATAACCCCCCCCCCCCCCCCCCTGTGGATGGATTGCAATATTACACAGAAATGTTCCTTACGACAAGGATGTGACATGACCTTGAACCAAGGTCATAGGTCAAAGATTAAAGACACAATAGACATCATTTTTGAAGCCTCGTCCAGAGCATAACTCCTCCCACTGTGGAAGGATTTCAATAATATTTCACAGAAATGTTTTTTAAGACGTGTGTCATGACCTTGAACCAAGATCAAAGGTCAAGACCACAATATGCACCATTAGTAAAACCTTGTCCACAATATAACTCATCCTCCTGTGGATGAATTCAATAATATCTCACAGAAAAGACCTAAGGGTGTATCATGAACTTGAACAAAGGTCTAAGGTCAAGGTCACAATAGACGCTTGACCATGATCACAAGATAACTTTTCAAAGAATATTTCGTCCCGTTAGGGGAAAATTTTCATTGGCTATAGCTCTACCCCCGCTCCCCCAACCCGACGGGCTGCATGGACCATCCATGGAAAAAAATTCTAAATCCGCCAATGATGTTTTAATACCAATTCTCTGTAAGGACCAAAATTGGCTGGCCACTGCATGTCATGGATTTTGCTGAATTTTTCTACAAATGGTACCTTTGGTACATTGACAAGGAAAATGACCCTTTTTGGACAATGAAATTGACGGTTGCCATGGAAACGAAGTCAGTCTATTTTTAGCTGAGTAAGCTATATTTGGACAATGTGTTGCCATGGAAGCCACTTTAATAGCTTAACAACCTAGATATATGTGACTCTTTAAAACTTCTTTTCTAAGAAAATTTATTCATTTTAAAGATATTTGTTCTATAACACCTACAACAGCAAATCAAAAACAGGCATAAAACAAGGCAAATTTTTCGCCCTTTTTAGTGCAATTTTGAGCATTTTTAACCACAAATACATTTAACTATGAGGGCAGGCGTAATATAATTTTTTGTTCTGTTGAAATGAAATAAATATCATCCGATTAACAAATTAGGAAGAAAACTCGATGAGGAAAATAATCATTTTCCTCAAATTTGCCATTAAAGTTGGTTGCTATGGCAACTTTTGATGTGAAACCCCAACCATAATACTTTCTATAGGGGTCTGTACTTGATTACGCTATGATTTACAGTAGTAAATTTCTATAAATTCTCAGCATAGATACTTCCTTTTTTCTTACAACCTTATTTTTTTCAAGGTCATTGACTTCAAGGTCAAGGTCATTTCAATTTCAATGCTAAAATTTCACTGAAATCTGCAATTTTCCAAATTTGTTTGTGTCAGTTATTCATTGAGATACTTCCTTTCAGGAAGTATCTTACTGTTATGGTAACTGCTTCAAAGTATGCAAATTGAGATACTGCCGCTTTGCACTTCAAAATATAGTACTGTGTCTGGTTCAGGAAATTACTGTCTACCACATACAAAATGCAAGAACAAGACTATACTCCATCTTGAAAACAGTTTCAATTTCACATAGAATAAGTGCACCACACAATATCAGCCATAATTCTTGTTTTCACAGCTCAATGGTGGCGTAGTAATATACTACTTTGTTTATGACAATGTTAGGAAATTGCATTAAAGTTATAGAGTTGTTTTTCTTATATCAACACTGAGGTTAGATAAACAGTTTGTGTTGCTTATAGAGATATTATAAGCTTCACACATGCATCATGTGTTAAAAAATATAATCATTGCCTTACGATAAAATTATTCAACATTTTAATAGAAAATTTTGCGTAGATGTAGAAGTATCTCTCAGGACCTTTGGTTTGCGTTCTTAAGCCGGGCTTCCACTGTCGCGAATGCAGAGGCGATAGAGCTATGATTGGGTGATTTTGTTTAATCGTAGCGCATTCTCCTCTCAATCGCGGGCATTCTCGTCTCATCGTGTCATGTTCTCCTGCATTCTCCTCTGCTCACGGCACCGACGCGAATGCTTTAAACTGTTTAAAGCATTCGCGTCTGAATTCTTATTCGCCTCACACTCGCGGCACATGCGCAGCGCATTCGCCTTGCATTATCCTCCATTCGCAGCGCGTTCTCCTCACATTCGCGTGCATTCTTGTTCCCAAGGTGGAGGAGAATGGGCCACGATAGAGCCCCGACAAGAAAAAATCTGACACGAATGTGATGCGAATGCGCCGAGAATGTGACGCGAATGAAAAAAAAATCAACGCGAATCAGCAACGATCTTGACACGATATTGCCACGATAGTACTACATTGTAACCATATGGCCTCTCCCCCACAATAATTATGCAAATTGAGTATTTTGATCTTTAATTAATTTCCATTTATTTTGTTTATGGGATATTTCCAATCGTCTAGGAGAAGATAACTCTAATTTCAAACGTTAACTTTACGATCACGTGCTAAATTGATGTAATAGAAATGATTGTCATTCCCGCCAGTGTATAACCCTACGTCTGTCAATACGAGGTGTTCTTAGGTCACTTGACAGCAACAGAACCTATAGTGGTTCGCCTGTCATGGTCTGGGTGCAATAGACGAAATGGCGAGGATTTGTTCTAAGTTTAGGCAACTTTGTTTATACGTCTGAATTCCAATTTAGTCATGAATTTCGATGGCGATTTCCACCTGATTGTGAAATATCCCAGGCTCCTAATATATACTGTGCGCATGATTTTGTATGTTAGATTCATTAGATTCATTCTCATACTGCTATAACCAACATGTAACTTTCGTATGTTAATAAACGGTAAAACTTTACCAGGACTTTTTATTGCAAGTTTTAAAAAAATGACTTAAGTTAAATTCATCCACGGACTTCATGATTTGTAGGCCGAGAGGCTTACAACATACACACACGACAGTGACAATAATAATTATCTCAGATCAATATTTTGAAAACTTTGACAATGCTTTTCAAGAGAAAACAACCTGGAAAGAGGTCAAAGTCAACAAAGGGTATTGATGTTCCTGGACATGTCAAATGATATTGATTTTGCTCATGTCACATTCTTGTCATGATCGCAGCGCTATCGGGTTAAAGTCATGTCTCAGTCTCCTGCATCGCAGCGCTATCGGCTTAAAGTCGTGTCTCAATCTCCTGCATTCGCCTCTCATTCGCCTCAGTGTCTTTTTATCGTGACATATTCGTGTCGTATTCTTCTCTATTCTTAGCACACTCGCCTCACTATCGTAGCGGACGCGTAGCATATTCTTGTTGCATTCGCGGCGCTATCGTGTGCCTATCGCGCCAAGAAATACTTCATGAGAACAGATAAAAATGTGACACGATTGTTCATTCGCCTTTGATCGTAGCTCATTCTCCTCTACATTCGCGACAGGGGAAGCCCGGCTTTATGGTAATGATGAATTGGGTACATGTTTATAAAGTTTAAATGTATAAGAAGAGAAAAACGCACAAATTACATGACATGTTTCTGTGCAACTTAATTCAATGAATAAGAGATATGTCAAATATTATATATATTGTATAAAACAATTTCGATATGATATCATCTGATTTCTGGAATGTGGCTTTTATATTTTCATAAAAATTACATTATTTTTATAAAATTCGGTCATATACAAAAGAGTGACCTTGACACAAGGTCGACATAAGGTTGAAATGTTTTCAAGGTCAATTCTTACTGATATGTCTATTATTGACACACTCATTAAGTTTTTTATGCATGGTTAATTCAAAACAGTTAGAAATGGAGCAAAAATATACTCCATGTAGAGTATTGTAGAACGAAATGTTGCCATAGTAACCGTTTTTATGTTCTTTTCTGCTAAAATGAGAAATCTTCCCACTCTGATTTTTTCATTTGTTTAAGTCTAAGGGTGATAGATTTTAGATGAATCCACCCAAACTCCAGATAAGCCTGTTGATATAATATTACATGCTGTAAACTAAGCAAATTCAGGCAAAAATAGGCACTTTTCAAGTAAAAAATGCCCCTTTCTGAGCTTGTTTTGACCCTCTCCTAGACCACTTATATGAAGAGTATAGATTGACTTTAGTAAGCACATTTCTTTTTACATATTCACATGTATGAGAATACAATGATTTAATATAGAAAACAGTTGACTGCAATATCCGTTTCCATGGAAACGAGTCTTTTGAAAATCCTTTGTTTTCAATATTTTCGAAATTCCTAAAAAAATCAGACATGGTTACCATGGCAACGGAAACTTAAATTGCAAAAATGAAGCCAATTTTCATCATAGTGAGTTATATCTATGTGCTTTACCAAAAATCTTTAAAATCGGTGACATGCCGTGCCTTGGTCCTATGGAAATGTTTTGGTTCTTACAGAGAATTAATATTAAGGCACACTTAATGGTACTCTTTCATTTCTTATATCATTATTTTATCATGAGTAAAATACACTGATCAGCCGGGTAAAAGCTTTTTTTTTCCTGATCAGGTCTATTAGTGATGAGATCGGACAGGATTGACCGGACGTGTTTTTTTATTCAGGAATCATCGTGACGTTAATGAAGCTTGTATATCTAATCACCATCACTCCACTCGACAAGATTATTCAATTAAAACAATCGTTTGAGTTATGATGGCCGAGGGACAGGATCCTGTTTGGGGCATTTTTGATAATTTTCTTCTTTTTTTTTCCCCTTTTTATATTTAGATCTAATTATACGGACGATAAATCAGGCGTCAGATGTACATTGCAATCCCAAGTGTTTAATACAGCCTCTGTATTTCCCGGAAAGGAACGCTTTTAGTGCAGTAGAGAAATATTTATAGATATCGTAGACACTGAGGTTCTTTAAGTTAATTCTGCGTCTTGCTTTTGTTGTGGGCGAATTTGAAACATATTTCGCAAACGCCAGACACTTAAATTGAAACTTCTCCATTTTTTGCCGGCGAAAATGGATTTTTTTTACTTTACAAACGCCAGATAAACATGTAAATTGAAAACTTCTGAGAGAGACAGGTTCCTGTCATATTAGTTTCTGTGATTTAAGTCGACCGTTGAAAAAAGAGTATGGCTTATTTTGACTATTTTCTGGAAGCGATTGCTTTGTAAGATCTACGCGATTTGCTAAAGAATCTTAGACTCAACAAATTTCATGAAAATTTCAGTTTTCCGGACGTCTCTTTGGTTCTATTGACATCGAACTGATTTTCAGTTTTCCGGACTTCTCTTCGATGCTATTGCAGATATCGAACTGATGTTTGGTACATGTATATGAATACATCTTAGTGTCATACAGATCAAGTTCGAGTTTGGTTTCTATTGACCGCATTTTACAAGAGTTGTGGCCCTTGAGACTTAGCAAACTTCATGAAATTTTCAGTGTTCCGGACTTTTCTTTGCTGTGCAGTTTTAGTATGTGAATGTAGTTTTGTTTGACTTATTTCTACAAGAGTTATGGCACTTTATTTGGACTTGACGAATTTCATGAAATTTTCAATTTTCCGGACTTCTCTTGGCTCTTGTTGTAGAGATTGAACTTTTTTGTATGCGACCTGAATAGGGTGATACAGATCAAGTTTAGGTTGGATTTTGATGTACTTAGTACTTTTTTTAATGTTAGGACCCCTTGACTAGGCAAATTGTATGAAAATTTCAGTTTTCCCGACCTTTTCTGTTACTGCATGAAGGTATTGAACTGATTTTTGTGTGGGCATTTATATTTTGATGCATGTTCAGGTCAAGTTTAATTTCATGTTTTTCAGAGTTGCAGTACGTAGATTTATGCCGTTCAGCGATCAAAGATTTAGTACCTCTGTAATTACCCCTTACAGTGTTCATCGATACCTCTGGATAATCGGAAAAGTGGGAGGGTTGTGCGCACGTAATCCGGATAACTACATCATTTGCTTCTAACATAGCAGACGACTGTCCTAAGTCGACATCGATTTCTTATTGGTATCGTTGGTTTATGTGTAGTCTTTTGTGTTTGGTGTTTCGGTGTCGTGTTTGGTGTTCGTTGTCCCTTTTGTGTGTCTTGTCGTGTATGTCTTCTAGATATTGGACATCAACGGTGGGTGCGGCTAGCCAAACAGGGGATGCTTACTCCTCCCGGGCACCTGGTCCCTCCTCTAGCTTGCTAGGGGTCCGTCGATGCTCAATTTGGTGCTCTATTGTGAGCGCTGTTGAGATTATCGTCAGGATCTTCTTTAACTCTTTTATTTGTTTTAAAACTTGGGGTGTTTTAATGTTTTTTTTCTGTTGGTGCTGCAACCGATTCTTCGATCTTTGAGATCCCCTATTTCTTTTACAGTGATAGAAAATTTAATATAAATAGATATCTGCTCCACCATCGATGAGGGGGTGGACAGGGTGAAAGGGAGGGGGGAGAAAGGGGGCGGAAGAAGGGAGAGAGGGGGAGGGAGGAGGGAGGGAAGGGGGGAAATGGGAGGGAGGGGGAGAAAGGGGGGCGGGAGGAGGGAGACAAGGGGTGGGAGGAGGGAGAAAGGGGGGCGGGAGGAGGGAGGTAAGGGAAGGGTGAAAAGGAGCGGGAGGGTGGAGGGGGAGGGGGGAGAGAGGTACCCCCTGCCCCCCCCCCCCCCCCCTCGATACATCAGTGAGAGAGTTGTCTGCATGTAATCCGGATATCCACACAATTTACTATCTGTATTTCATACAGGGGTCCGTTATTATATAGACGTTTGGAGTGGTCGATTTTTTTTTGTCTCTTCCATTATTGTGTTGACATGTCATTGTTTCCATACAATTTTTTTGGCCCAATTACAGAGTGCATGTTGCCATTTTGGGGTCTGAGCAATCCCCTCATGCTTACACCTTTAATATTATTTTGGAAAGAGAGCAAACTGTTTCCATACAATTAATCTAAAGACAATCTGAAATAATTCAACAAATGACACCGACTTTGAAAGTAGCATGTCTTTACGAAAACTTTTTTTTTTCGACCACTGTCCAGAAGACAATTTCTACTCAAATTTCTAAGAGAATCTGAAATAGTTCAACAAATTGCTTTGAAAGTTGCAGTCTTTACGAGAACTTTTTTCGACCACTGTTCAGAGGACAATTTCTACTAGATACATGTATGTGTATAATTTATGAGTCAAATTCTATTATTTCTACTAACCTCGGGTGTCGGGCCAGTGAGTTTAACTCATGTTTGCGATCATAATTTTATTTATATAATAAGTGTCTAATTTTGTGTGTTTATGCAGAAATAAATTACAATGGCTAATGCATTTATTTTGATATAATGCGCGTTAGCGCATTATATCAAATAAATGCATCAGCCATTGTAATTTATTTCTGCATAAACACACAAAATTAGACACTTATTCTATATATATGCGCTTTCAAAGCCAAAAAAAGAACAAAGAAAGTTCCCAATTCTATTTTCAAAGGGAATCGGTCCACCAATGTGGAGGGGAGTTAATTTTAGAAAGGAACAGCGGGAGTGTCCCCATGGCAACGTCACGCTTATTCAGTGCGACTGAAATGTCATAAATCAATGCATTGTGATATATCAAGTATTACAAATTAGAAATTTAACAATGGAATAATGGCCAAATATGACCAAATAACTTGTTTATTACTCTCTAGATGTTGACTGTTTGGAACTAGTTTTGTTTGCGGAATGTATTCCCATTTCTGTTATCCGTTTGAGTCAGTTGCAGCGCGGTGAAATCATGAAATGTTGACAGCGTTAGTTTATGGATTTTTCTTACACTGTGTACTGTTTATATGTGGTCTATTTCGAAATTATCACAAACAACGCTGAATGTGACAAGAAATCTTCATTCGAAATATTCCGTTGAGTGTAGGATGTGACATCAATCGACAGAGAGCTATTGTAGCTGCACCTGCCTCTGTCGCTTGTTGTTGATGTCGTATTCAGTAATCGTCAAGACACAGTTGCTGAAAGAGGTAAGGACTTAGTGAGGATGCTTTTAGTATTGAATTCGTCTTTTTATAAAATGTTATCCCTACTTTCTACATTGCATAGGAAAGAATTTTAAACTTGTTGATATTCAATTCAAATTCATCCGCTTTGTTGGGCGTGATGACATCACATTGTCATTTATACGGAAATCAATAACAATCGTCCTGAACGCTTTATCTCAGGCAATTACAGTGGCTGTGCATATATTTTTTGTTAAATCCAAAATATAATCACTATAGTAGACTGGTGCTAGTAAATTCATTAATGGATGCGGTGTCAGATAATACAATAAACACTTTGAATTCTTCATTTACAATTTATTTCTTTTTTTTTAAATAAATATACAATACTCTCGAGTCAAAATACTTTAAACAAAATGCTACAGACATCAGTGATTTTGGCTTCTTCGTTCTGTATCAAGAAAATAATCCAGTGGTGTAACTCTACACTGAACTCTACGGAACCCCATTGGCTTCACAGAAAAAAAAATTAAATTCTTGCGTATATACATTTTTATAATAGTATTGCGTATATTCGCAATAGTATTGCATACATGTATATTCGCCATAGTATTGCGTATATTCGCCATAGTATTGCGTATATTCGCCATAGTATTGCGTATATTCGCAATGTTATTGCGTACATGTATACGCTATACAATTTTTTTCTGTGAAGCCAACGGGCTTCCGTAGAACTCCCTATCATGGCTATTTTAGAAGATTATTTGCAAAAAAGAAAAAAGAAATATAAAGTTATAAAAGAAATCTTAACAAATATCATTCTAATTTTTGTATCAGCCTCTATCAAGTTGAACTATTTCTGTCATGTGATGTGTTTCTACGATGCATGCATACACATGTATAAACTGCTCGCTTTAATAAAATATTTTGAATTTGCAAATTTAAAATGAAATTCAAAAGCCAATTTAACAACGTTCTTGTAATAAAAGTGTGATAAACTTTGTTGCCATCTATTCAACCATCAGTATAGATGTGTTGATTCCCATCCTTGAATTATAAACTTTTAAAGTATCTATTACGGATTACATTAATTCTAATTTACAGCAGCATCCTTGAATTATAAACTTATGTATTATCTATTACAGATTACATTAATTCTAATTTACAGCAAACATTTGTTTTTTTATTTCAAGGCATCATATCAACTTGAGAGAACATGTATGTATATAACGAGCACGAAATTACAAAACTTAAACTTCTACCAATTTTAAAACATACGAGTCAGAATATGCACTAATTTCACATTAGTGTCACACAGTAAAAAAAAAACCTTCGATGTTTCAGCGAACTTCAATATTTTCCGTTGTTTTCTTTGAAATTCATCGTAGATGTCATGTAAATTCTACATGTACGACCAGGCACGTATATATACAAAATCTACGACCAGTCCTGTAAAATTCAACGACCAGTCCTGTAAAATTCAACGACCAGTCCTGTAAAATTCTACGACCAGGCACGTATATTTATATATAAACTCTACGACCAGTCCTGTCAAAGTCAACGACCAGCCCTGTAAATTTTACAGTCAGCCATGTAAATTTTACATCTAGTCATTTTATCTCTTTAGTATCAGTCGGGTAAATTCAAACACCATTCATGTAAATTGTACTTCAATGTAAAATCTAAGAGAAATCATGAAAATTCAACGACCATTTATATAAATTCTACAACCAGTCATATAAAGTCTACCACCAAATAAAAATTCAACGACCATTTTTCGACCAGTCATATGCGCGTAATTTCTACGATCGTACGGTATATTTAATGTACGACAGTTAATGTACTGGTCCTGTAAATTTTACAATCAGTCTTGTAAATTCAACGACAAGATATGTGAATTCAACGACCAGTCATATAAATTCAACGACTAGCCATGTAAAATAAAGGACCAGGCATTTCAATTCAGAGACCAGTTATGTAAATTCAACGACCAGTCATGTAAATTCAACGACCAAGCATGTTAATTCAACGACCAGTCTTGCTTGAAAATTCTACGACCATGAATCCATGCAAATTCAATGTCCATGCCAGTGACGTACAATCAGTCTGGTACACTCTACGACCAGTCGAGTAATTTCAGCGACCATTCATGTAAATTCTACTATCATGATTACATTACATTTTAGCCGTCAGTAAATGTCTAATCACCGGAAGTAGTTTCGCGAAGAACTACTTTGTCGGATGATCGTATCAAGCAAAAGAGACAAAGGTCTCATAACGGACTGGCCTTTCCTTAGAAAATAACACCACTTCCGTTCTGTAATTTCCGTTTCGTCACTTCCGTTCCGTTCTGTTTAAGTTTTTGGCTTTACAGAACTTAGAACCAAATCACACATTTCGGTTTTCTCCAAATCCGTTAGATTCATGATTTCTTTTTCTTGTGAGATGGAATTAGTCGGCTTAAACTTGACACGTGAAGTGTTCGTCAAACGAGTTGAAGTTTCGTCTATTGTTGGATCAACAATTCGGATTCGTCTTCTTTCTGATTCGTCAATGCAACAACCAATGAAATCGAAGATTACTCTGCAGAATCGAATTTTCCTGAAGGAATGAAAAAAAAGTTAGTACTTAAAAGTTCCAGTTAAAAAATTGAATGAAAATATGTCAGTGAAGTTTCTCATTGTGATAATTAAAACTATACTTGATATCGAGTTCAGTGTCTGAATAGATCAAGTGAAAGATGAAACAATTATAAAGGAAGACACCCCATGATGTCACCGATGGCTAGATATTCAAACTTGGCAATTAGTTTTAATGATCGATATATGTTCAGTAGTAAATTTCAAAAACGCACGAGGGGCCAAGTTATATTTATAAATGAGGAGAAAACATCCATTGGGTGAATTTTTTTTTTTTTTTTTTTTTTTTTTTTTTTTTTTTTGGTTTTCTGGAGCTTTTCATTTCAGTCTCTTTGATCAGGGATATGAAAAACATAACACTGTCCTTCCTTATCATGATTTTAGATTACGGCGAAAGTGTAGACGTATTTGTGACATCCCCCGTAATCCCACGTAAATCATTTTTATTAGAAAAATTAAAGGAGTTTTGATAATAAAAAGCAATGATTTTTTTTTAAAGAAAGTAGGCGAACTTGAAATCTTTTAAAGCTTTCTTTCGCAATAAATGGAATTTGTTTTGTTTTTGGTTTGTTTTTGTTTTTTGTTTCTTTTGCTTTGTTTGTTTGTTTGTTTGTTTGTTTTTTTTCACAAAAATTTTACGGAATTGAGTCTTGTTTCTTTCTTTTTCTTCTTTTCATGTGTGTTGATCATGTTGATGGACAATACCATACTGAATTACGGAAGTCAGTACTTGTTTGTGTGTGGTCATCTGACAGTGAGGAGATTGTTTTACACCACAATTGTGCGTTCTTCGAGACCTCTGGGTAATCGGAAAAGTGGGAGGGTTGTGCGCACGTAATCCAGGATAACCATACCTTCTGCTATTTCCGTGGCAGATGGCCGTCCTAAGTCGGCACCGGTTGCCTATTGGTCTCGTTGGTTTATGTGTAGTCCTTTGTGTTCGATGTTTCTGTGTCGTGCGTTGACGTTCCTTGTCCCTTATGCGTCTCTTTCTGTGCTTGTCTGCTTTGTGTTTTTGCATTGGGTGTTTTGGGGTTTTGCTGTGGGTGCTACAACCTGGTGTTGTTGGAGATCCCCTCCTTTGCCATAATTATACTGGATTTAAGAATCGCATGTTTATCTCTATAAATCATACATGATACGATCCGGCTTCCGTAGAAATTCAATGAATATTTTACTAAAATTTCTATCATGCAGATAGTGATTAAATCATACACAACAAGGTCCGGCCATCGTGGATATTCAATGAAAACACAAAGAAGACTGTAATGGCAGTCGTGTTTCTACGAGGTTATGAAATGCATGATATGGCCCGGCTTCCGTAATAAGACGAATGATAAGAGATAATGATCGTAAAATATTACACATGACACGGCTCAGCTTCCGTAGAAATTCAACATCGAACATTTCAAGTATTTTACCTGAGTTGTCGGCAAGTACGAGTACTAAATGCACCGCAAATTATTGGATTATACATGTACATGGATGACACTGTCCGGCTTCCGTAGAAATTCAATGTCCAACACGTCAGACATTTTAAACAAGTACCAAAAACGCCTTAAATTATTGGATTATATTCCGCTATATACCGGTATTTCCATAAAAAAAAATTTCAAACCGTTTACCTGAGTTGTCGGCATATACGAGTACTGAATACACCGTAAATCATAGGATTGGCAGCGCTGTTCAAGGGCGCTAAACTCTGTATGAAAGCTGACATGGCAATGGTGGTCTGATCAAGGGGAATAACTCCGTACACAGACAACAAATTATAGATGAAAAATGGACTCCAGCACAGGATGAACACTGTAGGGAGAACATTTTAAAGTTTTTGTCACTTCTTATTTTATTATACACGATATAAAGACTACAATTTAGATAAGATGAAGATGAAGATAGATAAAGAAAAAAAAAATGTTTTATTTCCTTCTTATTTACGTAATAGTAATGCATTCTGTAGGTTTCATGCTTAAAATTATGGTCAGTTTCATTTCTTCGACCCCCCCCCCCCCCCAAAATGCTCACAGGTTCCAAATATCAAAGAAGGTTGAATGTAATTTTTCTGAGCAATTCATTATTATTTCTTAACTTTTTTTGCTCTATGAAAGGAACGCTCCTTAAGATAATTATAAAATCTTATTCGTATGATATTTGAATTTTCACCACAGCAAAAAATTACCGTCTTGTTCCTTGAGTTCATTTATTGAATAAATTGGAAATTTTCTGTCCTCTTATTTGCTAAGAGTCATTTATATTATCATAACATTTGCCACCTTAAAGGAAAAAAAAATCCCTCGTTTATGAACAACCTTTAAGTATCCTTTGCATACATGTATACTCGTCACGGGAAGATGAAAGAAATCTAAAATTCTTTGGACTACGAATAAAATTGTTCGAAACGATCCCGTAATTAGAGAGTTTCTGAATACTGATCATTTCTACAGCGTGAGGTGCGGAGACAGAAATTTACATTACAAAATATGGCGTGCCAACACGAGGGCAAAATTCAATGAAAACGAAGAGATTTTCCTAACAATAATAATAATGGATTGTGCGGAGTCAAATTAATTCGTTTGTAACAATAACTCGAAGATAAAAAAGTGGGAGGAAAATTGAGAAGAATTGCGCACTAGGTATTGTTAATTTCCGTCATAAAAAGATTAAAAATAATTCCCCTAAAGTTAGAAAAAAGGAAAAAATGAAAAATAAAGGGAATACTTCAATGTGAAGTGGGCAAGGTGTGCCGCATAGTCTATTCTAGCATTAAAGATTATTGGCATAAAAGCAAGAAGAAATCTTTAGAATATAATTCAAAAACCGTTATGCCCGAGGCTTGGAAATCAAAAAAAAAAAAAAAAAAAAAAAAAAAAAAAAAAAAAAGAAAGAGAAGAAAACCCTCGCAGTACGTTTGAAAGGAAATTTTGTGACGTACTTAGATGGCTGAATATAATCTATTGGGGTGGGGCGATAAATCCTAAATTCTGGCATATTGTGTTTAAGATGAGATTTTTTTTTTAATCAGATTGAAACTTTCAAAGTCTTTTTATATTTAATGAGATAAAGTTGCAAAGTTGATCCGTGGATTTATAGACATCTCCATTATACGGTCGCACATCACGTGATACGCAATTGATATGTTCCACGGGAATCCCCTTTGATAAAACCAGGTAAAGACTGAATAAATATACTTAGCATTAATTCATTTTAGGCCTATCGTATGTCCGTCATTATCAATTATATGGTGGTAATCTATTCTGATCAAGAATAGACTTATATTCAGATAAATCTAAAACAGAAAATTGTGTATCTGTCCGTGCACCATCATAACATGTGGCGAACATCGAAAATATTCAATTTTCCCTTGGAACAAATCAATTGCGTATCACGTGATATGCGACCGTGCATTAGTAAGTTGAAGAATTCTCAATATGCCAGCACAGTGATATACAAAAATCATAGATTGTATATATATATGTATATTGTCTGGTCTTAAAACTCAAAAGGAATGCAATGTAAAATTTTCAAATTTGATACATTACGGAAATATATGTTCTAATAAAAGAATTTCAAATTGAATTGGAATTGTTTATGCGAAGTCACAAGTGCGTGTGCACTGAAATTGCAATTTCCAATTTTCTCGCCATTCATCTTATTTCTTCCGTGTGTGACGAGTGTGAGATTAAAATCATAGTGAAACTAATTTACAAGAATCTTTAATCAAAATTTACTTGGGATAAAATCTGATTATTTCGTGACGAAAAACAAATTAGTTATGCCATCTTCATCAGTATTACAAAGAACGACCAATTTCCTTCAAATTAATCCGTGCAATGAGAAATGTATAATAATACAGAGCAAAAATTTCAATTCTATTTTAGCACCGTACATAAATGTCTTAATTTAAGGACGCTGCCGGATTACAAGTTTTTTTTACCTCCGTGCATTAGAGATTTCCAATTGTATTATACAAAGAAGGATAACTCCAAAATTAAAACAAAATTTATCAGCAAAACGGAAATTTTTTTACTAGGAAGTAACCTTAATATCTAAATAGTTAAATAATTCCAATCTAATATAAAATGGAAAGTAAAATTTTCAGAGAAAATGAAATTAAAAGAATTGTTTTCATATTGTCAATAAAGTTACCTAAAATAATAACGAACGTCATCTTTATTGTTCTAATTTTAGCTTGTGGTATCACTCCGCGCGAGCTCATAGACGTATCTCTGCCACGAAACCGGAAGGGACGCTTTTGGCGTGAGTTGTCGTTTTCGTATCCTGAAAATGAAAATACAAAAACATATTTTTTTCCTATAATTATTAAAACTTGATATCACAGTTAACATAAATAAGCAACAATCATTTCGTCACTATCAATTATATCAGATATCAATTTCTACTTTACTTTAAAAAAAAGAAAGAAATAGAATTCCTGAATTTCCATAAATTGTTAACTAATAGCAATATTCCATCCTTATAAACATAAAACATCATTAAAAAAAGCAAAACACGAAACTTGGCCAAATTATTTTTATACATATATAAAATTTGACATATATCGATCTTTAAAAAATCCTTACAAGCAACTACTACATTACCATCTTTTGGATACATAGGCGTTGTACAGGAAACCTTTTCTCCACATTTGGGGATTTGGGTGTGTCTCCATATTATACAAATCATAGCACCATAACAGATCGCTATAACGATGGCAGGGATAAAAAATACCAAGGTAGCCACTATAGTCAGGTATATCTGGAAAATAGAAATCAAAATGTTTTTATTCATAGTTATTGTAAAATTCATAGTTATTTAAAATTCATAGTTATTGTAAAACTCGTTACATAAAATGAAACTATAAAACCCGAAAAATCTTGAACTAAAATTAAAATTTGCCCCACACAATCCCACCCCCAAAGACATGGACCGTCCCGTATGTGGCATTTTCCTCTGACAGCATGTAAATTAATTCCCTGACATATTGCAAAACCACGTAGTATGTACTTCTAGGTCAATCACGAAACCCTGAAAGGAAACTCACTAGGCCAAACTCATTAAACTTCAATCTCGATCCGGCGTAGCACTTTATAATGACAAATTGTCTGGTGAAATCTGGTTTTTTTTCAACTCAAGCATTTTTTTTGGGGGGGGGGGGGGGGGGGGGGGGGGGTCCGAGTGCTTATCCCCTCTATAACTGCGGACAAAGTCAAGTTCAAGTACTGTACATTCCATCTCATGAACATCATGTAGATTACTCTCATTAGTTCATCATATCTATATTTGACAAAAAATGAGAAATACCCGGTAGTAGCAGTTCATCTATAGTAGCAGTAAGACCGAGGGATCATTGACAAAAGAAATAATTATAGAAATAATGTTTCTTTGCCTGCTAACAACCCCAACCCCCCCCCCCCCCCGAAAAAAAAAACCACACTAACCTGCCATTGTGACGGAGAAAGGTGGGCGTAACAGTGGTCCCCCTTGAAGATTATTGCGCTTGGTATGGAGTACAGAGCTGCTAGTCCCCAACTGACCCCGATTAAAATCCGACATCGTCGTCCTGTAAAGAAGAACAAATCTGATTCAGAAATACTATTTTTTTACGGATGAGTACATTAAGGACAATACTGTATATATACGTTTATATACAAATAATCTCCACAAAGTAATGACATTTATTGTTGATCTAAGGATCAATGATACCCCCGCCCGGCATATTTTACATATAAGCAATGAATAAAAAGTTGGAAGGGGCACAATTCAACATAAAATTAAGGTACATGACCCTTTATTTGAACTTGACATGTATTTCTCAATGTAAAGCTATATCTAAGAAATAAATATATTCCCTGTTACAGTTTTCATTTAAATGTCAGGCAAGCACAAAATATTGATTTTTTCCAAGTTTAAAGGGGCACAACTCTGCATAAAATTGAGTCATATTGAAACCTAACCTGTAATTTTTGGTATAATAGTACATTCAACAAATGAATTTATTATCTGTAACAGTTGTCCTTCTAATGTCCAGAAACCACAAAACTGTGAATTTGTCTAAGTTTCAAGGGGCATAACTCTGCACGTAAGTGAGGGACATGACCTATATTCGAACTTGACCTGTATTGCTTAGTGCAATAGCTATATGCAAGAAATAAATTGATTATCTGAAACGGTTTTCCTTTAAACATCCGGAAACCAAAATATTCTGAATTTTTCTAAGTTTCAAGGGACATAACTCTGCACGTAAGTGAGGGACATGACCTAAATTCGAACTTGACCTGTATTTCATGGTGCAATAGCTATATGCAAGAAATGAATTGATTATTTGTAATAGTTTTCCTTTAAATGTCCGGAAACCACAGGTGGGACGGACGCACACACGGAAGCACGGACGGACAAGTGCATCACTATAAACCCCCACCATTATACGACGGGGGTATAAAAATGTAAAAAACGAACATCATAACAAATTGATTATATCGGCGATTAGGGTTTTAATTAATTCAGGTGAACAGACATATGCTGTCTCCTGTCAGAAGTATTTCAAGCGGAATTTTTCTGTAAAGGGCAAGGTTTTTTATTGACTTGTTGTAGTTTGTTTTATAGTTTCGTTGGACCAGGAGTCCCAGAGGGCAGATGTAGCCAAATACTATAAACTTCGGTTGATCGTTTCATCAAACGCATTAGAAAATTCTGGTTTCTAAATTTTCTCGACATTTTTGAGAAGTGGATCATATACAACACATCCTGCTACATATTTCAGTATTTTTTTTTTATCAAAACTTTCACAATCTATGGCCATATTTCAAAGTTTGGACTGAGGATCACTGACGAGGGTTCAGTACCCAAAATGTGTATGTCTGGTCCATGCTGTAAATTTATATGTTCGTAAATGATGCTATGAATTTGAAGACGTAATAACTTTACTTTAAACAGTATTTTGAAAAGCGTTAAACAATTCAATGAGAATGGTCAAATCAGGACACTCTGATTTCTTTAAATACAACGTGATGCTATTTGAGATATGTTTTGGGGTTTTGCTGTTGGTGCTGCAGCCGAGTGTTGTTGGAGATCCCCTCCTTTCTTTGACGTCGTATTTGGTGTTCCTTGTCCCTTCTGTCTGTGTACTCTGTGATGTCACTCACGGGAAGAGTGTTTCGACGTTTGGCTCTGGATGCTGCCACCGAGTCTTGTTGTAGATCCGTTAAGCCCTTTTCACGTAACTGCGTGACTAGCATTTTGTGGACGGCAAGTATCGACTCTCGTTACGTCACAGTTAAAGATAGATTGTCCTTGACGTCATATTGCGGGAAAAGTACTTATTTTGCCGTCCAAAATAAGTGGACCGCAGTTATGTGAAAAAGGCTACATAAATAGATCAAAATCAATTTTGACGTCAAAGAGAGAGAACATGTGTATACATGTATTCTTACTTACAATTTTTACTTAATTTTTGAAAACCAATCTTGACATTATTTTAATTTGTTAAGGACGAATCTACGGAAGCCCGTAGGTGACAGGTATGAATTATAATTTATCTGGCGGCCGCCACTTAATTTATATGGATGAATTAATCTTTTCTTTTAATCTATTTGGTATGAAAGATGCCAAATAACCAGATGAAAGGTAACAAAAGATTTATCTGGCGGCCGCCAGATAAATAAGTGGCGGTCGCCAGATAAATTAAGTGGCGGTCGCCAGATAAATTAAGTGGCGGTCACCAGATAATTTTTGATTCATAACTGTCACCTACAGGCTTCCGTACGAATCTGTAAGAGTACGAATACAGCATTTCTAAAAACCAATCTTGACATTATTTTTATCTGTTTTCGATAAATCATGTTGTTACAAAGAAATCACGCATAACGTTTCCGTTCTTTCTAATCTGCATGACGCGCGTAATTTGATTTTAATCAATAATGCAAAGTACATTTATCAAAAGAATGTGTCATACAAACCGAAAATTCCTATTAATCGCATACTGAAACGGACAACTTACACAAAAATACAACCACGGAATGTAAATTTCGTTTTTACAAGGAGTCTCAATTTGATTTTTTTCTTTTCATTTCCGTTTTGATTTAGTGTAAATTACATTTCTTGGAAGATGATTAATAGGACAAAATCCTCTTAAAATTAGAATATATTGAACAAAGAAATCGATGCAATTATAGAGTATTAAGAAAGAGATATGAATCGTTTGGATTTTTTTATTTCAGAAAAACAAATGAAGACTTTATGTCTATGTCCATTAAGGGAATTTGTGTATCTTAAAACAAATCCATACTGGATCTTGTCTTGGTTATTTCTTCGTCAATTATCGTATCCCACCCGTCCTGCTACGTTGTTGGGTTATTTTTGGACATAACTTTCGCAGTCTTTGGGCATACTTCATTGTCTAGATTGAAGATCACTGATGAGGGTCGAGTACCCGAAACGTGCATGTCCGGTCCATGCTGAAAATTTATCTGTTCTTAAATGATGCTATGAATCTGAAGACACGTAACATAAGGAACTATTTGCACTGCCTCTTACTGTTTATTTGTGTGGAAATTTGTGTGCCGTTATTCGCGATTCGATACAATAATCATGTTACATCCTCATGCAAACCTACAATCATCCAAGAACAGACAAATTTGCAGCATGTACCGGACATGCACGACCCGGGCACCGAACCCTCGTCAGTGATCCCCAATCAAACAATGAAACACGACCAACGAATGTGAAAGCCATGTCCAAAACCCACCGAAAAGACGCAACAGGACGGGTTGGACACGATGCCACAGGGTGAAATTCACAGACACCTCGAGAAAATTTTGTAAACAGAAACCCCGAATGCGCCTGAAGAAACGATCAACCGAAGCCGATCGGACTTTGCTATATGTGCCCGCGGGGACACCCGTTCCACCAGCAGTGACACTTAAGTGGCACAAATTTTACTTCCTCATACCCATAGCATTATCCAAGAACTAAACCAGAATATATTAAACAACGTATGCAATCATTGACCGAGAAAAAGATATGAATCGTTTGGAAATGGTTTCATTTTGTTTTTCAGAAAATCGACATAGGACTTTAACGTCTTCAAATTCAATTGCATAATCCAAGAACAGATAAGTTTGCAGCATGGACTAAAATGCTGGCTCCGGACATCCTGTGCTGTCGTGATGCTATGTTTCACGGCAGCATGAATTTTGCTTGTTGGTAAAATTGATTCATATGAATCATTTGAGTAGTCAGACGTATATTGAATCTCGTTTTTATACTGTAAATCTTTGGTGATTGATTTGATTTATAGTATTATCCTTTTAGTTTCAAAGAAATGGTATTATTCATTTTGTTCTTTCCGTCTCTTTGCTCTCCCTTTTATCATGTTTGTTTTGTTTGATCACTAGAACATCTTCATTTCGTCCTTCCCTTGCAAATGTTCCCTCCCAATTTCAAATGTTTTATTTGCATGTGGTGTGATATTGTTTTATTACATTGAGTTGTCCTTCCTGTTTCTATATATGGAACTGTGTCATTGTGACCAATATGGATAATGACCATATCCCTGTATACAGCACAAAATCGATAATTCAGAAAATCAGAAACCGAAGGCATACAAAATCAGGATAAAACAAGAACCAAAGCAAACAAACAAAAACCTCCACCACATGAAAAGAAGCGAACTCCCGATATGGGAGTGAGACCAGGTGCCTAGGAAGAGTAAGCATCTCTTGCTTGCATGCAACACCCGCCGCTTCAATTCGGTAGAACTGTCACATCCGGTGTCTTCGTCACTTTGTACGGTTTTTCTTTTCGTGAGAGCAAGTTCTGTTTTAGATATTTCAAGAATTTATAAGCCTTTTCATATTGAGCTTATCATTAAGGTAGAACATCCCTCAGGTCTCAGATGCTCACATTTCCCTAAGTAACAACGTTTACAAAATTTCCATTTCCATATATTCAAAGCTTCTGTTAAACCTGATATACAAACAAAATATAACTCATGGTTTCGTGAATATTCCGTGAGTTTAGCCGTTTGAACTTAAACATTGGACCCTATGGTAAAAGTAAGAAAAATCCATTTTAAGGGGTGATGAAATGTAACTATAAAAGTTTCTTTTCCTAAAACCATGTTAGTTTGATAATCTGAACAATATTCTGAAGAGAAAAAATAGGGTATCCAGGCATAAAATTTCCAGAATTCTGACCTGAGGGATGCTCTACCTTAAGATAATAGGCATTCCTGACATGAAGGATACTCCACCTTAAAGTATAATTAAAGTTAGTTTTCATACCTCCATCTGAGAATCTGAGCGGTCTGGCTATAGCGTCCAAGCGGTCAATACTTAGTGCAACCAACACAAACGTTGATCCGTAAGTCACTAGCGCCTGTCAATATAAAATGATGGATTCATGATCATAATATTGAACATCTTTCAAGCTGACGTATTTCGACCTTCACACTCCGGATTTCGCACTTTAGGGGTCACATAAAGAAATGAGGTAAGATAAAAAAAAAAGTGAATTCTTAATACACAATGGAGGAAATGATAATGGAGAGTTTTTAATATGTATTTTCACACATGAAAACAAATTATTTCTAAGTTCATTGGAATGAAATAAACATTTTTCTTTTGTGACACAGTCTCTTCGAAGTCCGCGAAGTCATCATTACCATTTACTCCAAAGCATATTCAGCTTGTCTTAATGTGTAAGGTACCCATCTTTAAGACTAAAAGTGTTTAAAAACAAACAAACAAACAAACAAACAAAAACCAAAGCGTCTATATCTTTGCAGCCATAGAGCTGCCCTCTGGAAGGGGGGGGGGGGGGGAGGGGGTTTAGAAAAAACAACAACAGCAACAACAATAAACGAACAAAACAAAAAACAAACAAAACTCCACACAGTAATTAATGCAATACATCAGACAAGCATGAATCAGATAATGAAGAGCCAAGTTCGATCAATTTCGGTTGGTCGTTTCTTCAAAGGCATTTGAAAATTTCTGTTTACAATTTTTCTCAAATTGCTAAAACCTGGGTCTTGTAGCATCATATCCCAGCCATCTTGCTACGTCTTTCAGCATATTTAGGACATGATTTTCAAAGACTTTGGCCATAATACATTACTCAAATTGAGGATCACTGACGAGGGTTAAATAACCGAAGCGTGCATGTTTGGTCCATGCTGTACATCTAGCTACTCTAAAATGATGCTAATGAATTTGAAGACGTTAAACATCCGTATCAGTGCTGCTTTAATGATTTGGGTGTATCCGTGTCAACTGTTTGTGCTGGTGATGTCGCTGTTGACGTCATATTGTCTTGACTTAATTCCGGCTTTTCGATTTTACAGTCCTACGTTCGATTTGTGCAGGTATCTGACGTAAAAGCATTGTGACGTCATTTAATTCCTTTTTTAAACGTATATGTAACACTGCTTCCCTGAATTTCATGCTGGTTGCCATAGAATTTGATGACGTCACAATGCGCTGACGTCAGATACCTGCACAAAAGGGAGGTAATTCTCTATTTCTTAAAGACTGAATTGCATGTTTTATTCCCGCGCTCTGCATGATACTGAAAATCATTTCCTTAAAATTCTCGTCAGGTTTTATCAACATGTTATACGATAAACTTTCAAATTTTCCTATTTCTTGTTTACTACATGATTATACGCATGTCAGATTGACAATCAACTTTCCGAAAGAAAAAAAATATTACAAAAAGGATTAAATAGATGTATCAAGTGCTATATAATGCTTTATGGTTTACGGTAGCCTTGGTAAAGCGAGATTCTCATAAAAGTTTTTTATGTTTAATAGAGGCTCAATATTTGTACCATGATAGTCACTTGGGAAGTGCTGAATAGACTAAATGTATTTCACCTTCTAAATAACGAAGAACATCGACATATTTTGACAGTTGCATTTGATTTCAAAACGATAAGATTGATTATTCAATTCCGCAAATGGAATTCAACTCTTATATCAATCTGCTAAAATTCCCTTTTGACAAATTTTCAGCACTTTATCAAATAAATCGAAATACTTTGCTATATGAGACAAACTATTTGTCAAACGTTATAAACATTTCCTCTTTTATAGGTGAAGGATAAGAAGTGATGACACATTTCCAAAGTTTACTATCTGGTATCTTACTATGAGGTTAAAAGGGACGTTTTCTGCTGTATTCAACTCAAGATAGTCTTCTTGGATATGACTTCCATATTCTCACTTTTGTCAATTTATCTCCGTTTAATTTGTAAAACAAAAGAAAAAAGTCATGTACTTGTAAGAATGTTAAACGTCTACAAATTCAATAGCATCAGGATCAGGATCAGATAAATTTGCAACATCGACCAGACATGCACGTTTCGGGTACTTAACCCTCGTCAACGGTGGGTGCGGCAAGCCAACATAGGATGCTTACTCCTCCCGAGCACCTGGTCCCATCTCTAGATTGCTTGGGGTCCGTCGATGCTCAATTTGGTACTTTATTGTATGCTATTGAGATTATCGTCAGGACCTTCTTTAACTCTTTGGTAACAGACATTTTCGAATGCGTTGAAGAGACAGAAACTTCAGAATAGCTGTCTTACGTCGTGAGGAAATTGAATGATTGGTAAAGTGGGAGGTTACTGATCCCTACTTCGGTGATAAACTCCAGTTATCATATTGAAAGAAAGGAATGTATCTCCAACAACACTCGGATGCAGCAAAACCCCAAGAACACAAAGCAGACACGCACCGAAAGAGTCACCAAATGGACAAGGAACACCAACTCACACCATAGAAACATGAAACACAAAGGACCACACATATGCCAATAAGACCAATAGGCAATCGGTGCCGACTTAGGACGGCCATCTGCCACGCCACGCCACGCCACGCCAGCAGCAAACGATGTAGTCATCCGATTACCCAGAGGTCTCGAGGCACGCACAATTGTGGTGTAAAATAATCCCCTCACTGCAAGATGAACATACAAACATGACGCAGGGCACAAGAAACACACAGATGGATATGTAAATAGACAAAAAAAAATCACAGAAGGCGTACAGTCCGTGTTCTGACGGCTGTAGCGAGCTCATGCATGTGAATGTCTAGGCTCAAAGGAAGGACATCCAAATAGTGTATATATGTAGAGCAAAATTCTAAACATTCTAAACATAAATTCTTAAAATGTATATCAAATCTGTTCTATGGCAGTTGGAAGTAGACATTAGCTGCAAAAGGGTCTAAACATAGATTTTGCGTTTTTGGAATAGTTTAATGTAAGGACATCTTATATCTTGTATGTTTATACTTTGTATCACTTTCTCTTACCATTGAATATTTTGTGATCTTGCAAACCACCTGTCCACCATAAAATTCCAGAGTAAATCTCAGAACCAGATCTGGTAGAACGCTTAGTAGACCAACAAGTAAATCTGAAATGAAAAAAAGAATAATTCATAAATAGAAAAGAAATGTTTCGTTTACTAAAAGTAAAATACGGCATCAATCTGAAATGAAAGGTTTGAAAATAAATCAAGAAGATATGTCGAATGTTCTGATAACTGAAACTAAAAGCTAAAATCGGCCTCTTCTATCTGTACATTGGGCTCTGAACCTGCTTTGTTTTATTATCACATATTTTTCCGTTTAGATCTCATAGTAAAAATTGAAAGAGAAGAGACGAAATTTGAAAAATGTCAAGTTTTCGACATTCGAATTCAGCGCCCCGAATATCGCATAAGAATAAACTACAAATACATTTATTAAGCTTTCCAAACTATTAATTAAGAATACACAGAAAAACGATCTTGAAATCGATGTTTCATTGCCACATCGCCACTAGTTTGTTTGTGCATGAATTTTAGATATTGTTTTCATTTTCGTGCTTAAACATCGACGGCGGGTGCGGCTAGCCAACAGGGGATGCTTACTCCTCCCGGGCACCTGGTCCCACCTCTAGCTTGCTAGGGGTCCGTCGATGCTTACTTTTCTGCTCTATTGTGAGTGTTGTTGAGATTATCGTCAGGATCTTCTTTAACTCATTTGTTTGCAAGCTAAAATCATAACGTCATAATAACGTTAATAATTGAAACATTGGATATTAAAATCATCAACAGTGATGCTTCCAGCCAAAGTGATTATCAGACAAAGCCAAATGTCGTTTCAGAAGCGCCCTCTGGTGTACGTTTTTTTGAATTAAAATTTGTGCAATTTCTTTGCCGAGAGTGCATAACTCCAAATTTCCTGATGACAAAAATTGCATTGGAAGGATGGTGCTCAGACCTCCTTAAATTTCGATGTTTATTTTTTGGATGAAATGACCGGTTATCCAAATATGTATATAGCAAAATGATATATATGACGTCAAATTGATAAAGGGCCAAATCAAATCTTCTTTCAGGGACAATAAAGATTAAGCAGAAAGGGACAAGGAAGGCAAAACACCTTATAAGACACCTAAAGAATATATTATATAATCATAAAACGACGAGATGTTTGCAGAAATTGTTCTTTTTCCCAAATGTTGTAGGTGTACTGGGCTATTCTAGACTGTATAGATGAATAATAAGGGTGAAACGATACGCCAAAAGTGCATCGTGATATATTGCGATATTTTATTAGCTGTATTGCGATATATTGTTTCTTTTCATTTGTATCGTTTTTCATGTAAAATCATGTTCCTCTTTGTATGTTTTTCATATTTTCCGATTGTATTTCAGTTCAAATTTCAACTTGAACTTCAATTTCACATTTAAAAAAATTTTAAACCTAATTTATTTTACAACGTTAAACAAACAAGTTACACAACTTATATAAATGTCTCACTTTGTCTCAGATGTTGGCAGCAGGAAACCGGAGTACCTGGAGAAAACCCCCCTGCAGAGGCCTGGGTAGGGGACCACCTACCCTCCCTCATAAGACCTTTTGCCGAATCTGAGATTCGATCCCGGGACCTTAGAGGTGGGAAGCGAGCGCGCTACCACTGCGCATTGTACGTCAATGTCAATTGCTTGAAATAATGCGGAAGAGTTCCAACTCTATACCTTAATTCGCGAAGAAAATATTTTAATTCAACCAATTAGCTATGCACTAGATACGTGTTTCGGTTATTAAATCCTCATCGTTGATGCTTCTTTATAAGCCACCAAAATCCACTTCACTAGCACAAGTCATTGGACCATTAATCGCTTGTATTCTATTATACTAAGATCCAAGTGATTAAATGATCTCTTCATACAATATAAAAGGGCTCGATATATTGTAAACCACATTTCGTATCGCGATACGATAAAAATGTATCATGTATCGCAATATATCGATATATCGATATATTGTTACACCACCAATAAATAAATCCTCAAAAAGTAAACCTCACAAGCTTAATTCAAAATGGAGGGAAAAGAGTTATAACAATGAGACGTTACTTCCGTTCTTTTTCTTTACCAAAAAAAAAAAAAATCAGTATTATCAACAGATTTAAATCCTCTTGGACAAATCTAAGGATCTAACACTTATCGAACATGATAGAAAATTAACCTGCCTCGCCCTAGAGACGAGTTAATTGTATGTGTCAGCGATTCTAAAGTGTCAGAAATTCGATTAAGTTAAATTCTGTCCTCCTACCTAGCTGTTCCCGACAAAGAAAACTATTCTCTTTGTCTAAAAGAGGGATTTTGTTTCTACAAAATTGCTCAAGACATGACATCTTTGGCAGGCCGTGGTTTTCTTTGAATTCATTTCTTGTTTGAGTTTAGGTGTTTTTTTTTTTCAATTTTGAATTCTGATACGGGGCCAATTTTGAAACCATACAAAATAAGACATCTATAGTAGCTTGCCGCTTCCTTTTTAATACTACTTAATTTGATACTGTTTCTAAATTATGTATGAACATAAAACGTGAAGTCATGTGATATTTGAATATGGTTTATTTTAACTATTCAATATAGCTAGGTTTAAAATCCCCCCATCCGTACTCTAAAGTTTGTTTATGAAATAGTGTTGTCCTTCGTTTGTCTATGATGCTGTGTAATTGTTCCGTCTGTTATATAGTTTTTTCTTTTCTCTCTAGAATGACAAATATGGATCAGCACTAAATCGATAATTCAGAAAATCAGAAACCGAAAGCATACAAAATCAGGATAAAACAGGATCCAAAGCAAATAAACAAAAACCTCCACCACATGAAAAGAAGCGAGCTCGCCATATTGGAGTGAGACCAGGTGCCCAGGAAGAGTAAGCATCTCCTGCATGCATGCAACACCCGCCGCTTCTATTCGGTAGAACTGTCACATCCGCTGTTTTCAGTACGGAATTTCCTCCTTGTCTTTGTTTGGTTTCATGTATTTTCATATGAGATAAAGAAGATCCTGACCACAATCTCTACAACACTCACAATAGAGCACCAATATTGAGCATCGACGGACCCCTAGCAAGGTAGAGGGACCAGGTGCCCGGGATGAGTAAGCATAGGATTCCTCTGTTTGGCTAGCGGCACCCGTCGTCGATGTTCACGCACGAAAATGAAAAACAATTCTACAAAACATGCACTGTGTCTGATGTTATGTCTATATAGAAATTGCTATGGCGACCATAACAGGGACAAACATTCAAAAGACTTACTGTCAAGGTATTTGTGCTTTGGTTTTTGTGTTTCTGTGTTTTTGGTGTTGTGTTTGACTGACATTGATTTTGGTTTTGTGTTTTTAATTTTTGTGTTTTGTGTTTTTGGTTTTTGTATTCTGTTTGACTGACATTAACTAATTCTTGCAACAAAAAAACGTAAAATCAATTAATGATTTTTTAAGACTAACTACCCTCTTGTTTATGCATATTCATAAGTCTAATTCTGAATAAATTTCATCTTGGACAAATCAAGATAACTTATACTAATGGATTCTGCTTTTATCTTTCTTATTTCTCATGCTGTTTACAAGTCTAAATAAATGAATCAATATAATAAACACGAAAAAGGAAATCAAGGCAGCAAAAACATATAAATCGTTTTACATCAAAGGGAATGACCATTTGCGTATTTAATAAATTCTATAGCTGGTTGTTACATTTCTCTCATTGACGAAAGTATCCAACTCGATCGTCGTTATCCTCATTTGCATATACATTAAAAGGGGCACGCGCAAAGCAATATTTCTAGACCTTCTCGACTTTGAGACTGAATAACTGAAAGGCACTTCTATGTTTATAACGAGACCTAAAATCATTTATCAGATAAAAAGATTCCCGAGCTTCTTTATTTTAAAGTCATTGAACCGGATAGTTTTCCCTCATTTCTTCTTAAAGAGGGGTTAAATTGACCAATCGTTTTGCATTGAATTAATTAGCCGAGGCATCCTTAAGCATGCTCTATGGATTCCTTCTCCAAGTTTCATTGATGCAACCATGAGAGACAAGGAATAAAAGTATTTGCATTTGATATTAGACGAAATAAGTTTGTATCCACGTTCTTCTTACGATTTTCTTATATTTAAATCTAACCTTGAAACAGCATAACAACCTTGATTTATATTTTAGACAATTAGAAATTTTCATTGGTCTTTTCAAAGGAACGGCCTTCTTGTTCATGCATATTCATCAGCATGTCCCTGAATAGATTGCATCCAAAATAGAAAAATCAAAGATATACAGAGGGTTTATTTTTTTCTTCTGATTTCTTATGATGTATATGAAGAAGGCCATACCAAGTTTTATCTTTGTTTGGAGACAGCGGACGGGTAGCTATAGCTTTTCAGGGTAATGTTTGAGAAAAAAATCAAACAGCCCATTTCCATATATTCCATAACTTTTCGCTTTTTTTCAAGACAGAAATGGTCTCTGTCATAGACCATTTGTACCATCCAACCAAAGATTGCACTATGTCTTTCGAAATGGAAGTAACCAGATGTGACAGTTCTACTGAATTGAAGCGGCGGGTGTTGCATGCAAGCAGGAGATGCTTACTCTTCCTGGACACCTGGTCTCACTACCATATCGGGAGTTCGCTTCTTTTCATATTGTGAGGTTTTTATTTGCTTGCTTTAGTTCCTGTTTTATACTAATTTTGTATGCCTTCGGTTTCTGATTTTCTGAATTATCGATTTTGTGCTGTATACAGGGATATGGTCATTATAAATATTTGTCATGTAGTCTCGACTATTGACAGTGGGTATTTTGTCTCATTAAGGTAAGGTAACCTGGAGATTAAATAGAAATAACACAAAAGCTAATTTTGTGCTACTTTCTTAGCTTCCTTACCATGAGATCCTGCTCTCTTCGATATTTCTTATGTTTTCGATAGATATTCACGTCTCTTCTGTTGTTTGTTTTTAACGGATAGGTAAATAGGTTTCCATCATTTGACCTCATGCTTAACAAAGAAATAATCAGGCATGACCTAATGCAATCGATATAATAAATACGAAAAATAAATGAAGGCTGAAAAACATATCAATCCTTTCACATAAAAGAAAATGACCATTTGCGTATTATACACACTTGAATGATGAAATCTATCACTAGTTGTTTGATGATAAAATTTTACTGTACTACAGTTACTCTCATTTTATATAAGGAACATTGGAAGATCAGCAATGCAAACTGATAAATTGTATCATTTATCAGAAAAAAAGGATTCTGGATTCTTTATTTCTTTTTTGCCTAAGAAAGTGTTAAGATCCTTGACCCGAATAGGTTTTTTTCTCATATCTTTTTACAAGAGGATCGACAAATCGTATTGTATTCTATGGATTATACAAATACAAGGCATTCGTTAGAATCCTGTATGGATTCCTTCTCCTTCAATAGGTTTCCCTGCATTTGAAGCGCCTACAAATGCAAAAAGCTCGAGATAAAACGTCCACACATAATATGAAACGGAAGATACTTGTAAAGACGTTGCTTAAAGAATCGAATTTCAATAGATTAATCTGTGGAAAGGCACACTTAACTGTGTCAGCTACTAGAATAATTTTTAAAAAGTGTCTTCTTATCATGTTATTTCATGTTATAGTTCTTTTTAGTGTTTATTGTCTCTGAGTCTCGTTATTCCTAGTTTGTTTGTGTTATGATCATGTTTTCTAACGAGAAACTTGAAAAAAAAAACCATCCTCGGTGTGTGTTGCATGCAGTCAGATGATGCTCACTCCTCCAGGACACCTGGTCCTACTTCTATTCGGGGAATCGCGATTGCCTTGCTAATGGAGTTTAGGTTTTAATAGCATAAACCCTATAGCCTCGAAGCTAATTTGGCCCCGGTCAATTTTCTTTATATAAAGAGTCAGAGACTGATATCGCTATAGTGTGTATGATAATTAAAATGAAGGCAAGTTTTAAGGTATCATTAGATTCTGTAAGATTTTTGTAAGATTTTCATGGGTTCTATTTTTAGATATGCATATAAAAATCAAACTGGACGGAGTCAAAACGTAGAGGTGGTTTCCGGCGAGGGGCTCAGAATGGGGACATGTGAAATTCGCTTCTTCGTGGTGTATTGTGGATTTCTCAAAAACGGAGCGGCGAATCCCTAAATAAATTTCATATATTATTTAGACAGATATTGCCTTCAAATCAGCATAATTTTTATTTTAAGAATCAATTTGGAACAATGGTCAAAATGGGACCAAAGTCCATCTGAATGACATGTCAAAATTTCTCTATTTTCACTTTCACTTTCGTTTTCGGAGTGAAAATGGTAACGGAAAGGTATATATCATTAGGTACCAATAAAATCTACAGGAAATGATCTTTCTTTTGATATATCACTTTCTATATCAGCCATTCATTTTTAGTCAGTAAATGACGTCAGCTTTGGGGTGTAGAACACAAGTTTTTGAGGTCAAACGTTTATGCTATTGTAACCTTTAGGACACATGAAAGATGATACACAACATGTATATGTACAATAGGTATGCTTATCTACAAACAAAGTCCTTGGATACCATACATTAAAATTCACAATATAGCATGAACAAGACTTTGAAAATGAAATATTGGGTGTAGGTCTTATGTTCAAAGAACTTTGAGGGTTGAAAATAGGGTACCTAGAAGTTCTATGACGAAAATACGGGAAAATTGGGCATTTTGACGGAGGTTGCGGACATGTTTATGCGGCTTGCTGATTGAAAGATATACGAGTTACAGGACTTTGCAATACACCAAATTCTTCGAAAAATCCTATATTTTCAAATTATGCGAAGAAAAAATTCAATCGGCAAAATCAATATATGGTTTAGGTTTTAATAGCATAAACCCTATAGCCTCGAAGCTAATTTGGCCCCGGTCAATTTTCTTTATATAAAGAGTCAGAGACTGATATCGCTATAGTGTGTATGATAATTAAAATGAAGGCAAGTTTTAAGGTATCATTAGATTCTGTAAGATTTTTGTAAGATTTTCATGGGTTCTATTTTTAGATATGCATATAAAAATCAAACTGGACGGAGTCAAAACGTAGAGGTGGATTCCGGCGAGGGGCTCAGAATGGGGACATGTGAAATTCGCTTCTTCGTGGTGTATTGTGGATTTCTCAAAAACGGAGCGGCGAATCCCTAAATAAATTTCATATATTATTTAGACAGATATTGCCTTCAAATCAGCATAATTTTTATTTTAAGAATTAATTTGGAACAATGGTCAAAATGGGACCAAAGTCCATCTGAATGACATGTCAAAATTTCTCTATTTTCACTTTCACTTTCGTTTTCGGAGTGAAAATGGTAACGGAAAGGTATATATCATTAGGTACCAATAAAATCTACAGGAAATGATCTTTCTTTTGATATATCACTTTCTATATCAGCCATTCATTTTTAGTCAGTAAATGACGTCAGCTTTGGGGTGTAGAACACAAGTTTTTGAGGTCAAACGTTTATGCTATTGTAACCTTACACAATTGACCCTTCCGAACGCGGGAAAATTTTGAGGAATTCCATGGCGTCACAATGCAATTTCGATGTTTGACCGAGGTTCGAAGTTTGTTTCTCCGAGGTAAAAGCATTGTGACGTCACAAAACTTTGCATTTTTCCCGCAATCGAAAGGGTCAATTATGTCATATTCCCTAGGATCTTTGTCTCCTGAGCTACACTACATTTAGTACTTCTTCCCCTTATATATTTTGAAAAGGGAAAACGTATCCCTAATTCGACCTTCACCTTGCTCTTTGTCGTAGAGGCTAGTACCCGAGACCTTCCAAATTGCACTTCGGATTGTCTCGGGTACTAGCCTATACTACAAAGAGCAAGGTGAAGGTCGAATTGCCTTCACATTTCCTTTGGCAATGGTCTCGATACGGGTGAAAGATTACACTCAGTAACAGAGAGTTGCACATGTAAGTAACAAAATTGATCAGGAAGAATAGACGTTTCTTGATCAATCGGTACCAAGTTTCACCAATTGCACAAAAATTGAGCTAGAAATTGATTGAGTAAATCGGGCGATATCGTCATTCAAGTAAACCCTTGTGTTTGTTTATGTGTTATTAGTGGGGGGGGGGGGGGGGGTTGTACTCTTTGTGTACTGTAGCCCCTGTGATGTAACTACGTATATTCGTATTTAGATCTTTTATTAGTGATATGAATTTGGAACTACCGATTCTCAACACGAATGAGATAATGACGAAGACTTGCAATCAAATAGTTACAATGCGAACGTTTTTAGTCTGAAAAAACTTGATTACCGTATTTTCGCAATTTCCAAGGATATAACATGTATATCTTAGTGTCCAGTTTACGGATATATTATTTAATTTTATATGTAGTGGTACGATTAACGCAATTCCCTATATAGTGTTGACCGTGGATCCTCTGATAATATTGAATGATGATTAATATCGGAATTTTGATTCGTGGGTTCGTAAATTCGTAGACAAACCTATCCAAGAAAAGCACGAAAATTGGATCCCCACGAATAAAAAGTATATCACAGTATTCTTCAGATTTTTATGAAATTCTATGCACTTAAGGGAATTTTTTTATGTGTGCAAGTGTTAACTAAAATTTCTAAATTTTCAATAAAATTTGGTACGTACAAACGCACCGCAATACGTATCACGGGACCTTCTTTACTGGTTTTTACGATATATCGATGTATCTGTGCAGGCCCATTTTATTTATTTGATTCTTCGCTAGTATTCATAGAAGTTTGCCCAAGAAAACAAATGTTGGACAGACCAATAAAGACATACCCAAGGCCACTAGAGAGTCGATGAAAACCCTTTCTTTCAGTTTTGTTGGCAGAAGGAAATCACCGTCGGAAACATAAACTCTAATTTGCCATCATGGACACCTGATGCCAAAATTGTACTATGAACGACCATCCCCCGTCGAAAAAGAAGGATGTTTTACCGGTATTGTCTGGGAGTCCTACTGCGACTGACTTTTATTCTAAACTGACACTGTTTTGTCTGATTTCCGTTGTTTGTCGCTACTAATGTGGGTGTTTTCCGCTGTGTTCAGTGAAGAGTAAAGTCGATATTTCTACAGTCTCTGTGAATAAAAGCCACGAATTATGAAGTCTTTTGTAAAATCATTTATGACGACTCGATGAAAATGAAAAGACGTAGTCGTTTCTTTGGTTACATGAATGCTCTACTTTGATTCTGTACCGGTTTTCTTAGAAAATTGCCCGACAAATCAAATATAGGACAGACACCTATACGATTTATGAAAGGCCTCTAGGGCGTCAGTGAAAACATTCATGTTCAGTTTAGTTGGTAGACTCAGGCTACCATTGGAAATATAAACTCTTATTTGCTATCCTTCACACCTGATGCTGAAATAGTACTAAAAACTTTACTCTAATTTGCTATCCTTCACACCTGATGCTGAAATAGTACTAAAAACTTTCATTCATTGATAAGACGGCAGACGGATTTCTTATTGTCTATCTGTACCTATGGGACGCAATTTTATACTAAACTGCCACATCATATGGTCGTAAACCTCGACTTTCAGATTCCATTGACAATATTTTTCCGGATAATTTTACTTAAAGGAAAATTCAAGGCAATGAAAGCTACTAGTCTAATATACTTCAATATGGGGTTATTGAGATAAAGAAGATCCTGACAACAATCTCAACAGCACTCACAATAGAGCACCAAATTGAGCATCGACGGACCTCTAGCAAGCCAGAGGTGGGACCAGATGCCCGGGAGGAGTACGCATCGCCTGTTTGAGTGACATAAATTCATGTATCATAGGTGCACTGAAAATTGACCCAAAATAAGATAAGAAGAAGCTGGCAAGAAATTTTATCAGAGAAGAAGCTGACACCGCTAATTAACCCTTTGATGCTCATTAGTGAAACATAAATGAGAGCACTACATACACGTACTATCCAAACGATTTATTGTAAAATCGAAATTCACTATTAACCGGAAATTTGTGCTTCTCAAAAGATGAAATGCAGTGCAGCAAAAATGAAAAATAGATAATGATAATGACGTCACAATATACATTGTAACAGAAACAATAAAATCCGCTGAGGAAGGCTGTTGGTCGAAACGTACGTGTTTTATTGTCATAATAATAAAAAATAAAAAAAAAAGTAGAAGATTAAAATAAATAAGAAAAAAATAAATAAAAAATAAAAACACAAACATTCAAATACACAAATTTTCGACCCCTTGGCCTTTATCGATATTATAGATCGTCGTTTTTTACACTTGATAAAGGCCAAGGGGCCGACAATTTGTGTATTTGAGTGTTTGTGTTTTTATTTGTTATCATCCATTCCCTCTGGAAGAAATATTTCAATCTTAAATTAATTATAATTACAATAATCAAAAAAGAAATGATTAAATAAAAAGAAGGGGGGACGGTCTAAACGAGCACAAAGTATATTCGTACATGTATCATGGTCCTCGTTTCTTATCTCTTTTAGAAAAAAAAACTTAAAGATAACACGAACATAAACTCTAGACCAGTATCCTCTGTAAGGTTTCATCAAATCATATGCACCAGTTTCTAGAAAAGTTTTCAGGAACTTGGAACAAAAACATGTCATGATGTTAAAAAAATGGAAGTGTCCTCACTCTTCATCTTGTTGAACACAATTTTTTAAAACAAAGGAGGGGATCTCCAACAACACCAGGTTGTAGCACCCACAGCAAAACTCCAAAACACTCAATGCAAAAACACAAAGCAGACAAGCACAGAAAGAGACGCGTAAGGGACAAGGAAAGTCAATTTAGATGCACAAGACGCGTGCTTCGAATAGCAAATCTTAAGTACTGGTATTTCAAGCCAAATTGATTTTCAAACATATGTAACCAAGTTCAATCAATTTCGGTTGGTCGTTTCTTCAAACACATTCGAAAATTTCTGTAAAAATTTTTTCTCAAATTTCTGAAACCTGGGTCCTGTAGCATCATATCCCAGCCACCTTCCTTAGTCTTTCTGTATATTTTGGACATAATTATCACACATTTTGGTTAGACTTCATTGTTTAGATTGACGGTCACTGACAAGGGTTAAATAACTTAAACGTGCATTCTGATCCACGCTGTTAATTAATCTGCTTTTAAATGCTGCTTATAAATTTGAAGACGTTTAACATAGACAAATTAGACATGTAGAAGGTGCCTTGAACGAATCAGATTCATATGCAACTACTTTGTTTGACATTTTCAGGTTATAATTAATGAGTGTCTTTTTAATTTGGAAACAAAAACTCATTTACTAATCATATACATTAACAGCCACCTAATTTGACTTTAATTTAGATCTTAACTGTATTTCTGGAATGTGTTTTGCATCGACGGCGGATGCGGCTAGCCAACAGGGGATGCTTACTCCTCCCGGACACCTGGTCCCACCTCTAGCTTGCTAGGGGTCCGTCGATGCTCAACTTGGTGCTCTATTGTGAGTACTGTTGAGATTGTAGTCGGGATCTTCTTTAACTCATTTAAGGTTTTAACTGTATTTCTGGAATGTGTTTTGAAATTCCGTGAAGCTGTTGTCCTATATGTGAATGTATAACTTATTTATGTCATTTTTACAGCAATTTTGCTTGACGGTTCCGACACAAAAAAAGGACACTGAAACAGCAAGACGGAACTCAATTGAATGTGTTATATAAGCCTATGGAGACCCCTCTGTGTATCCGGATAAGTAGGAGGGTTGTGCGCACGTAATCCGGATAACTACACCATCTGCTAATAGTAGATGGCCGTCCAAAGTCGGCACCGGGTGCACATTGGTCTCCTTCCTTTTATGTGTTGTCTTTGATGTTTGATGTTTTTGTGTGTCTGTTTCGATTATTTTGTATCATGTTCTAGCGTCCTTGTGCGGTTTGTAGTTTTGTCTGATGTCAATCTGTGTCAGTTTCTTGTGGGTTTGTATCGCTGGGTGGCTGCAGGGTTGTCATGCTGGAGATCCTTCCCGTTTCTATATGAGCCAACATGACCTTCATACTTTTATTTGCCCCTTTCCCTTGACATTTCCTTATTTTATGATATTATCAACTGTAGACAGATTTGTCTTAAAATAACGATAGGTAATTTTCTTCCAGCTTCGTATTCCCTGTAAGATGGCGCATCCTTAACATTAAGGTCAATCCTATCCTAAGCTCATATTGCTCGTTTACCGATTTTATTTCCTGGAAAAAAATCTCTCAAAATGGGAAACAATCCCAGATATATAAAGGTGCATCCAAATGGACAGGTAATCTGCACTTGATTGGCTGCTGATATCTTAATGCAGTGATGTAACTCTTTATAAAACTTAAATACTTGGCTCTTTCTAAAATTAAACACTTTTCTTCTTATTTCATTATATTTCAATGCCTGTCTGAAAAAGGAAGAACATCAGACTATATTAGGTGTTCTTAACCTTTCTTTTTTCTTTCAGCAATGAATTCAAACGGACAAGTGATCTGCATTTGATTGGCTGTTCTTGACATAATGTTATTACATACCTCTGATTAAAAAAAACACTCTAATTTGCTACTTTCCTTTTTGATCGTGTAATATTCCAATCGCAAAACAGATTATGGTAGTTTTTAGGACATGAGGAAGTGCATCAGACTCCATTAGGTGTTCTGAAGCTTTATTATGTCTCAGCGATAAGATCTTAGGACACTTAATCAGCATTTGATTAGTTGTTGATGGGTGATTATGTAACTCTGAATGAGAATTTAACTTATTTAGTAGTTTGAAAATTAATCACTTTCCCTCTTTTCCCTTCATTGCATGTCAGTAGTTAGCTACAAGTAGAAAATACACGAGGCTCAATTAGATGTTGTTAACCTTTATTTTATCAGCAATAAGGTTAAACTTTTGAACAAAAGATTGTATTGATTTCCATCGTGCAGTTTTGCAACAACGCGTCACATTTTTGAAGTTACAGTAGCGTTAATTACTAGTGAAATGAATTTGGGTGGCTTATGAAAAGCACTTTGGCTGGAAGCATCGCTGATGAGAATCTTTAAATATTCGAACACGTTTCTGGTGCATAATAAATTGGTTTGAAATTTCCTTCAAGAAGGTATAGAGTTGGAACCCTTCCGCATTATTACATATATCTTAGTGACGCCACCTCGCAACTGTTTGATTTATTCACGGTGCTGTCTATGTTTTCACTTATACATGTATGACAAATATGGATAATGACCATATCCCTGTATACAGTACAAAATCGATAATTCAGAAAATCAGAAACCGAAGGCATACAAAATCAGGATAAAACAGGAACCAAAGCAAACAAACAAAAACCTCCACCATATGAAAAGAAGCGAACTCCCGATATGGGAGTGAGACCAGGTGCCCAGGAAGAGTAAGCATCTCCTGCTTGCATGCAACACCCGCCGCTTCAATTCGGTAGAACTGTCACATCCGGTTACTTCCATTTCGGAAGACATAGAGTACAATCTTTGGTTAGATTGTTGGATTATTTCAATTAATGCTCTTTTTTATTGCAATTTCATTTTGTTATTCTGCATAAGTTCATCAGTGCATTTCCCGCAAATTATTCATCTCACTCTGTTGAACAAGATCCGACATACATGAAAATGTATGACACGCTGAGACAAACAAAACTCCAGGCACGATATTTCACACTCCAGCAGCAATGATACCAATCTAGTCGATACAAGAAAACTTAGGGAACACGCAAACTGTTTCATCTTTTCCAAGGCACCATGTTTCTGTTTGTGCTTGTCTACTCACTATGGATGTTCGGTTTGTGCTTGTCTGCTCACTATGGGATTTTGGTTTAAAGTGCTTGTCTTCTCTCTATGAGTTTTCGGTTTGTGCTTGTCTACTCAATATTATGTTTCTCGTTGTGCTTGTCGACTCACTATGCGTTTTCGGTTTGTACTTGTCTGCTCACTATGAGGTATCGGTTTGTGCTTGCCTTCTCACTATGATGTTTCTTGTTGTGCTTGTCGACTCACTATGAGGTATCGGTTAGCACTTGTCTACTCACTATGAGTTTTCAGTTTGTGCTTTTCTACTCGATATGAGTTTTCGGTTTGTACTTGTCTACTCATAATGAGGTATCGGTTTGTGCTTGTCTACTCACTATGATTTTTTCTACTGCGTTTGTTTACTCACTTCGAGGTTTCAGTTTTTGCTTATCTACTCACTATGAGTTTTCACTTTTGGTTGTTTCAGTGTTCGGCTGTTGATGCCTCAACTAAGTCCTGTATGATATTCCTACTTTCTTTGTTATTTTCTTGGAGCTATTTTACATTTGTTTTCGTTAACTGACGACATGCTATATTGGCATGAGGGAAAATCAATTAAATTGACATTTTGATTGACAGATGGTATGAATAAAGATTTCGCTTGCAGGTGTCATCGACTTCTTGCATAATTATCGGATATTCTTTTTTTGTAATTTCATAAGAGAGACAACATAGTGAAAATTGTTCATTGGTTATATTTCAATCGTTATCTTAGTGAAGAAACTGAATAAGACTCAAGACTTTTAGAAGGTATTTTTTCTCAGCAATGAGGTCAGATGGACAAGTAATCAGCATTTGTTGGTTGTTGATAGGTTACTTATGATGTAATGACGTTACAATTACTCCAAATTAAATTCGTTCGCTATTTTGAAAATAAATCATTTCTCCCCTTTTCCCCTTCATTGCATATCAATACTTATCTACAAGTAGAAAGTGCACGACACCAATTAAAGGTTTTTAACATTATTTTATCAACAATGAGGTAAATCTCTTCATCTAAATGATTAAAGATTTCCATCGTGTATTTATGCAACAACGCTTAACCCTACTTCCCTCTCTCTTTTCTTTGTCTAAATGGTATTATCTTTTATGTCAGTGGCGCCATGTAGCATCTATTCGTTTTACTAATTGTGTTTTCCTGTTTTTAACCTCGTTGTTTGATTGCCCTTTGCTTATTCCATTTTCATGTACACGTAGTTCATATAGACAAAAACATCGGTGCAGTTATCGCAAGGGACTAGTATTTAGTTCAGATATGTCTCTCTCTCTTTATGGCACAAAATGTAATTGACCCGACATACATGTATTGCACACTTAGACAGACAAAACATGAGGCCATGGTGATTAAAATTTTATGTCCGCGGGCGAGTGCCTTTTCTGAGAATATTGGTAAGAAAAACACACACACAAACATGCATTTTTCAGGTAAAAAAATAGCAGTTAATGGTCTTGAATGACATAAAATGCCTATACCTACATTAATATCTAGAGAATACGGTGATTTTTATCTAAAAATGAAGTCAGAATTATCCATCTCACTTGAAGAAAGATATATTTTTTAAAATTATTTTTCATTCTTTCTTTCCTAATTTCTTCATACTCATCGTGTGCTTGTGTGCTTTCATGCCTGTCAGGAAGAAAAAAATCGGAACGTAGAACAAAATATATAATTACTATGGCATAATACAAATCCCAGGAGTACCGAGGAAACCCCTCTAGATCAGCTATGTCAAAATGAATTTCATCGTTTAACGGCTCCCCTGTTCCAAGAATCCATGCAATAATTTGGAAACCGTTAAGTTTATAATAATTAACATCAAAGAAGTACCGAACAATTATGCCCATTGGTCTCGTTGGTTTATGTGTTACAGTAGTCCTTTATGTTCGATGTTTCTGTGTTTTGCGTTGACGTTCCTTGTCCCTTTTGCGTCTCTTTCTGTGCTTGTCTGCTCTGTGTTTTTGCATTGGGTGTTTTGGAGTTTTTCTGTGGGTGCTGCAACCTGGTGTTGTAGGAGATCCCCTCCTTTGTTTTATTCAGTCGAAAAGTCGAGAAGGCAAGGCCAAATCGTGAGAATTCCCATCGGAACGGTTGCGAACCCCGGAATGAACAACATTTTGAAGTGATACCAGGTGCAAAAATACATTGTTAATACTCCGAGGTCAATGCTATCTTCTTAGATCTGATCGCCAATTGCTATATAGGTACATCATGAAACTTGAATGAAATTACAATAATACGGAAGTGTTCCAACTCTATATCTTCAATTTTTTGCACCAGACACGTGTTTCGAATATTAAATTATCATCAGTAACGCTTCCAGCGGAGCCACGTAAATTCATTTCAGTAGCGCCCTCTTTTATTTTTAAATTAAGATTTGTACATTTTCTTTTACAGAGAGTGCGTGGATTCAAATTTCCTGTAGGGTCGATTCACTAGCATACATTTTTTTTTATCCAAATGTTCACAATATCATTGTAGGGATGGTGCTAAGATGTTAAACTCCTTAAATGTAGGAATTGGAATGACAAATTTTCGAAATAGCAAAATAATATCTATGATGTCAAATCGATAAAGCTTCTTTAAGGCGACAGAGCTGGAAAGAAGTAATTAATTACAACTCACAAACTGACTATTTTGACCAAATGGACCATGAAATAAAAATCGCGTCTGAAATATACCAAGAACTGATTCTAATTTGATAAATACACACTTCAAAATTGTTCATTTTGACAACATGTTTCGAAAGATACAAACGATTATGTTTTTAGGCATTAGAGGTGTAATGAAACTATCGTCGATTATGTAGAAATTATGTACTGCCATATCTAGCATTTATTTATTTACTGTTCCATTCAACTCGCAGTGACAATGTATGGTTTCGAACATTGCTGAAGTCGTGCGTTTTCGGTCAACGTCGTGGTATTTCATTTTTCTGATATAAAACAACCGGAAGTAGAGTATAATACCCCTGATGCTTTAAAGAAAGGAGAGGATTTCCAAAAGGACATGTTTGAAGAATCCACATCAAAACATCAAAGTGACCTTCGCTTCTACGCATCGTAACTTCGCTCTTCGCCACTTCGCATCGCAACTTCTTCGCATGTCCATTTCAAGCTCGAAGAAGCGATGTCCCTAACGGAACACCGTAAAGAACCGTAACTTGCTGTATCGTACAATTATGAATATTTGTTATTCGTAAACTGCAGATACATTACAATGTCGGTATAATGTAGAATCAAGAGAGAAATCCATTGATTTATCTATCTGTTGTTTATGTTACAGATGTCAATATTTCGTTTGCAGTGGTCATCGACTTTCGACCAGGTGGTTTTTATTTTTCATTTTCATTGCATTATATGAAAGAGGCAACAATTAATGTGAAATTGTTCAATAGATGATCGACTTTAATTATGGTCTTACTATCTGAGGGTAAACCTCGCTGCATTTTCACAGCGTCTCACACTCATTTATAAAACTATAATCATCTATAAATAATCCCGTTTCTATGGTATGAAGAAGCAATTACTCATAGAAAACATCCTGGTAATTTTATCATGATAGGCAATCGGCGCTGATAATGTTTTCCTTTGACGACATGATTACCAGTTAAATTATGACGAGCTACAGGGAAAATATATTTTCTCATGCTATAAGAAAAGAAGAAAATGAAGTGTCCAAAGTGTTCTGCAATCTAGAAATGATCAGCCTTCTGGTCAAATATTTCAAAATTCTTTGCATCATAAAACACGTGCATATTAAGAAGTAATATGATCTTACACCAACGTGAGGAAGGAAAGGGATGGTAATCTTTCAACCCGAGTGTACAGAATTTTGCAAGTTCATGACGAGGCTTGCTGTATCATGGACAAGCAAAATTTTGTACACGAGGGTTGATAATCACAATTTGCTGCGTAAAGATATTGGAAGGCAAAGCAATGGTGTTTACCTCTTTTAGTTAATGATCATAAAAATAAGAAAGCAGCACTAGTTTCTAAATTGGCGCAATTCAGATATAAATATAATTATTTTGTAGCCGAAGAAAAATGTTCTTTAACATCAGAGTTTTAATGACAGATTGGACTATGATATCCCGATACACAGTACAAAATCGTCAATTCAGAAAATCATAAACCTAAGGCATACAAAATTTGGATAAACATGAACCAAAGCAAACAAATAATTGAAAACCTCAACCACATGAAATGAAGCGAACTCCCAATATTGGAGTGAGACTATGTGCTCAGGAAGAATCAGCATCTCCTGCTTGCATGTAAGTGATTTAGAAAACTCTTAAAACACTCTGTCACAGGGACATGCTCTACAAGCTTGCCACTAGAACACATTTACTGTAGTAGTGTAAAGAATGACGGAGAAAATTTGTTCCTAGAATCTACTGCCAGCGCAGGGAAATTAAATTGATGAAATTCAAACGCTAAAAAATAAAGAATAGTCAATATTGATACATTGTATGTTCTATAGTAAATCAAACGGCAACTAAGGTGTTGTACTAAATTAAAATAATATTTATAAAAAAATTGTTTATGTTCAGACATCTTGGTAAATTAAAAGATCATCATCTAAAACAGAAGTGATACTGTAGGAGCTAGCTTTTTTCTAGGAATTAATGAAAGGGAACTTTATATAAAAAACTCGAACAATAATTAGAGGGTTCAGTATAAACAATCTCTGTGAAGTCTGTCAACAAATGCAGGTCTCAACAAGCGATACTGATAATGTCTAAATCCAAGAAAATCTCTGCAAGATTCATAATTAAAGACTTTAGAAGTGGCAAATGAGTGATCCACAACGGCATTGGATGGTAATTATAGAGTACGGCTAAGGACGGTCACAGTGAGATAGATTGATTTACCATAAGAAACGACAAGGTGCTAGCTGCCAGATAGGGAGTGTTCAATTGTAAATTATCGCATCATTGAGCAATAGCACCGTGCATGGATAGAGAGTGTTCGATTATGAAATACCACATCGTTGGGCACTAGCGCCGTTCACAGATGGAGATCCTGTGACCTTAGACATTCTTACCGCCGTCAGATGTGTAAAATAGTTAATTTTGTCCATTCGATGGGCGTTCTGTAATTTTGTAGCCGTCTAGAACCTTTGTCATTTCTGTCTGATTTGTTTTTGTTGGTACTCGTTTGCTCTTTAAACCTATCTTTATGTTACAGAATAATTGGACATTGCCTTGGTTCGTACTTAAATAATACATGGGAGCTCGCAATCCCTTTTCTTGTGGGCTTCTAGCTACAACAAGATGTAAGTCTTTGGTCTATTCTGAGGGGAAAATTCTCCACAAATTGTATATCTTGATGAATGTAGTATCATTTAACTTCCATTGTTATTCTAAAGAAACAAAGATTCCGATTGGCCGAAAAATTGTATCAACCGAAACCGGAAGTACACACTTAGCTACGTCATAAGCAACGTCCTTGGCAACACAATAACAAAACTGCAAATAAACATTGAAACGTGACGAAATGAAATGATAAGGAATCATTGTAATATTTTTTTGGTTGACCGAGGTATCAACACCAAAAATAGGGGGGGAAACTCGTGCATCTCTACCAAAAAAAGTATTACAACAATTTCTTAAATCCCTGTCATAAGGCTTCAAGCTGCACCCTTATTTAATCTTTATACACCGCTTTGAGTACGCACATCCATGCAACGATGTGCAAGTCTGATAATTAAAAGACTCCTTATTCCTTTTATCTTAGACCTCTTTAATAATTGTATTCATTCAGGAAATAAGACTAGTTAGATAGAACGATAACGGAAAGACGTCAAATTAAGTGTCTCATATTTAGATGTTTTGAGTATTTATATTCAGTTCTAAGAAGTCACCGGCTATGAACCTAATATCTTTGACTGGCTGTAGGTTAACTAGCGGGGCCTTTTTATGCGTCTGAAAACGTGAACATTGGGACTAACATACAGACAGACAGACTGGGCTTGTTACATGAAGGTCTGATTGTAGGACAGAATGCGTGGACATCTTATTGGTCTGTAAACGCAAAATTGTGCGATTTTAACAAGGGCCTGTCATACATAGAGAAAATAAGTGTCTTAATTTGTATTTTGTTACGGGTATGCAACATTTATCGTACTTGTAATGCGTGTTAGCTCATTAATTGCGATAAACACACTTTTTGTGTGTTGCATACCCGTGACAATATACAAATTATGACATTTATTTATAGCTGCACCTCTGCCTATGCAATGGCACCAAATCACTGAAAGAAGTAATCTGTGTGCCTCTGTCTTCGAAACTTTTGCACTGTTTACATCAGAAATCAGAATGACGTCACTGTGACGACATCTTTTACTTGCCTCTCGAGCTTTATCATTGCGTGAACATGGCGTAGAAAAAAAGAGACGATGGCAAGATTATATTACAAGCCTGTGCCGTCTATGACCTTCTTTGCAATTAGCTCCGATTCGTCGAAGGTCTTCTTTTTCTGTAGATCAGTATCTTAAATTTACCTGAGAGTGCGAGATGTCTGATGAAGAAGTTCATCCGGGACTTTCTACCAGACATGGCGACCGCCACCAGGACGACTGAGTTTCCAATCAATATAACCAGAAGAAGCAAGATCAGAAAGGTCCTCTGCTCAGTCTGTAATGAGAAAATATTACAATTCTGGAAATATGTTTTTAAAGTAAGTAATGGGGAGGTCCATAGGGCTTATTTGGGGTCGAAATTCGGCCCGATGCAATGTAGAATCTTTTTCTCCAAACTAAGGTTGCAAAAAACTTTCAATTCTATGATTGGTTTGGTACTTGTTTATTATACATGTATACCCGTATTCAACCTTCCATCAGCATCCTTGATACATGTATTTCATTTCAGTTGTAAAATTCCCAATTTTACCCAAAATGCTCCTTTCCCCAAATTAAAAGGTTCCCAAATATCCCGCGTCGAAACTGCTTGTACCAGATTATACAAATTGTTCATGTACCATAAAAGAACTTCCTACAAAGGAAATTCGCAATATATTTTTTTTTTCGTATTCATTATTATTATTTTCATTTTGGCTTCCTTTTTTCATCACTTATACTAATATCTATCAATTCGGTATTTTCGAAAACAAGAGTTACTTCCCGTTTGGGACGGTATCTGACGTAGACTAATTGTGACGTCATCAAATTCTATGGAAACGGTCCTAAAACTCTGGGAAATGACGGTTAAAAACGACGTTACCATACCATTCGATGACGTCATAATGGTTTTACGTCATATAACGTCTCAAATGGGAAGTAACTCTGTATTCCAAAAAGACCGAATAAGTCTCAACATATCGTTCTAAGTGATATATCAGAGTGCCAAAACTAAATTTTTTGATCCAACTACTGTATCTAAAAGTGTTTCATCGTCAACTCGCGTATATGTTTTCCATAAGTAGAGGATATCAAATAATAGACAAAAAATGAATCTTATCAGTTTTTTCTTTTGCGCTTCGCGCATTGATGCAGTTTTCTGTCCAATTTTTCGAGTGATACCTGTATCAACAGAAAAAAAAATATAAGATTTATTTCTTAAGTCAATACTTCGTAATTTTGAAAAGCAATATTTGAAAAGAAGTCGCAGAAATGAAACTTTCTGTGTCGCCCTCTACGTTGGACTAGGTAATCTTTGGTGTTCTATCTACTTTGATCTCTTTATCCCGCAAACTTAATAAACTTGGCTAAATTTCAAATAGATTGATTCCGTTAATTAATTGATTTTGTCGTACTATTGTTCTTGTGAAAATATTTACTCTCTTTTATCTATTCTGCAAAATTAACATTTACTTAAAATTTACAAGTTCAATGCATACCTATACATATACATTACATAATTCAATTTGTGGTGTTTTGTATGACTAATTGCTATTCTTTTTGTCAAAACTTCGATTATTTACAGAAAAGTTGGTAACATCTGAATAGACAATGATACTTGTTGGGAAAATTTTGAGTCATAATTTTTTTTTGGTAAAAAAACTGACATGTTGATTAGTTTTTGGTGTAATTCTGATGATTTAGAGGCTAAATGATCCTTGATATTTGATAAGTCGGAGTGCAACATATTGCCGATGAACGTGGGAGATAATTTTGAATTTCAAATTATTTATGTTTTGCAGATAGAACGCCGAATATGATTGGCTTATTATTAGTCGACCTAACTTTTAAAAAGTTTGTTAATAGAATCCGCAAAGTTTTCAAAGAGGGCTCCAGCCTTTGTTATTTTTTTAATAATGTTGACAAAATCAATTGAAAAATGTAAAAAGGGAAAGCAAACATGTTTCGCACATTCCGAAAAGGTAGTCCTGTTTTTGACCCCCCCATCCCTCTCCTTTCTCGAATCCCTCTTTAGAGCCGCACAAATGATCGAACATCTAGAGTAAAGGGAACTTGTCAATAGATACCTCCCAATAACCCCCCTTTTTCTGTAAATATCGGAAATTGATTTGAAATGCAAATATTGACTTTATATTAAGTTGTTGTTCAACGATCGTTCCTTTACTCAGTTTCATTACCAGGGGACTCAATCAAATGCAAGACGTTAAACATCAAGATACATTTTCCAATACCATTCCCTGTCATCGTATTTGTCATTAAACAAGGAGTTCTCTCCCTTTAATTACAACGGTTTCTTGACAGGCAAAACAATGGTGATTGTTTCAAGAGCTCTCATCAATTTCCCCTTTTTGTCCCAAACGATCGTAATTAATTTGGAAATTGAACTTTATTTTGCGGTTTTCTTGGAAAATTGAATCTACGTTTGCAAGTAATTATCCCTAGAAAACGAGTTACATTAAACTGAGATAAAAGACATTTAAGACATGAAACATTTTGACGGTCCTTAAACATGGTAATGAAATTGGACATTCAATCTGTAACGTAAACATTTTCTAGAAACATTAAACGAAATTAATGATGCCGATACATTTAGTGGCAATGAAATAGCAACAAAATCGCCATTTCATGTCTGTTTTTGAATTTTTTCAAGTAACTTTATCTTTTACCTTAATTTCTATGTACAAAAACGTTAATGCAGTCAATGACTTTTTTGCAAAATTTTTGTCAGATCTGTTGCCTCACATGTTTAATAGATTTTGCGCAATCACTGCGCAAGACTGTTGCAAAATATAAATTTAATTTGCTTGATTTGGAAAAAAATTTAGATACAAATATTTTGCTCATGTTGAACAACAAGTATTACATGCAGGTGTTACAAAAAGCTTGCTGTCAGTTAGCTGACTTTAAAGGTTTTAAAATAATAATACATTCGAGTTTTCATGATCCGTAAGCATGGTACATGTAAGTCTTGGACCAATCGCTTATTTTCGGGCTTTTCGAATCTTAATTCCGATTCGAATGACGGAAATTCCCGAGAATGTTCCATTGTTGCAGCTATCGGAAGAAAATGCATTCAAATTGATACGATAATTATGTATGACTTTTAAATGTCTAGTCATCTAGACTCTTAAGACGACCTGATGAAAGAAGCTTATGTACAAATTCTGAATGACGTAGATGAATATTTTGATTTTTGGTAGTTATCGACCAATCATATTGCTCAGATGTATTCTACCCATGCAAGTAAGTCCATGACTGCCGGTTATGAGCAATATTCGTGTATCTTAGCTTTACCAAGAATTTAAATCAAAGGATTTAACAATTTTCTGCTTGGCTGGAGTGAAGGGCTGATTACGATCGCAGCATATGCCTACTCTTCCTGTGCAAATGGTTTCTTTATGGATTAAAATTGTTTTAAAAACAATTACTGGGGGAGGGGGGTAACCACCTTAATAGGAAAGGTGAACGTTAATCTTTTTGATTTTCCGTTTGTCGGTCAGTCGGTCGATCAGTCTGTGTATCTGTCTGTCTGCCTGTTTGTCTTCAAAACCAAAAATTGAATTAGTCTCAGGCTTGAATCTTTGATTGCATGCATGGTTAGTCATAGGTTACATGTAGTCATAGGGCTTTTTATATTTAGAAGTTTCGTGTAGGATAACCAGTCTTTTGTAATCAGAAATGTTTCACCTTATTACCCTGACCGTGGAATCTGACATTTTTTTTTCAAAAGGAACCTCATGCCTGTCAGAGTAATGAAAGGACTTTCACTTTACAATCATGCACTTCAAATGATTAATAATTATGCATTTCTAGTCGAAAAACGTTTTTATTTAAATCAAAAAAAAAAAAAAAAAAAAAAAAAAATTAATAAAACTTGATTTATTTTGCAATGTTTAACATACAAGTTACACAACTTATATCTTGATGTCTCACGTTGGCTCAGATGTTGTCGAGAGGGGATCCAAGGAGCAGGAGGAACCGGAGTACCCGGAGGAAAACCCCCTGCCGAGGCCTGGATGGGGGACCACCTACCCTCCCACATAAGACCCTTCGCTGAATCTGGGATTCGAACCAGGGAACTTAGAGGTGAGAAACCCGGTCAGAAGATGTTTGTATTGGTTCATGAACCAAATTTTGACCGGTAAGAGTAAGTATCTTCTTCTTGCTTGTATTACCCGTCACTTTATCTCGCCTCGTACTAATTTCAGCCAATTCGCAGTATGACGGTCACGTGGTCTCCTACCTTGTCACTGAAGTAGGTAACTAAATTTGCAAATGTCAAAAATTACAAATAAAACATTGCAAAATCGTTCTCGGCGTGATAAATTCATTATAGGGTTAGTTCCCGTCATACTTCCTACTCAAAGTAGGTGTGTAAATTTTTTGGGAGTGAGGCCGTAATTTACACACCTACTTTGAGTAGGAAGTATGACAGGAACTAATCCTAAAACTAATAAACTGTCCGCGCGGCTCACTTCGGAAACTGGTTAAATGCGATTTTGAATACTTTGTCATACAAAAATTTAAATGAAATTCAATAGATCAAACTTCTGTATTGGATATACATGTATGGTTGTGCGTTTATGCAGTCATGTTATACAGACAAAATACCTTTTAGATGGGGCGCGCGTTTTCAATGTTAATCTTCAGCGTGACGTCGCCGAGTTTAACATTGAGTATATGGAGAGCGTCACGATGTCACGGGGGAAATTAGCATTGGAAATCGCCCAAGGCATCTAAAACTTGATTGCAAGCACTGACAACCGTTTCACTTATGCTTAAATCTACGACTAAGCAAAATATTTTTAATGGTTTCCATTTCATTGAAATTTTTGTACGACAAAGTATTAAAAATCGCGTTTATCCAGTTTCCAAAGTAATCCTGGATTTAGATGGGTAATTTCCCAAGCTAATTTTTCCCGTGACGTCGTGTCGCTCTCTATAGGCTCAATGTTAAACTCGGCAACGTCACTGCAGAAATGTTAATTTAAATTCTAATATGACTTGAAATTTTCACCCTATATGTACCATAGAACTCGCCTGGTGTTAAATCTCCAACAAACTTCCAATGCGCCAAGCTCCGCCCATTCACGTGCTATATTAGAATAGAAATAACAACTAGCTAGCCGTGATTCATTGTCCAGTAAATCCACTCGTCACTTCGCGGCTCGGCGATAATTTTATTGGTTCATGCGACTCGTGGAATTACTGGACAATAAACCACGGTTATAGCTAGTTGTAATTTCTTAAAGCCGGGCTTCCACTGTCGCGAATGTAGAGGAGAATGAGCTACGATCAGAGGCGAATGAACAATCGTGTCACATTCTTGTCTGTTCTCATAGGCACACGATAGCGCCGCGAATGCAACAAGAATATGCTGCGCGTCCGCTACGATAGTGAGGCGATTGTGATAAGAATAGAGAAGAATGCGACACGAATGCGCCACGATGAAAAGACACTGAGGCGAATGAGAGGCGAATGCAGGAGATTGAGACACGACTTTAACCCGATAGCGCTGCGATGCAGGAGATTGAGACACGACTTTAACCCGATAGCGCTGCGATCATGACAAGAATGTGACATGAGCAAAATCAAAATCATTTGACATATCCAGGAGCATCAATACTCTTTGTTGACTTTGACCTCTTTCCAGGTTGTTTTCTCTTGAAAGGCATTGTCAAAGTTTTCAAAATATTGATCCGCACACTTTTACATCAACTCCGAGATAATTATTATTGTCAATGTCGTGTGTGTATGTAGTACTATCGTGGCAATATCGTGTCACTATCGTGTCAAGATCGTGGCTGATTCGCGTTGATTTTTTCATTCGCGTCACATTCTCGGCGCATTCGCATCACGTTCGTGTCAGATTCTTTCTTGTCGGGGCTCATTCTCCTCCACCTTGGGAACAAGAATTTACGCGAATGTGAGGAGAACGCGCTGCGAATGGAGGAGAATGCAAGGCGAATGCGCTGCGCATGTGCCGCGAGTGTGAGGCGAATAAGAATTCAGACGCGAATGTTTTAAACAGTTTAAAGCATTCGCGTCGGTGCCGCGATCACAGGAGAATGCAGAAGAACATGACACGATAGTGACACGATGAGACGAGAATGCCCGCGATTGAGAGGAGAATGCGCTACGATTTAACAAAATCACCTAATCGTAACTCTATCGCCTCTGCATTCGCGACAGTGGAAACCCGGCTTAAACAATAGAATTCGGTGTTCTGGATGGTTTAAGGGTAAAAGTCCCGCCTGCATTGTGGACAGTGATGCATCGTCCAAAGTATTTTGACGTGACAATTGGGTTGCTTCTTTCATATACATGTACATGTATATATGTATTACGACACATATTTGTCATTCTTCATGGTAAGGAATGCTGATAGACTCTTAAGTGAATTTGATATTTTTTGTGGGAAAAGGGGGTACAGTCAAATATCTTTACCAGCCTTTACAAATTCGTCCGCGTTAATCGCCTCGTGGTACATGTAAGTGAAATGTTTGTTTATCGGACAATCATTTCTGATTTAACCGATTTCGTTTGAAATAAACAAAAGGGGCGTGTAATGCTCACAGCGAAATCTGGCTAAAATAAATGCCTCATTTAATTCTGGTCATTATCGTTACATCGAGTTTACGGTTTAACATTTTATGGTCAGTTTTATTACCGTTTGACCAAATTATCATAAATTGTTCCGATATATTTGTCTGTTTACCCTTTCATGCATATTAAAATTAAAAAAGATAATCAAATTCTTCGCCGACTATTTGTAGTCTTAAGTGATTATTTAATTCATTTATTTTATGAAAAATATAACCCGTTTATGAAACGATTTAATTAAGAGAGTAGTCTCCAAACAACTGCGCCATGATCAATTTTCTCATTTTTTTTTTTAAGAATTTGTAAATTAAGAAATTAAGAAATTTATGCTTAACAGAAACATGTACATATATTACTAGGTAAACCCTGATTACATATATGTCAACTGATACATGATTGAAGACCCCGCACTCACATATCCCCCATCCCCCGCCCTTCTACACCTTAAATATACAACTATGTATATTTCATGAAAGATTTCTGCAAATAAATGTATGAATTTAATTTATTTGCAGAACTAGCTCCATATATTTTATTGATAGCATAGAAATAACATCAGATTCTACTTAAACTCGCAATTTAAAGACCCTCGCCCTCACGTTCCCCTTCCCATACCTTAAACATATTTTATTTTTTTTTCTGAAGAGTTCTGCAATTAAATTGAATTCATTCATTCATTAATTATGACCACATGTTTTATTGATGTCAAAGAAATAACATCTACCTAAATTGGCAATTTTTAAATAATTAAACAAATATGTATATTTTCTGAAGGGTTCCGCAAATGAATTGAATTCATTCATAATGAACACATATTTTATTGATGTCAAGAAATAACATCTACTTAAATTGGAAATCTATTAGAAGACTTAACTCTGGTTCTAATTTAGTTGTATGATTTTTAAGAAACCATCCATCATTTTGTCCTCATTTTCTTGAAACTGAATATTAAAGTCAAGACATGTACTTTTAGTAGAAACGAAATTTGATGAGTACATTATGTAATCTAGACATTATGTTATTTCTGGAAAAAGAATCCTTTCGTTCATACACGAGGGGTTTTCACAATTTCACATTTTCAAATAATAAACAAAATGTCACTGTTTCATAACTTGAAGATAACACTATTATGCAATACCTTAAACACGTATTGCTTCACAAAGTATGAGGAAGGGCACTCAGCCTTATAGTGTTCTACATGTAACTCAATTTTTGTCAAAATTGAGCATATTATTGGAACCGTCATAACTTGTTCTATCTCCTAAACTGTTTTTTCGTAAAGTGAAAGAAAGAACCCCCCCCCCCCCCACCCCCCACCCCCCAAAAAAAAATCCCAACACCACATACATGTAAACCATGCACTGACAAGGACAGTTTTTAGCAGATGACATAGAACATTGAAGAGTTTAAGTCGGCCAACCAGTGATCCTAGTGAGGCTCGAACCAGCAACCTTTCGGTCACTGGCCTGACGCCTTTATCACTAGACCACGGCGCCGACTCTATCTTCTAAACTTACCTAATTAACCCATGGCCAAAATGTGAGGCGTAAAATCCATCGAATTTCAAACTTTTTCATTTTGGATCAGTTGCAAAGTGTTCTACGTCCATTCTTTCTTTGGTATGAAAATGTATCTTAAAGCTTAACGGAAGAGTGTTCCAATTCCAAAAGGAAGTCGACAGAGTTTTGTTCTATCTCCAACAAAATTGTATGGAATTCTTGTAAGTTGTTGGTAAGAAGTGTTCTTACTCCATTTTTGGCCACCTCGATTGAAGAAGATACAGATTTTTAGGACTATAAATTTGTTATTCAATATAATTTACAAAAGTATTGCTTTCCTCAAATTTTCATGGCTGTACGATTAGTATAAATATCATATCCAGGCACCTAAGGAATCGAAATCGATTTTTTCGAAAAGAGCAAAATTGTAGTTAGAACACAATAAGACTGAGCGCTCGATCTAACCATACATGAGGCCAAAACTACAAAATTCCATTGAAATCATATAGTTGCGTCTGATATTTGATTGCCATATACTTCTATTGCCCAATTCCCAACCCTGCATTTGAGAAAAAAATGTTTAAACTGAGAACTTTTGTCGTAGAAGGGAGAAAATAGCCCAAATCGTCCGGATATTTTTTTATATTTACATTACTAGTATATTCCCCATGTTGAACGCCCATTAGGCAACTATAATTATATTCCAATAACTTGGGTTGCTATTCCGACGTCACGTTCCAGTTTTGCATGTAGGGAGAATTTACCAACGTTCAAATACATCTGACGCTGTAACAGGCAAAATGTGCGAAGTGCATGCAAATAAGAATGACCGATATTTAGAAAAAATGTAAATATAAGTAATGACTGTCTTACTTTTGGTGTTCATGGGTGTATAATTCTGGTTGGTCACGTGCAAATTCTGTGAATCGCGAATTGTTTTTAAAACACCACAGACATGTATACAATACATAGACAGATACATTTTTTGTATATAATAACAGAACATTGAAGAGTATATGTCGGCCGACCCGTGGTCCTAGCAAGGCTCGAACCAGCAACCTTACAATTACAAGTCCGACGCCCTATCCGCTAGACCAAGGCGCCGACAAAAAATTCGTCCGGATATTGATACAAGTGAGAAGAAACAGAAATTGCTGGTAAATTGAAATTCAACGGAAAAATAATTAGTCATAATTTTCAGCATCATCAAATTGTTTTAACAATTAATGACCATGGTCGTTAAAATCAAAGACTTAAGGTAGATTGTACCTCTGGTCCAAAATCGGGGAAAATTATGCGTGGATAATTAGGGGATAAACGTACTGTGTTTTGTGGTTCCGACAGGTATATGTTGGATATACTGTTGGAAACGCAGTTATACCGTCGGGGCTTGTCCCCGACGGTATAACGTATGTTTCCAACAGTATATCCAACATATACCTGTCGGAACCACAAAACACAGTACGTTTATCCCTATTCTAATTCATATGACATATTTAAACTTTTTATACCCCTCAGAGGGTCTCATGTATTGCTTTAGAGGTGACGTTGCTACGGAGGACTAACAACGACCAACAGAAATTATTGCGCTGCAAAATATGAAATACAACTGCTTCGTATTTATAACAATGGCGAAAAATCAAAGTGTAATCAATAATAAACTTACTTGCTCTGTTGTTTACATGTGGAGAACGCCATTTACAAGCTCATATCTTGTAGTTTTACGTCACAGTATGACGTCACAGGAGCGAAGAACAAAGGGAAGCATGACGTCATTCACGAAAAGTGCGCTAAACCTTTAAACGTGCAAATTTACGTAGGGATACATTTTAAAGTATGTCAAGTGAGTCGGTTTGCGGCATGTATATCGTCCGTCTTCCACCGCAACGTCATAGGTTCCTTCCACTACTTTCCACTCTCAATATGACCTTGCCTTCACCCCTTAGGTCCCATGTATTTTTCAAATTAATTAAAAAGGAAATTACATAAATTCAGATTGAAGATAGGAATAAAGTTAGAATAACTGTTTTAAGTTATGGTGCCAAAAATTAAAAGTAATCGCATTTGTTGTTTTCCGACGTCATTAAACTACAATGACGTGACGTCATAATAGGGCCGCCGACAGAAATCCTGTCGAAACGGGGGACCCCTGAATCCAAGGGTACTTTGCAATGAAGCGTCTGGCGGAATGCGATGAAACCCTTGGTGCACCAAGATGGTATATCGTCGTTATACGTGCTTGTAGAAATCCTGTGAACCAATCAGCATGCGTGAAACAAACAGAATGAATTAGAATGCATATTTTCTTTTCATATTATTCCATATTGGGTAAAACTAATACAGGTTTCAAGATTTTTTTTGGTTAAAAATGTTTCTACAATGAAAAAAAAAACAAAAAAACAAAACAAAACAAAAAAAAAACAAACAAACAAAAAAAAAAAAAAACAAAAAAAAAAAAAAAAAACAAAAACAAAAAAAAAAAACCAAAAAAACAAAAAAAAAAAAAAAAAAACAAAAAAAAAAAAAACAAAAACAAAAACAACTGTGAATTTTTTTATTTTTCCATAGGGTGTAATGTTAAAGTTGCAGTCATTCGAAGCTATGCTATAAAGAATAAAGATATCCCTAAAATCAAGGGTCTATTTGGACAGTTTTTTTTAAAAAAGGTTTGAAGATGATAAGCACGAAAATTCCAAGAAAGTGCGAGGAATATTAGAATATAAGCTCTCACGACCAGAGGTACGAGCTACCTTACTAACTTTTTACGACGTCCAAACTGAGGAAGCCCATTGTCCAAAAAAAGTATGATGTAAATAGGCTGAGTAGTGGGGATATTTCTCTCCATTGCCAGTGCCTGTGATTCTTGATCTAATTATAGATCTTGTTACCATGGTGACAAATGGCTAATTGTAGTTTCGAATCTAAGATGGCATCTAGCTCATTATAGTTTCGTATCTAAGATGACCGTTTGAGATATGTGAACCGATCCATCTGCGTCACAGAAATTGACAATTACATGATTGTGTCCTCTCCTTTTCCTTTCCCTTAAATGATCTATGAATAATAAGTATTATTGTTTTGAACTTATTTACCCTTCAGAACATATATTGACCTGAGAAAAATAATGAGTTCTAAAGTTTACAACCCCCTCCCGAATTGCCTAAGCCATCAAGGAACATAACGTACTGCACTAAATGTGACATAACTAAACGTTGATCTTTGACAGGAAAAATAATTAGCTCAAAACTACGGAAGCATAGAGGGAACATGTACATTTTTTATTATTTCGTGGCCACGACTTATTATCTCGTGGCCACGAGATAATAAAAAAAATGTACACGTCCCCTCTATGCTTCCGTACAAAACAGTGTACCTCCGTGAATTTTGCAGAAAGTCTGGAAGAGAACAAGTGACTTAACTTTGTCATATTCAGGTCAACACTGGACAAATATAAATTCGTACAACAGACAGGAGAACGATAGACAGACGGAGAGAAAATTGAAATGCATCTAGTTCCAAGAACTTTACGTCGTATTTCTTTTTAGTTTTGTTTCGTTAATGTTGTGTAAGAAAATATCTTTTTTTAAGGAGAAAGGGAAAAAATCCAATGGCTCCATAACACCGCCGTCCAAACCAAGCTTCAGAATACGGTCATTGTTATTGTGCAAAATTTGCGTCTAGAGATTACAACAGACGTTTTGACAAGGATGTTTTCGTAAGCAGTTAGAATCAGATATGCTTTGAAGAAGAAAAAAAAAATCTTTATTCTTGCACGCACAATAAATGTCTAAAGATTTTCCATTTTTGTGTGCGTGTTTTTTCACTCTTGTTTTTAAAAAGATAAAGAACAATGCATATGTCTAAAAACAAAACAAAACGATAACATCAAGGCAACTGACATTTGAATGCATTGCTCTAAAACAGTCGATTTGAAAAATAAAATCTTTTTATGAGTGTAGTTACATATTCAGTGATTTCATATTTTGCAGTATTCTGTCAAAAAGCGACTTCAAGGACGATCGACTCTTCAAGCAAAAAAAGAAAAATACAAGGCTAAATCACAAGTATTAATACTAATAAATAATTAAGGGTGTTGAAAGTAAATTGAACAATCACTTTCACTGTAAAAATGAATGAGTCTTTGCGAAGTATAGAGTTATTTCCCATTTGATACGGTATGTGACGTAAAACCATAACATGTATGACGTCATGAAAATGGTATAGTAACGATGGTTTTTTTACCGTCTTTTCCTAGAGTTTAGGGAGTGTTTCCATAGAATTTGATGACGTAACAGTAAGTCAGATACCGTAACAAATGGGAAGTAACTCTGCTTTTCGAAAATACCGATATTGCAGAGTTGAAACATGAAGGAAATGCAAATGGGAATGTTTATGTGAAACTGTTCTTCTATACTTGCTCAAGTCTATATCAAATGATTTTAAAATTAAATACATATTAGTAGAGTGAAATCTCTATACTAGCAAGCAAAAGTTTCCTTCTCTTCTTTGTGATATTTGTCTCTGCAACCAATTGCTCACTGCTTATAGTTTTAAAAGGGGCATCTCTTTTCTACTCGAAAAATTTAATTAACAATTGCAATTCTTTAGATCTTCATACAACTTTATTTGTTATAAGGACTAAAGTTAGTCTAGTGTTCTTCTTCAAAATCAAAATAAGAAAAAAAAAAAAGAAAAAAAAAAAAAAAAGGTTAACGAGTTCATAGAAAGGGTGATTATGATTAAATTTCCTCTCTTGACCATATTTTCCTCCATTGTTCCGTGATTTTCCCTCTGTACCGAGGTACTTAAATAATTAAAAAAGTGAAAAAAAAATGTTCCCATTGTAAAAGAGTATCATTTGAAAATCTCACAATTCTTTTTATAGATTTGCCAACTTTATGGTGTGCAGATGTTGTACACGATTTTCAAATACTAAATGTGGTTTGTCAAAAAGAAATTCAAGATATCTCTTTCATCATGTGTTCATGATTTTCTCTTTTCAGCACTACACATGTGACATTCTGGTTAAAATTACAAGTACAATGTATGAAACTCATAAATTGTATCTTGTCTTTTCACATGAGTACAGAAAAGTAATGTGTTATAAACAGGATACCCCTTAAATTACGTAATACATGCGAACATTATCATTAGTGTCCACAAAGTCAATTTATGCAATTTTTTGGGGCAAGATTCGTAAATTTGACGCTTTGTTTGTTTCAATTTATCTCATGTTGTCACGAAAACCCTCAACTTGAAATCGATTTGCGATTTATATTAATAATGCATCATTAAAATCATTTTCTATTGCAGTTGAATGTAGACGAGGATCTATTTATATCGTCAGGTGAAATTTAACTCCAAACACCCCTCCCATTTCTTTCATGCAGCTTTAATAGTTTCCTTTGAAATCATGTAACCCCGAGTTCATCTTTTCATATACATCGTGCATTTACCAATCTTTCGTCAACATGCATTATGTGCATTTGTACATGTAGATTTTCAATTATCACAGAGTAATCGAAAATTAAAATGTCTCAAATGAATGAGATACAACAAGGCAATAGGGGAATTGTTACGATCTGATCACCTCATTTGAAAATAATTAATTAAGAAGTTCCTACATGTAGCTGTAAAAAGTGTCTTAATTCCACTTTAAGTAGAAACATTTCATTATTCGAAAGATTAAAAAGATATCCACTACATAATAGACAAATATATCAATCTTATTTTTTCTTTCATTGTTAACAGAAAAAGTTGAATATCGTATCTTAATATCTTCATTTTGATCCAAAAGATCATGGCCCCTGGCAGAAAAGCTTTTACATTGTACGTTTACCATCATTGAATAGTCCATTTTAACAAAAATGAATTTATTAATACTAATTCAAAAAAATTAAATTCATACCGATTCACTCACCCTGTAAAAGTTGAACTTCATCCCTCCATGCGAATCCTCTAGCGATCCATTCACAGAAACGTTGTAATAAGAATCATCTGTAACATTCGGGAAAATGGCCAAAGTCGGCGAGTCAGTGGTCGAAACTAAGTTATATTGACCATCCATCCCGTTTTACGATGTCCGATTTAATTCTGTTATTTACTTGATGTCTTTTTACTTCCTGTTTCACTTTTCATCCGCGTGCATGCAGCATAATTATTTTAAAACTCAAACAGCAGGTGAGAAATGTAATGTTTCATCTCTTCTTCGCCCCCCAACGACCTGACAACAAAATTAATAATTGACTATCAAATTATTATATTTGATATGCAAACAATGTGCACATTTTGACGAACAATCCAGCGATCAATTAGTTATATTCACACCCGGAGTCTCGATACGGTCACCATGTGCTCGGCAGATCGAATGTCAGTTGAATGACAACGCTCTCTACAATATACTGAACCATCCCCGTGATCAATATCTGAAAAGAAAAATTGAAATATTCAATCATTTATTCAATATACCTACATATAGACGTACGTATAATGTAGGGGGGATTTATGGTAAAAATCAGGTTGTTGAACCCCTTTAATTAGAAAGACCAATTGAGTTATAGGCAGTGCTACGGTTATCTAATACTTATACATGGTCATCGAACTCTTTCATAAGACAGGACAGTTACTCTCTACTTGTATATGAGGATTAGTACCCATATACCCATTGGCGGGAGAATTTATATCCGTAAATGGGAAATTTCAAGTCTCTTCTCCTTCCTTTTCTGTGTTGTCATCAATGTTTGATGTTTCTGTACGTCTGTTACGATTATTTTATATGATGTTCTAGTGAATATTGTTGTATCTTTTTTTGCGACTTGTAGTTTTGTATGATGTCATTTGTGTGTCGCTTTCTTGTGGGTTTGTTTCGCTGGGTGATTGCAGGGTGGTCATGCTGGAGATCATTCCCTTTCCTTTAGAGACCTCGTTTTAATGCTTAAGAAAGGATGGGACATACAACAACACTCGGCTGCATCACCAACAACACAATGCAAAACACAGAGCAGACACTCACAGAAAGAGACGCAATGTGCCTTCCCTGAAAATAAATAATTTAAAACATGCTGGAGATCATCCCCTTTTCCTTTGATAAGTACAAACATTCTTCCTTTGAAAGAAACAGTAAGAATATTTTCGAACAGATGACCGTCCTAATTAGTTGGCACCGATCGCACGTTGGTCTCATTGGTACACATGTATGTGTAGTCTTTTGAATTGAATTATGTTTTTGGTGTCGTCGTTGGTATTGTGACTTACTTGTACCTTAAATGTCTCATGTGGTGTATGTCTACTCATTGTTTTCGCATCCGGTTTCCTTTATTACGGATGTGTCTTCCTGTTTACCTCACCTCCAATTGCCCCTTCCGATTGCGGGAAAAATGTAAAATATCGTGATTTCACAATACTTTTACCTCGGACAAACAAGCTTCGAGCCTCGGTCAAACATCAAAATTGCATTTTTTTTTACCGCGTTTGGAGTGGTCAATTTGTCCAAAGAAGGTCTAAGACCCCATCCCTCCCCTCCCTAATCGGTTCATCATGAAAAACATGCAGACACTCTTTCACCCTAGCTAGGTCACCGGTGTTGTTAATACAAAATAGGCATCCTTTAAATTAATGAGAAAAGGAAAAAGAAAGAAAGTTGTCTTTACTTTAGACCCTTTTTGTCTTTTCTCCAAGTGTATTTCTATGAATACATGATTATACGAGTTTTAGAAGCAAAGCAAGGCGACACCGAACAAAATGCTAGAATTATATGGTACGAAAGACCACGTCAACGCGTGGATTGAGGTAAACACGTACCGCACCGTTAAGGTGTGTCCTAAAAGCCCACGCTGGTAGACTAGTCCACGTCAGCAAGTTCTTACTTTTCTTTAATTGATATCACCAGTCTGAGATTGGAAGAAATAATTTTCAGAGGAAATTAATTTTTCAAAGAAAGTCTATCTATGCCGAAATATTTGGTAGGGGGCGTTGATTACAAATATTGATTGGAAGGTCATAAAGTGATTAAAATATCTTTAAAGAGGGAAAGGCAGAGTGAATTTAGAAACATACTGATTAGAGAACAATTATTTTCAGATGTATGCAATTGATACATTACAAATATAAATGAAAAGAGACATTTATTTCTTCGAGGAATTATCCCTGTTCTATAATCAGATATAGAATGTGAATTAATACATCCCTCAAGATTGACGTTTTTGGACAAATGGACACATTTTAAAATTTGATTTCTTTTTTAACAAAGCGTGTCCCGAGCTCCACTTTTAGATTTTCACACATATGATACAATATGAATTAATGCAAACACAATTTGATTAGAAGTTACACGGTCCTCTAATGAATTTTACAATGACAGAAAAGCAATGTTCCAAGGGTAATCTCTGTATAACGTCCGTCAACTGCCAAATTCAATTATATGATTTAATGAATGAAGTCTACATTTAGTTATCATCTTATAGTAAACTAAGCCCTAAATGTCCATTCGTATCCATTGATAAACCAAACAAATCTTTTACATTAAATGGACCAAATCTCTCCCAGAAGTAAATGTGACGTATAATTGAATGATCTATCAATCATATTTCCCGGAATGCTGTTGTTTTCACTTACTGCCTTAGATTGCGTATACGCCACGAGGGTATCGCGGGAACAGACAACAACAATTTAAGCCATGCGGATTTATTGATGATAAATTATGTGATTGATTGATTGATTTTAAAATTGATTGATTTATTGGTTGATTGATTGATTCATTATTTGATTATTTCATTAATTTATAAATGTATTCATCCTGAATGTATTCATTCATGAATGTATTCATTCATCCATCCATCCATTCATCCATCCATTCATCCATCCATCCTTCCATTCATTCATTCATTCATTCATTCATTGCATTCATTGCATTCATTGCATTCATTCATTCATTCATTCATTCATTCATTCAGTATATCGATATAATTATTGTTTGTTTTTTCTTCCACTATATTTACTCTCTGTCATGAACGCATCTTTAGGATTTAACTATAATGCCGAAGCAAAAAAAAAAAAGAAATGTTTGTTTAACCCGTCCGACCGTGAAACGACAGAATGCAACCGGCTCGAACAAGCAATCGCTAGGCCAGCCCTTTTATTTCTAGATCGTATAGGCAAGATTGTCTCTTTCATCAAAATACAATATAAATCTAAGCACCTACTTTTCACTTTTTCCCATACCGTGTATGTGACAGAACACAGTAAAATCTCACCCATAAAGAGAACAATATTGACAATTGTCATTTTTCTTGACATAGCGCTATAAGAAGAAGTTTTCCCTGAAGCCTCCTTACCATGCTGGTACCTTCTTATTTCAATATATCTTAGAATCGTAATGACCCGCCGTGGGTTGCAAGAAATGTACCGATAATCGTTTAGATGAGAGGTGTTACTGTGCTTTTGTTAAGGGACAGTGGATCCGATTTTAGACTTCTTGAAGTTCCATTGGGGGCAAAACATTGTCTAATCTCATTTGGATTTTCTTATTGGATTAATGTTTTGCTTTCCTGAACTAAAACAAAGGAGGGGATCTCCAACAACACCAGGTTGCATTTTTATTCTACTTTATCTAACGTTTTCCTAAATCATTTCCCCTTTGTTAATATTGATATCAAATTCGTTTGTACTGGCATTGGTTCGTCAGTTACCTCTACTGCTTTATGTTACTCCTTAGTGCATGTAGTTATTGTACCTCTGGGTAATCGGGAAAAGTGGAGGGGTCGTGTGCGCCTAATCCGGATAAGTACACCGTCTGCTACTTGCGCGGCAGATAGTAGTCCTACATGTAAGTCGGCACGGGTTGTCCATCGGTATCGTTGGTTTATGTGTGGTTTTTATGCCCCTGTAATCGAAGATTCGGGAGCATTTAGATTTTGGTCTGTCCGTCTGTCTGTCTGTTTGTCAGCAGAAACTTTAACCTTGGCCATAACTTTTGAATGGTAAGTGACTGGGCTTTACTATTTCACATGTAAATTCCTTGTGACAAGACCTTTCATGGATACCAAAATTTTTGACCTTGTGACATTGACCTCGACGGCGGGTGTGGCTAGCCAACAGGGGATGCTTACTCCTCCCGGGCATCTGGTCCCACCTCTAGCTTGCTAGGGGTCCGTCGATGCTCCATTTGGTGCTCTATTGTAAGTGCTGTTGAGATTATCGTCAGGATCTTCTTTCACTCATTTGAGACCCTCTTTTTCTTGTGTACAGCGTACAAAATGTAGAATGACCTGTGATACCAGTACTTGGTGATTTGGAATTTGTAATACCTTGTACATTTAAGACAATTTTTTTCAGGAAAACTTTCAGCGAGTAAAATCAAATTCTGATATGACTTGAGATGTGCTATAAAAGTCGCCTAGTGTAAAATCTCAATTAAACTTCTACGCTCCGCCCATTGTCGTCTATGTACAGAAGAACATTGAGATTAAAATAACAACTAGCTAGCCGTGGTTTATTGTCCAGTAATAACCTCGGCGCATGAGCTTCGCGGCTCGTTGATAATTTCATTGGTTCATGCGACTCCGGGTAATACTTGGCAATAAACCTCGTGAGACTAGTTGTTATTTCTTAAACAAAAAACAAAATTACAATAAAACATGGTTATCAATGGTCATATAAAACCGTAAAAAATATAAAGCTAAGTGTAAGTGCCTTCTGTCAAATACCGATTTTGTGAAGTCTATACGATTTTGAGAAGTCTCTACGACTTAGTGAAGTCTGTACGATTTTGTGACGAGTTAATACCCGAAACGAGCATGACTGGTCCAAGCTGTAAATTAATCTGATCTTAAATGATGTTACTGAATTTGAAGACGTTTAACACTCTAAAAATGTTTGAAGTCTCTACGACTTTGTGTAGTCTCTACGATTTTGTGAAGTCTACGTTTTTGTGAAGTCTACGATTTTGCATCATATCATAATATATCAGCGATTTTGTACCGGGCAACACCTACGTCTTCTTGAGTTATGAAATCAACATCCTACTAAACCAATAAACCATTCCTGAATGACATTGCATTCCGTAGATCCTTGATTAATTCTCACCTATTTCCACTTTTGTATTTTATTTAAACATCGACGTGACAATTTCATAAAATTTGTTTCCTCACATCCTAATAAAACATCTAAAAACAAGTTCAATCTTGAAATCAAACAAGTAATGCGTGGTACATAATCGTCATATGCTTCCTTTTCGTCGTGATATGATGAATGAAATATGTCTATTTATTGCCGAGTCAGTTATATGGTTTCTTTCCTAAAAAGCGTTTTTTCCGTGCTTTTATATATTGCTTCATAAGAAGGGGAGAGTTTTATTTCAGTATAGCACATCTACATGTATGTCCATTTCGATAAAGAAAACTGTGAAACTTCCGAATTAAGACAATGGGTGAGACAAAACATGACTTTTATAATATAATATTAGATATAAGACTACTCACCTTTATCAAAATTGTTCTTATGATAGTCACGTGATTGAAAGAAATCCAACGAGGAAATAAAAACAATTTTAGAAAACAAGAAACGTTTTGGAATAAGAAATTTCACGTGTTCAATAAATCTTATATATAAACTCCATGCAGAAATATGAAAAAAAAAACAACAAACAAACCAAAAAAATATAAAAACCCCCCAAAAAACAGTATGATCGTTTAGGATTATTAACTGTTTTATACCAGACTGATTCATCTTTAGGAATAAAACTGCTCATGGGGGATTTGGAATGTGATAAAATCAAAAATGTTTGACCGTATGTAATCGTCATCCACATAAAAACTGTTAGATAAAGGGTCATTTTTACATGGAAGTTAATATTTCTTCACCGTTTATACCGTCATGGGACCTTGTAGGTTTAAATGTTACACATCGTCTTTCTGTTCCTTTGTATTTGTTCTATATCTTTTGTTTATTCTATAATTCTTAAATTGATTTTCAAACATTATAACGCAACTTCAATTTTTCACCCTTTAAACATTTGAAGCTGAGGTCAAAAGGAGAACAACTGGGCCGTATAAACGGTTTTAATAGATGAAGTTCAACACTGGCAATTCTAGGACCGTTTGGCCGTTAAGGATGGAGAGAGGTTTGTTAGTGGGCATAGGGGGTCAAGATGCATGTATGTACAAATTTTAATAATAATGAAAAAGAAAGAAAGAAAGAAAAAAACCAGCCGCCGTCTAGTTTCTTGCCAAATAAATTTTGAATGGCAGTCTTAGATCAATCCTTCTTTGATGACAGATGTACAGTTTTTGACTGTTGTCCTTTATAATTATGTACTTATATATATCATCCGTCCATTCAATGTTAAACGTCTTCAAAATCAATAGCATCAAATAAAAGCAAATGAATTTGCAGCATGGAACAGGCATGCAGGTTTCGGGTACTTAATTTTCGTCAGTGATCCTCAATCTAAACAACGCAATATGACCAAAGAGTGTGAAAGTTATTATGTCCAAAAATGTACCGAAAGATGTACATGTAGCAAGATGGGTATGATATGACGTCACAGGACCCACGTTTAGCATCATTTAAAAACAGACAAATTTGCAGCATGGACCAGACATGCACGTTTCGGGTACATAACGCTCGTCAGTGATCTTCAATCTAAACAATGAAACATGACAAACGAGTATAAAAGTTAGCATGTTTAAAATGTAGCGATTTTCACCCAATGTTTGGCTGGAATTAGATGCCGTATACGTTAAAAAAATTCCACCTTAAAGGGAAAGCTTCATTCTTTGATTATTCAATTTGAGCAATATCAACATTCTTTAAAAAATCCTTTAATTTATTTTGAATGAAACTCCTTCTGTTTATCATTTTTTTTTGATTTTGTGAGAAATCCCTTTGTTATTTTGTATTCAAAGCAATTCTGATAGTATTTATAATAGTATTTATTTTTTTTTATCAAAATCCTTCTTAAATCAATATTTCCAAAGAAGTTTTATTTCAAATGAATCTGATATTTTTGAAGACTTTGAAAATAATTATGAATTTTCAGAGGATTGGACGGGTTTTAGAATTTATTACTGGATAATACTAGACTAAGTCCTGTTCAACGCTTACAAGATATAAAAACCCCTGATGTTTGAATCTGTAACGTAGGTGTAAAATGAGGTATCAGATGCAATAATTATAACTTCACTGAACATCAGTCTTTCTTAGGTAGAGATTAATTGTAGGGATAATGAAGAAGAAAAAAGACCACATCCTGTAAGAGGCACCGACAAAATACAAAAGGAATAAAAAATTGTCTTAAATAGGTTATGAAAGAGAGGTATTTTCATACGCGGATCCAGAAATGGTAAAGGGTTGTAGTTAAGAACATTTACTTGGTGCAACAATGGCCATTATTTTTTTCTGATGTTTCTTCGAGGAGGGTCTAGGTTGACACCCAATTGTACCTGAATATATTTTTTCTCCTCTATAGTCAACCATCTCATGCCGGCTCCTGCTCGCATGTAACTAATTGAACTCTTAGACTGAGGTAATGATTTACAAGTTCAAAGGATCCCTTATCTTAGGAAAGGCTATAAAATTTTGAGGTCCGGAATGCTTTTCCTTTTTATGGTTTTGTTCAATTACTTTAATCGATGACATTATATAAGAGAAATGCGGGGATCTCCAACAACTCTCGGTTGCAGCACCAACAGCAAAACTCCAAAACATCGCAAAAACACAAATCAGACACGCACAGAGCGAGTCGGAAATGGTACAATGTAGACCAAATGATATTAAAACATAAAAAAATGACTACACATAAACCAACGAGTCCAATGGTACACTTAAATTTGATAGCTTAACATATTCAATATTGACAATCTTGACTTCAATTGTTAATGAATCTCACAGTCATACATGATTTGGCCCTCTATCAATGTGACATCATCTATATATTTTTGCTATTTCGGAAACTTGCCATTTCATAAAAACATTTCATCGAAGTTAAAGGAGGTATGATTTTAGCACCGTCCCTCCAATGCTATTTTGAACATTTATTTGGATATGCTACTGAATCGACCCTACAGGAAATTTTGGAGCCGCCCACTCTTTGTCACGTAAATGCAGAAATTTAAAGTCTAAAAATAACAACAGAGCAGCGTTAGTGAAATGAATTTGGTCTGTTTATGAAGAACACTTTGGCTGGAAGCATCACTGATGAGAATTTAATATTCGAAACACGTGTCTGGTGCATGAAAATAGGTTTGAAATTTTCTTCCAGAAGGTATAGATTTGAACACTTCCGTATCATTTTGTATAGATTTACATATTTACATCAGAAATGAGTCAACCTACCTTTTATGAGACATCATTTAGTATAAATCACAGTCACACGATCAATAAAATTCCAATGAAAAAAGATCATCTTTGAATCTTTAAAGAAGTAATAAAAGTTTTGGAAAAACAAAAGGGCTTAATAATCTGATATGTGATCAGTCCCCATATCCAAATAAATAAATATGACAAAAAGTCTGATGGTTTAGTGATATTGACGAGTTCGTACCCGACTGGTTTCACCTTCAGGGATACAACTGCTCATGGGTGAGTTAGAATTTGATAAAAGCAAATATGTTTGACCACATTTAATCGTCATTCACGTACATCTGTGAGAGAAGGGGTACTTTTTACATGGAAGTTCAGATTTCCACCATTAATACCGTCCTGGGACCGACTTGGTTCAGGTGTTACTATGATATTCCTGATATTGCGATCCATTATAATGATAGAATTCCAAAATTTCTTATTGTTTTAACGCAAGTGAAAATATCAACTCTTAAAATATGAAGTCAAGATTATCGGTTTTGTTCAATTTAGTTCAACACTCGAAATTCGAAAATTGTTTGCCTGCTCACGTAATCTGCATAACTACATTTTGATACTTGCATGAGAGGTTTGTAGAGTCGTTAGAGTAAGCAAGGATGAATGCAGTTTCAAGATGTTGCAGAAATGATCTATTCTCTTGACTTACATATTGTTTCTCAAGACCATAGACTACACACACCTTGGCAGTGCCGTATTCCTCCTTTGTAAATAATTAACACCTTCGTATGTAGAAGAGAGGAGGGGATCTCCAACAAAACTCGGTTGCAGCACCAACAGCAGAAGTTCATAATTGTCAATATTGAAATATATGTTCTATGATAGAATTTCAGTACACCATATGCGCAATTCAACACATTATGTCTCATCAGTGATTCGCGAGGCCGAAAAAGGGGAAATCAAAATAATATGAAATGATGACGAGCATAATATAAAACATGACCTAAAATTTCTGCCAAAGAACTGGCTAAGGATAGAACTATGCTATCAGTGAAATGCCCCTTAGTTTAAAAAAAGATTTATTCAATTTTGATACGGAGAATTTACAAATATATTTCAAGTCGAGTGCCGAAACACTGATAATGTTTAACGTCTTCAAATTGAATAGCATCATTTAGGAACAGATTAATTGGCAGCATGGACCAGACATGCACGTTTCGGGTACTTAACCATCGTCAGTGATCCTCAAATCTAAACAATGTAATATGCCAAAAAGTATGAAAGTTACTATGCCGAAAAAGCGTACCGAGAGACGTAGCTGTATGGGTGGAATATGATGCTTCAGGACCCACGTTTTAGAAATTTCAAGAAATTTTGATAACAGATATTTTAGAATGCGTTGAAGAAACAATCAACCGAAATTGATAGAACTTGGCTACATGTGCCCTCGGGGACTCCTGTTCCACCAGCAGTGACACTCACCAAGTGGTATAAATGTTTAATGTCTTCAAAAGCTAGGCGAACAATATTATAAAAAAATATTCATAGTTCATTATTAATATCCTTTAGATTCTACTGAACTCTTTAATAACACCAAAAAGAGTAATGAATTTGAATAAGTTCCACCTTTATTTGCATGATTCAAAATATTTTCTAATGTGTTTTCTATAGATAAACTGAAAAATATTTTATTTCCAAATAATTAGATGAAGACGAGTCAAGTCGCAAGTGAGATTACTGTAGAAGGAAAGACTAAGTTGATCAAAATGCAAATTAACAGTTTTAGAATTGTTCAGTTGTGGAGAGTGGAAGGTTGTGAGTGCCGTTACAGCCACTGTCGGTGTGGGGGTAATTTTCGCGTATTTCGCAATTCAATTGACATCGCGAAAATTTCTCCCATGCGAAAATAATCCTGCTGCATTCTTACATGTACCATGGGTGATACTTTTATATCACGAATATTTCCATAAGCTTAACGTCGTAATGTACGTAAAAACCGCGAAGGTTTCCTCCAGCAAAAATATCCACGTTTACAGTATGACAGAATCAATCATTCTTCTCGAAGGGTCCTTTGGGTCCTTTTGGGGTTCTTTTGAGTCCTTTTGGGTCCTTTTGGGTTCTTTTTGGTCCTTTTGTGTAATTCGACCCGCCGTTCTCGAATAAACTTTTTCTTTAAATTCCTATGTATTCGATGGTTTTACCCGTAATGGTAACACTTACATGTATGGATTGTAAGTCGACTATGTGATTGAAAAAAAAAATCTGTCGTGATAAATGGCTTAAGGTTGGCCGTGACCGCAATTTTGACTTTTCAAATGTAGGCCTTGCAGTTACTGCTGTTACGCTTCACATCTATTACTAAATAAATATTTATGTCCATGAAAAAGTGACATGTATACGAGACGATCGAGAGAAAGAATCCATCCTTCATATACTTGTATCCTCTGCCACATTATGATAGACATGATTACAGAGGTTGTTTCGATTGTCATGTTTCAGTCATGTTGTTTTTTTTTCATTCAAAGTCAGATTTTACATGACAAGTGTAAAAAAAAATCTGAGATGGTGCTTCAACTTTGATGATCTATTTCCAGAATGATCAGTGACATTCCGCAACTGACTGGCTGTCCAATCATCAAACAGGACATCTTTACTCGATATGTACATCGAGACAAACGCCTATTTGACATTTTCATCAAACAGTTGCGACCGATATTGCATGCAAGCAGGATACGCTGACACTCCCCAGGCACCTGTTCTCGTTTCGTAATATTGTTTATTCCAGGATCCGCAACTGTTCTCACGGAAATTCTCATGATTTAACCGTACCTTTTTCGACTCAGAATGAATAATTGACGGGTAAAAAAAGTGAAACGAATCAAAATCCTTCTACTATTTTTGATCAAAATCCTTCTTATCAGTTCAAAGATAAATAATTTTCGAAGACTTTTGATTTCGTTATAGACCCTATTAGACATGTTTGAAGTACATGTATTTATAATGATTTTACAATTCAAGTTTGGATAATAATACCGTTGAACACATACAAAATCGGATGTATTTCATTCTGTAACCTGGGCGTTAAGCGTGTAAGTATAAGGTATCAGATGCAATAATTACAAATTCACTGAGAATCTGTCTCTTTAGAACAGAGAATAATTGTCGTAAAATGAAGAATAAGAAAAACCACATCCTATGATAGACACCGAAAATTACAAAAGGAAATTTAAAAAAAAACCAAGTCTGAATATGTTATGAAACAGAAGTATTTTCATACGCGGATCTAGAATAGGTAAAGCGTTGGAGGTAAGAATACATGTATTCTTTTGGTGCATAAATTGCTATTTGCATTGTGAATCTAACTTTTGTATTCTTCGAGGAGAATCATATGTGAAAGGATGAAGTTGAAGAGAAAGTGGAATCTCTAACATGACTCGGTTGAGAAGAAAAAAAAAAACAAAAAACAAAAAAAAAAAAAAAAAAAAAAAAACAAAAAAAAAAAAACAACAAAAGGTGCGATGATGAAATGGCTCGAAGGAAACTAATACTCTAATATGACTAATTGCACAGAAAGCACAGCACAAGTACTTTAATAAATAGAGCCAAAATACTGAGCACTGAGAAAAAAAAAACATTACTCGGTTGTAGCACCAACATGTACAGCAAATCACCAAACTACCCCATGCCAAAACACAGTAGACATGCGCAGTAAGAGACAGAAGACATAAAAAACCCCAAAAATGATAGTAAATGAATGAATCCCACAGTGATTTAAATTTACATGGGAAAAGAGTTTTCCTTCCTTTAAGGAAATATAACATTTACGTATCAATCTTTATAACATGATAATTAAAAATCCAATAAAAAGATAGGATTTAATTTTCATAGTAATAATAAAACTTTTTGAAAAATAAAAGAAATCTCATTAAATCAGATATATATACCGTTTCAATATCAAAGCATGTAAAAATGAGAAATATAAGTTTGGTCGCCAAGGAAAAAGGAAGGGTGTGAGCAACTGATTTCATCTTTAGTGATAAAACTGCTCACGGGAGAATTGGAATTTAATCAAATCAAAAATGTTTAACCATATGTATTCGTCGTCCATGTAACCCTTGTGAGATAGGGGGTAATTTTAACATGGAAGTTGAGATTTCTACACCGTTAACAACGTCCGGGGACTGACTTGATTTAAGTGTTATATATTGTATATCTGTTTTTGCGTTTTTGTTACACATTTTCTGTTGATATCATATTTCCTGATTTTTGAATATCATAACGCAACACTGAGTGTTGAATCTTTTAAATTTGAAGACGAGATCAAAGGAAAAAGAAATATTTAATTGCATGCTATACAATATGTTATATTAAATTTCGTCCATCACTCGCGTTGCGAACTTCAAGGGTGTTTGCCAACTCACGTTATCTGAACGAATACATTTAAATACTGATACGAACGAATAAAGAGGGCAGTAAGTGGGTTGGAGTTGGGGTCGTTAGGCTGTAAGAGGAAGTCAGTATTTATGCACGTCGCAAGATTTTACAAACAATACTCATCTCTTCAAAATCATAGGCTTTACTCACTTTTGGTCTGTTTCTGTTGCAAAATTTCTTAAAATTTCTACTACTTGGTGAGTGTCACTGCTGGTGGACCAAGAGTCCCCGAGGGCACATGTAGCCAAGTTCGATCAACTTCGGTTGATCGTCTGTCTATTCAACGCATTTGAAATTTTCTGTTGCAAAATTTCTTAAAATTTCTAAAACGTGGGTCCTGTGGCATCATATCCCACCCATTCTGCTACGTCTTTTGGTACATTTTTGGACATCATAATTGTCATACTTTTTTGGCCATATTACATTTTTTTAGACTGAGGATCACTGACGAGGGTTTAGTACCCGAAACGTGCATGTCTGGTCCATGCTGTAAATTTATCAGGTTTTAAATGATGCTATTGAATTTAAAGACGTTAAACATTTGAACTACTTGGTGAGTGTCACTGCTGGTGGACCAAGAGTCCCCGAGGGCACATGTAGCCAAGTTCGATCAACTTCGGTTGATCGTCTGTCTATTCAACGCATTTGAAATTTTCTGTTGCAAAATTTCTTAAAATTTCTAAAACGTGGGTCCTGTGGCATCATATCCCACCCATTCTGCTACGTCTTTTGGTACATTTTTGGACATCATAATTGTCATACTTTTTTGGCCATATTACATTTTTTTAGACTGAGGATCACTGACGAGGGTTTAGTACCCGAAACGTGCATGTCTGGTCCATGCTGTAAATTTATCAGGTTTTAAATGATGCTATTGAATTTAAAGACGTTAAACATTTGAACTACTTGGTGAGTGTCACTGCTGGTGGACCAAGAGTCCCCGAGGGCACATGTAGCCAAGTTCGATCAACTTCGGTTGATCGTCTGTCTATTCAACGCATTTGAAATTTTCTGTTGCAAAATTTCTTAAAATTTCTAAAACGTGGGTCCTGTGGCATCATATCCCACCCATTCTGCTACGTCTTTTGGTACATTTTTGGACATCATAATTGTCATACTTTTTTGGCCATATTACATTTTTTTAGACTGAGGATCACTGACGAGGGTTTAGTACCCGAAACGTGCATGTCTGGTCCATGCTGTAAATTTATCAGGTTTTAAATGATGCTATTGAATTTAAAGACGTTAAACATTTGAACTACTTGGTGAGTGTCACTGCTGGTGGACCAAGAGTCCCCGAGGGCACATGTAGCCAAGTTCGATCAACTTCGGTTGATCGTCTGTCTATTCAACGCATTTGAAATTTTCTGTTGCAAAATTTCTTAAAATTTCTAAAACGTGGGTCCTGTGGCATCATATCCCACCCATTCTGCTACGTCTTTTGGTACATTTTTGGACATCATAATTGTCATACTTTTTTGGCCATATTACATTTTTTAGACTGAGGATCACTGACGAGGGTTTAGTACCCGAAACGTGCATGTCTGGTCCATGCTGTAAATTTATCAGGTTTTAAATGATGCTATTGAATTTAAAGACGTTAAACATTTGAACTACTTGGTGAGTGTCACTGCTGGTGGACCAAGAGTCCCCGAGGGCACATGTAGCCAAGTTCGATCAACTTCGGTTGATCGTCTGTCTATTCAACGCATTTGAAATTTTCTGTTGCAAAATTTCTTAAAATTTCTAAAACGTGGGTCCTGTGGCATCATATCCCACCCATTCTGCTACGTCTTTTGGTACATTTTTGGACATCATAATTGTCATACTTTTTTGGCCATATTACATTTTTTTAGACTGAGGATCACTGACGAGGGTTTAGTACCCGAAACGTGCATGTCTGGTCCATGCTGTAAATTTATCAGGTTTTAAATGATGCTATTGAATTTAAAGACGTTAAACATTGTCCAAACAATACCAAAGACGTAGCAGGATCGGTAAGATATGATGCTACAGGACTCAGAAATTTGTGAATAGCAACTTTCGGAGCGTTTGAAGAAACGATCAACTGGAGTTGATTGGACTTGGCTACATGAGTGTTCCCTTTGGGACACCTAGTCCACCAGCAGTGACTCTCACTAATGACAAATATGGATAGTGAACATATCCCAATACACAGTACATTTCAGAAAATCATTACGTAAGGAATACGAAATCAAGATAAAACAGGAACCTCCTGAAAAAAAAAGCGAACTCCCATTGTAATGTCTTTAAATTGATGTCAGATTTCAAATTTGGAAAGACAGCCTTAGATAAATCTTTCTATCATTACAGATTTACATTTTTTGATTGTATTTCTTTGTTTATCATTTTTTGTTAAAGGCCGGATGGGGACTATAAAAGAAGACAAGTAAATTTCCTGTCATTTCTTCACTGACCGCTGTAGGGTTAACATCTCTAATCGCAATCTGATTGGTCCCATGTATCCTTTATGGCCCTCTCAATTTTTGATTGACAGTTTCAACTAGATAAAATTGTGGTTTATCTAATTAGCATAATCAAGTATACCTGTCACTCGCGTCTCGGAAATATCACTGGTCACAGTAGACACAGCTTATAGCACGCCTACCAAGCTAAAATAAATCAGGTGTGCATATTAATTACCACTCGGTTGAAAAACCCGGCCGTTAAAATTATATTATTTGTCCATTCGATTTCAGATTTTTGGCTGTTCTTAGATGCCGTATAATTACGTAAAAAGAAGAATCCACTTCGAATGGAAAGATTCATCCTTTGATTCATTTTTTCTTTATAAAAACCCTTCTTATCATTTTAGAATAATAACCCATTTTCAAAGAAGTTTTATTTAATTTTCTTTCTTTACTTTTTAATAAAGGAGATCCTGACGATAATCTCAACAGCACTCACAATAGAGCACCAAATGGAGCATCGACGGACCCCTAGCAAGCTAGAGGTTGGACCAGGTGCCCGGGAGGAGTGAGCATCCCCTGTTGGCTAGCCGCACCCGCCGTCGATGTTCACGCACAAAAATGAAAATATAATACATGCACTATCTATGGTTCTGTCTATGTAGAAAGTGCTATGGCGACAATGTCAGGGAAAAATATTCAAAACACCTACTGTCAAACACCTCGCGGGGAACTTTTTTACGAGCTCCACACGGCAAAGGGCATAAGTGTGACACAAATGAGTTAAAGAAGATCATGGCGATAATCTCAACAGCACTCACAATCTTCCAACTTTCTACCTTCTTGTAGAACATTTTAAACGATATTTTACGCACCAGTAACGTGTTTCGGATAGTACATCATCATCAGTGGTACTTAATATATTGCCGAGGTGATTTTCAGTCACAGCCAAATATATTTTAGTAGCGCCCTCTAGTTTAACTTTGGAATTCTAATTTCTGCATTTAGGTTGCGAAGAGTGCGTGGCTTCAAATTCTCTAGGGTCGATTCATTAGCATAGTCAAATAAAATGTATAACCAAAATATTGGTGATGTGTGATATTTAAGAGGTGTTCGAAGTTTTAAGAATAATTATGAATTATTATAGAATTCGACGTGTTTTAGAATCTATTCCAATATAGTACTCCTAAAGAACTCTTAAAACTATACAATCCCGCTGTATTTGTCAATCTGTAACGTAGGTGTTTAGATCGTGATTATAAGGTATCGAATACACTAAGTACAACTTTACTGAGGATCCGTCATTCTAGAGCAGAGAATAATTGATGTAAAAATAAAGGATGAAAACGACCACATCCCATGATAAGCACCGAAAAAGACAAAAGGAAAAAAACCCAATCTTTGTAGGTTATGAAACAGAAGTATTTTCATACGCGGATCTAGAACTGGTAAAAGTTTGGTGTTAATAACATACTTTTGGTGCATAAATTGCTTGTTTTTATATTCTTAGGGGGGATCTTATGTAAGAGGATGAAGTTGAGGGTGACCGTAAACAACACTCGGTTGAAGTACCAACAGCAAATCACCAAAGACACCCAATGCAAAATCAGAGTAAACATGCACCGATGTTAAACGTCTTCAAATTCAATAGCATCATTTATAAACAGATATTTTTTCAGCATTGACCAAAAATGCACGTTTCGCAAGCCTCGTCAGTGATCCTCAATCTAAACAATGAAAGATGGCCAAAGAGTGCGAAGATTATTGTGTCGAAAATTTACTGAAAGACGTAGCGGGATGGGTCGGAAATGATGCTACAGGACCCAAAGAAAGATACACAAGAGGGACCACCTCGAGTTCCATATGAAGCATAGAAAACTAAATACAAAAGACTAAATATAAACCAACCAGACAAATAGGCAATCGATGCCGACCTAGGCATCCAATTGTACCTGGCTAAATGTCCTTCATTTAAAGTCAAATATCCCTACCACCTCCTATATGCAGAATCAATGGACTTTGCAAAAACTTCCATTGCGCGAAAATAACCCTGCTGCATTCTTTGAAAAAACAGAGACGTTAATATTATATGTCGCAAATATTTCATCCAAGCATAAAGTCCACATGGTTATAACCGCGAAATTTTCACCTGTGAAAATAACAATTTTACCTGTATTGATTTACAAGTTCAAATTTCCATTGTTTTGGTAGTTATGTTAAATTTATTTTTGTTATCAACATCATGATTTTGATTGTTAATTAATGAATTGTACAGTTATGTACATGTACATGCGAAGAGACTGTACCTACCTTATTTCATTTACATACAACTCACATTAACATGATCGATCAAAATCCAATGTTAGTAACAGATATTCAAAAGTAGTAATACAAGTTATGGAAAATAAAAAAACAAAAACTCTATAAACTTTATACATGTATATAACTCGGTCCATATCAAAATAGATAAATATGAAAAAAAAAAAAACACTGTTTGATCGTGATTATTTACCAGTTTGTACATCTACCCAACCAATTTCATCTTTAGGGTAAAAAGTGCTCACGGGGTAATTGAAATTTGATAAAATCAAAATAAATATGTTTGAACATATATTATCGTCGTCCAAATAAAGGTCGTAAGATAAGGGAAACTTCAAAGAAAAAACATAAGGGGTCATTTTTGCTCAGACATCGATTTTATCATCATGTGACTGTCTAATTTTGAGTCTTACACACCATACGCCTGTTCACGCGTATTTGTTCAGCTATATACTTTCAGTTTATTCCATATTTCATTATCTATTTCTAAATACAATAACGCAACTCCAAGTACTCACTGTTTAAAATTTCAAGACGAGATTATAGGAAAAAAGAAATGTTTGATTGCAGGCTGCACAATTGCTTTTATTAAAAAGCGTCCATTACATTGTACTCGCAGTTTGAAGGTCTTTTAACTACTCATGTAGTCTGGATAACCACAATTTGGAACTTGTACAAATAAGAGGGTGGTGGTTAAGTTGGGGTCGTGGTCGTTGAGTGGTTAGAGGAAGTCAGTATGCATGCTCCTTTCAAGAACCCCCCCTAAAAAAACTAATTTCTTTTACATTACAATTCTCTTCCAAATCATGGGCTATACCAACCTTGGCAGTGATGCATCCGTCCTTTGGGGAATTTATCTACACATGCCCATGCAGAAGTTCTTCTGGTATAAAAGGATTTTCCTTGTTCGTTATCAACGTCTTTCAGATTCTACTGAAGTTGTTATAACACCAATGAAAGAAATTAATTTGCATAACATCTCTTCAATTTGCATAATGCTTGTCGTAGTTTTCAATGTGTTATCAATTGATAAACGGAAAAAGACTTATTTCGAAATAATTAGATAAAGCAGGTTTCATGTGAGATTTCAAATTTTGAAAGGAAAACTACCTCTTTCATTTCAGATTCACAGTAACGGTTTAAGACGGTATCCTTCGTTTGTAATATTTCAATTGTTAAACGTTTTCAAAGTCAAATTTTGTTATTTTAATTCTATTAGTCGTCTTTTGATTTTTATTACTTTTGTTGTTGAAATTAGACGTCATTCAAAGGAATGAAAAAAAGGAAAAAATAAGAAAAATCAAAATCAAAATCTTGCCTTTCTTTTTTAAGCAAAACCCTTCTCTTCATTTTTGATAAAAATACTTATATAAATTTGTAACAAAAATTTGTGATAAACTTATTGTAATTATCTTACATACGATTACATTCAATATCCGAATATTTGTCTAGTACAATAAAATTGGTACTATAGAACGTATATTTCAATGTTGGCCAAATTAAGTTATTGTCTAAATTTTGACGGGTTTTAGGTTCTACCTTTTTTAGCATTTCGACATTTGCCAACTAAAGATGTTTAGGGACAATCTTGAGTGCGACTTTTTCAATTCATCCCCCCCCTTTTTTTTTTACCTATTTGGAAATTACCTGATTTGACATAATTCTACTTTCCAATCGTTGCGGCTAGCCAAACAGGGGATACTTACTCCTCCCGGGCACCTGGTCCCACTTTTAGCTTGCTAGGGGTCCGTTGATGCTCAATTTTGTGCTCTATTGTGAGTGCTGTTAAGATTATCGTCGGGATCTTCTTTAACTCATATAGTCAGAGGACGCTCACTCCTAAAAGGAACCTGGCTCTGCCTCCATTCGGGGGTTCGTGATTGCCTTTTTACATGCAGCTGAGGCACACAAAAATATTATGACAAAAATGGATAATGACCATATCCCTGCAACAGCACAAAATCGATAATTCAGAAAATCAGAAACCGAAGGCATACAAAATCAGGATAAAACAGGAACCAAAGCAAACAAACTAAAACCTCCACCACATGAAAAGAAGCGAACTCCCGATATGGGAGTGAGACCAGGTGCCCAGGAAGAGTAAGCATCTCCTGCTTGCATGCAGCACCCGTCGCTTCAATTCGGTAGAACTGTCACATCCGGATATTAGACTCCTGAACTCCTATTGATACTTCACTTCCGGTATTCTTACTGGATAATGATAATCCTCCTTTAAGGTATCCTATAAACAATAGGGCATTTTCCATGCCATTTTTGGGCCAGAAACACAAAGGGGAATAACTGATGAAGCATTTAAATTGTCTATTTCTCTATATAACATATGCAAAATAACAAAGTTTTACAAGAGTTTTCCCCTTTGATCTTTAAGACCTGGGAGTCTTATATTTGTATTCAGGACATCATTACCTTTCAGATATATATATATTTTATAGTACCTTACCAGGCATTTAATTTACCATACTTTACAATGGAGATGATAAAAACGCTACGTAAAATGACTCTATTGTAAAACAGATACCTTAAAGCACGTAAAAACATACTAAAATCTGTTATTTTCATTCTTAGACGAAGGCGTTTTGCTTCTCGTTATAAGGTATCATACACAATAATTACAACTTCAATGAAGATATGTCTTCCTCAAACGGAAAATAATTGTCATCATGATGATGATTGGAAATGAAAAAGACCACATCTCACGTTTGGCACCGACAAAAGACACAGAAAAAGCCAGTCTGAATAGGTCATTGAAGAGATGTATTTTCATTCGCCGAGTGTAACAAGGGTTGGGGGTTCAAAGGTCATCTAATGCAACAATGGTAATTTTCTTATTTTTACATAATATATTATCTTGAGGAGAGCCTTATGTAAAAGGATTAAGTTTGTAGGCGACGTGGTGTAGTGGTCAGGGTATCGGGCAAATAACTAAAAAGTTGCTGGTTCGTGCCTCATTAGTACTGCGGGTCAGCCGACATACTACACGTATGTGTTACGTGTTATATAAATCATTCTCTCGTTGGTCTCGTTGGTTTATGTATAGTCCTTTGTGTTTGATGTTTCTGTGTTGTGCGTTGACGTTCCTTGTCCCTTGTGCGTCTCTTTCTGTGCTTGTCTGCTTTGTGTTTTTGCATTGGGTGTTTTGGGGTTTTACTGTGGGTGCTGCAACCTGGTGTTGTTGGAGATCGCCTCCTTTGTTATATAAATCATTCTCTGTGTCATGTTTACATGCTTATAGTGTTTAAAAATGAAAAAGAAAGTTTAAAAAAAAACACTACTGACATGTACACAATACACAGGTCAGGACATTTTCGGTATATAACACAGAACATAGAAGTGTACATGTATATGTCGGCCGACCCGTGGTCTTAGTGAGGCTCGACCAACGATCGGTCACTGGCCCGACGCCCTAATTACTAGACCACAGCGCCGATGCAAAAAAGGTTATGTTGCAATCTTTTTGGCCAGATTCAGACAAAGTTTCTACCAGGTACATGGACATAAAATTTGTATAGTTGAGGGGATGGACAGGGTGAAAGGGAGGCGGGAGGAAGGGGGAGGGAGGAGGGAGGGAGGAGGGAGGGAAGGGGAAAATGGGAGGGAGGGAGGAGAGAGGGGGCGGGAGGAGGGAGAGAAGGGGCGTGAGGAGGGAGGAAAGGGGCTGGAGGGGGGAGGTAAGGGCGGCGGGAAGGGGAGGTAAGGGGGTGGGAGGGGGAGAGAGGTACCCTCCTGTCCGCCCCCACCCCCTAGTTGATTGCTTGAGATTGTTAAAGAAAGTCTTGAAATATGTCAGTTATTCTAAATTGAAAATATTTTGAGTCTTTGGCAGTGTCAAAGTACTCTCAAATTAAGAATGATAGTATAAACACATCCGATTTTTCATAATTGACGGGGAAAAGGGACCACGATACATTTATATTTGCACGCAAAACGATGTCCCTTGCGTTGATTCCTGTCAACAAAAAAGTCACTTGAACCATTTGATATCAGATAAAGCAAAGTATCATTGCTTAACTTGCAAAAAGAAAACCACTACACTAGAATATTAGGCAGGCACATAAAGATGCAGAAAAAAAAACATGTATAGTTTTATACATTTTTCTCAACCAGAAAGTCTGAATAACCATGCTTTATTTTTTTTCCATTAGTTATACATTTCATTTGAAGAAAATAAAGCAACTGTTCTGAAAATTGATTGTTTTAACTTTCAATGTGTTTTCTCAGAAACCGCGCGATTCCGAAAATAAATCCTTTATTGAGCTATCATTGGTCTCTTATTGAACTTTCATTGATATATCATTATTATTGATTATTACTATTTATTATTGATTATTCTTATTGATCTTTTATTGTCTATTATCATCTATTAATGATCGCTTTAATACACACAAAAACACATTCTGTCCATCACGTTTGTTTTAGTATCGTTACAGACCTTGCCTGACATTTTCTTAAATATTTGCCGAATTGCTCGATATTCGTTATGGCGATGATACTTCTATTTTCTCAGAATTCATAACAGAATGACCTTGCTTTTAAAGAACATGAAAACAAATATACAAAAACAACATCCTTCATATATCACGTAGGTGTATTGCGTGCAATAACAGAAAAATCTGATTGTCTAATTACCATTGTTCCACTCAAAGACTGGGACTAATCTTTTTGTACTGACGATTAAAAATACCACATCAAAAGAATGGGATCGACGACATGACAATTGTGAAAATACAAAAGGGCGAAATGACAGAAGAAATGTCTAAAGAAGAAGAATCTTACATAATTGAGATTATACAATAGACAAAATGACAAAAGAAATGACAATTACTTGATATTGGAAGGGAAGTATTTTAGGGAATTTATGCTCTACATTTTTTTTATGTTTTTAAGGAGCATAAGTGATTTCTTTGAACTATTTAACATTTTTAATGTGTCTCTTTACCTTGAATGCATTCAAAGGTTTCAATTATTTTTTCTTTCGTCCGTATTCGACTATTCTCCTTGGCGAGCTTAAATTTGCCCTGCAAAAACAATCTTCATTTGGATATCAGTCAGATTCTTTATTTTTTATTCATGTCTCTTGTTATCTTGTGTCTTGCATAATCTCAAACAAGTCATATTCTTCTTCTTTAATCATCACGTTTGTCATTATTACTTTAAGAAAAAGAAACAAGGCTGACCATTATACCATTATATATTTACCTGTTTTGTTCTGTGTGTATGGTTAATATGTTCAAATCTACCTTAAATGTTTTATCTATTGTCCGAAAACGACTAGTCTTATTTGCTGAAATAGCAGAGTCTTTAAAAAAAAAAAAAAAAAAAAAAAAAAAAAAAAAAACAACAACAACAACCAAACAAAAAAACAACCCAACCAACCCAACAAAAAAACAAACAAACAAAAAAGAAGAAAAAAACAAACAAACAAACAGACAGATAAAAAGAAAAGAAAAGAAAAGAAAATAGATTCGCGAATATTATGTATCGGCTTGAGCCTTTTAGCCTATATACGCCGCTGAATAGAATAATACGCAAGTGTTCCAACTCTATACCTTCTTGAAGTAAATTTCGAACTTCCGGTCCCTCCTTTGTACCTTATTCTGTATATTTAAAGTCTCCTACTCGCTCATGGAAAGGAGCTGTTAAGATAAGGCGTAGAATCTGCCCTGAAAAGTCGAAATTTCAAAATGAAAAAATTGAGAATTTTTTTCGGTAGAAATTTCAAGTAACTTGGTCCGCATATAAATCTGCTTTCAGATGGGATAATGTATGAAAAATAAGACCGATTTTTGGGTCAAAATAAGCGTTTTTTACACAGAAATCAATGGAAAACGGAAAAGTTTTATACAACATCGTTCCCCCCCCCCCCCCTTGCTTTACGATGCCACTTTCACCAAAGGTGTATATCAATAAAACACATTTTCTGGCCAAGTGGGGTTCTGAAGCGAGGGGGGGGGGGGGGAACAATGTCCCACAGGCGAGAAACGAAAAAAGGGGGGATGGATAGCTATTTCTAAATTTGCCTCTAGAGCGTTGAAGTTCGTTATATTGTCGTCTTTTTAGTTTTATATCACGGAACAATCTATTCAGAGTGTGTTCCGATCAAATATTTAACCGTATGGAAGGAAATAAACGAGAAAGTTGTCTATTTCTACACCGTGTGTATTTCGCGCCAGAAAGCTACATAAGTGGCTGAGAAGAACGAAATAAAACCGTTTTTCAGTTTCCGGATTGCAGAGTTTGCCGATTATATTGATATAATAACCTCAAAGTTGATTTTGCTTATCCAATTTTGACATAAAAGGGAACAGAAGCATAATATACGTAACAAATGTTTAAAATAATGCATTTTTTTGTGCAATTTCGATCGATATTTAACGTTTTCCGTCATCTTTACCCCTAACTCTTCAACCCGTAATAATAACATCTTTCACCAAATTTATTTAAATAAAATACCTACTAAGAATCTTATAATACTTTACATTTTTATCTTGACCAACTTTTATATAAATTGGAAGGACAGCGCACGAGAAATAATCGAGTGATTTCAGGGCTAAATCCTGCCCTTATCTTAACAGCTCCTTACTATCGATCGTGTCGCCAATAAGTGCTTTATTTTCACAATCATATGAAAGAAAGTACCTGTTTAAAATTCTATATGGTTTATAGTATATAGTCTTTTTTTGTGTGTTCTTCTATGATCACTATGACGTCATCATGTTAGGGACCACCTCCTTATGTTCTGCTTTTACAGGAAAGTTGCTTCCTCAGGAGGAAGAAATGTCATTTCATAGAACAATTGACCCTTCCGAACGCGGGAAAAATTTGATAAATTCCAATGCAATTTCGATGTTTGACCGAGGATCGAAGCTTGTTTGTCCGAGGTAAAAGCATTGTGACGTCACGAAATTTTGCATTTTTTTCCCGCAATCGGAAGGGTCAATTGACGAAAATGTAACGAATGAACAGTATACTTCAGTAAATGCTGCAATTTTCGTGTGGGGTAATTTGCAATTTTCGAAATTGTATTTTTATCGCGATATATGTCCCCGCATGAAAAGTACAATTAGTATAAAAGACTGAAGCGAATACTCCCGATTTCGCCTGAAGCGAATACTCCCGATTTCGCTTGAAGCGAATACTCCCGATGTCGCCTGTAGCGAATACTCCCGATGTCGCCTGTAGCGAATACTCCCGATGTCGCCTGAAGCGAATACTCCCGATGTCGCCTGTAGCGAATACTCCCGATGCCGTTGAAGCGAATACTCCCGATTTCGCCTGAAGCGAATACTCCCGATTTCGCTTGTAGCGAATACTCCCGATGTCGCCAAAATCACCCCAGGCGTACTGCTGCTATCGTCATTTCGTAAAAATCTCCCAGCGTAAATAACCATGTTTACCCACCTGATCTTCCTTTGATAATTTGCAGTCTGTGTTTGTTGTTTTGCTTAAATATCCCTGATTTCATGTGCCGATTGATTGTGTTTTTTATATTTAATTGCGGTCTGTGTTTGGTTTGTACTCACTCACTCATTGCCGATATAAATCCATTGGCAGCCGTATTGTACTACTTAACAAAAAACTGAGTTAAAGTTTGTGTCACGATAAAATTAATGTGGAAAGAATATCAGTTTCAATTGATAGTACGACCAATCTATATGACTTGTATGCACATGCAGTCAACATACATACAGTTTTATCTATAAATACTCAGGATCATGATAAAGATATGTCACAAATATGACGTTATTAGATGGACTATTTTGTAAACAATTATAATTGTTGTTTGACAAAGAAATGGAAAATTTTGCATTATTAATACGAAGTTAATGAAAAAGATATCCTTATGTAGTTTAAGGTATGTATACACGGTAGCATATCACGTGATTTGCAAAAAGTCTCCTGCACGGGAATCTCCTTCGATTAGAGACGGTAAATACTGTCTTAATCTACTTTATCTAAAACGTTTTTAGGCCTATCGTAAATCTATAAACATCATTAACATTTAATCGATGGTAATCTTATCTGGTAAAAAAGAGAGGTCTAAAACAGAAAATTTTTATAAAAATATCTTTAAAAATGAAAAAAATAAATTTAGAAAAGTATGAAGATTATGTATAACAATTTTCACATTGTCCGCCTCGAGTATCACTGATGATACATTTTCATGCAAATGATGCTCTGAGTTATTACAATATAACATGTATTTGATATGATAAGTACAACCACTTGGTTGGTACATGTATCGCTGCTGGTGGAGTGTAAAATACTCGATGATTTCGTTGTCTAGGTTTACCGTGCTTCTGTACTGAATTGACTTATAAATTGTATGATAATAACTTTAATATATTATTCTTACACTTAAAAGTATCGCTATCATAACGAAGCTCTGTCCTTAGTTAGCTCTTAAGCATACATTTATGTTCATGTTTAAAATTTTCCTCTTTATGTATACACTATTTCATTTCGATTTCCACTTTATCGGCCTCGAGTATCACTGATAATACATGGATCGTTAAAATGCGAATACGGTGCACTAATTGTTTTAACGATAGAAGTTCATCATAGAACATATATTTCATTTTCATAATTTCAAACGCAAGGTTGATATCTCTTGGCTGACATTTAGCAATTATGGATATCGATTGTTTATTATTACTATACTTCTGCTATCACTTAAAATATATAAATTTGTAAATTTTCTGATGCTAACTTTGATAAGGAGTAGGTGCGGCAACTTAACATTTCGACCCTATTCTCAAAGTTGTTCATAGATCGATAGTGTATGGTAAATCCATACCAGAAAAGCCTATTTTGATTTCATAGTCCTATGCTTAATATTACTTCGCTAAAAACGTCTAAAAACGCTTAGCGAAATTTCGATACAAATTTATGATGTTAAGTACCGCTTCAGGCCTTGCCCATGATAATTTTTGTACCAATGGATGTATTTCTGATGGGCTGTTAAATTTACATTCAAAATATCGTGGGCGAGGCCTGGAGCGTAGATGAATGTGAAGATTTGTATGTAAAAAAAACGATGATTTTCCTTTTTTTGCGTCATTCAGGGCAAATTACGTCAGAACATAACGTCATACATCACGAGCGTGACGAGGGCTCAAAATTATGACGCCGTATTTTCTCAAACATTCAATATTGCAAAAAGTTATAATTGATAGTTCGTTTATCAAAAACATTTTTCGTCGAAATTATAGGGCCGATGTAAGGGGTTAGCGCATCTAGTCCTTTCTTTTGGAAAATTACCCTTTCGTTCGTCATATATCCACTATTAAGATTACCAATCAGTATCAAGAACCACTGATGAAACATTGTTTTTGAAATGCACATATGCACTAAGTTATAACAATAGAACATATATTTCAATATGATAAGACAAGGGATCAATTACAGAAATGAATATAATTGTTTCTGATTTGCAGATTTCAAAAAGTCAGAGAATATAACACTTCTGCAGGAAAAGCAACTCCTCGGATGCTGATTCTGTCAAATTAAATCTTATTTGTGTTCAGCAGTACAAGACCCAAATTAACAAAAGCGATACTTGAGTGATTATATATGTGAATAGTAGAAAGGCATAAAGCATTAACAGTTTGAAATAATGTCGACGCCGAACTGTTTAGGGACAACTTAATGAATATCGAGAAATTATGGAAGCAATTGGTGGAAAAGAGCTACAGGAACAAAATGTACCAGGACTAAGGCGTTCAAGTTCAACCGACGGTCTTAAGTATAAAAATGCACCAAAAGAGATGACAAACGGACCAAAATGCAATCTGTCAGAAAATATAACAGAAAAGAGTGGTATCGTTAATTGTCGCCGTATTGAAAAATACGACTTACGAACAACAAAGCTGAAATCTTTCAAGTGTTTGTCAGAAATTGTATCGTTAACATCAGCTGGTAACAATGCGATGTGGTGTATAGTTAGTGGTAAAGAGGCTTTGTATTTGTATGATGAAAATGGTCAAGTAGTGAAATGGGTCTCTGTGGAGGGAAATGGTGGTATATATGGTATGACAAAGATGGTGTCAGGAGATATGCTCGTCAGTTGTAAAGACATGACAATAAAACGTGTGTCCCTCCATTGTGATAATAAAACGACAATTTCTTTGGTATATACATCTCCGTTTAACCCAGCAGGGTTATGCTTGACCGATAGGGGAGAAATCGTTGTCTGTATGTTAGGCAAAATGGAAAGAAACCATGTCGCTATTTTTTCATCCGATGGAAGTAAGAAAATTCGGGAAATAAGGGCATGGAATGAGAAAAGTAGGGAAATAATAAGAAATCCTCTACTAGTTAGTCAGATCGAAAACGATTTTATTATTCTGGATGGTGGAAGTCATGTGGCAAGAGTGAATGAGGAGGGCTGCTGTAAATGGATATATGGCGAAAGGCAAGCTAGACAGCCCCTCTCCTTCCTGCCACGTGACATATGTGTTGATAGATTCCATAATGTGATGGTTGCGGATCAGAATAATCACTATGTACATTATATCTCAGGTGAAGGAAAGTTGATACAACTTATTCTAAGGAAAGAAGAAACAGGGCTTTGGTATCCTTTCCGACTCTGTATAGATAAAGAGACTGACAATGTTTGGGTTGAAAATGGATTCGGAGATGCTGTTATAGCTAAGTATCTACACAATACGTATTGTTTCGTTTAAAATAGTAAGATACGCCAATCGACTCCCCGGACGCGACTTCATGACGACACACATGTAACATGTCTCAATGTCTTATGAATATTTCCCTGAAATGGTCGCCATAGCATTTTCTATATAGATATGACCTCAAACAGTGCATGTTATATGGATTTTCATTTTATTTTCGTATATCAAAATATCGACGGCGGTTGCGGCTAGCCAACAGCGGATGCTTACTCCTCCCGGGCACCTGGTCCCTCCTCTAGCTTGTCAGGGTTCCGTCGATGCTCCATTTGGTGCTCTATTGTAAGTGATGTTCTTCATTAGCTCAATGCGCCTGATATCGCCTTTTTTTACTTCAAGCGTGGTCATGTGGCTATGATTACTTTGTTTTGAAATAAGATATTTTCATCATTTGCTGAATTTCCTATCTTTTGGAAAATCGCTTTATAAGGAAAATAAGAATTGATCAAAGCTTAAGAGAAAGGTTTGTTAATAATAAGACATTTCTCGCTAGGAAATTACAAATACAAGAATGCGTTCCATGCCTTACACTCATTACAAATGTTTTCATTTCTACATTGCTTCTCGAGAGTTGATTTCAAGGGCATTGTTGCATGCAGAAATCTCATTGTCAACATTAACTGTCCTTGAAGCAATAATAAAGATATTTTATCCGAACAATAAAAGTCTTGCTTACTGTATGTTCCATTTATTTGAAGTCAAAAAAGATTTTCATTGTGACACCAGTGTTGAACTCTTCAATTGTATCCATATATGAAATATTGTAACAGTATTGAAATTTTGAAATACATTTTGTAGCTTATTCTTGTATCTGTTCATCATTCTTAGCTCAACAATAATTTATCTTAATTTGATTTTGTTTGCTTCACATTTTTTACTCTTTATATGTCTCTTACAATTTAAGCAATAACAATATACTACAAAATGGGTCATAACTGATATCGTTACAGCATAAGGATTAAGATAAAACTCCGCAGGCACATTTATTTTTTATACATGTATATCGAATTCAAAGAACTTAGAGGATCACAGAGAAGACGCGGGAAGCACCCACGGCACCCTCTTTGGGACAACACAGAGCAACAACAAAACACGCAAAATAATGTCGGCGCCGTGGTCTAGAGTTTAACGCGTCGGGTCAGTTACCGAAAGGTTACTGCTTCGTGCCTTACTATAGACCCATGGGTCGACCGACATATACTCATCTATGTTTTGTGTTACATTCAAAATATGTCTTTGTTTGTGTTTTGTTTATATATCTGCGGTGTTATGTGTATTGTTTGTGGTGTTTGAAAATTGAATAATAAAACAAAATGGACAAGTAACACATAGAGACTTATCTTGAAAGAAGACGCAGAAAACAGGAAAACCTATAGAAAATCGCTGACTTAAAAAGTCATTTGGAACGTTAGTAGCAAATTGTGTGCTTATTTCGATTACTTGCGCAAAACCTTCTCATGCAATTGTCCGTTTACCCAAAGTTTTCCAAGAACAAGCAATTGTTGTGGAAAATAGCCTCATCACTATAAGACGACCATACAAACACAACAAAATGATGGGCCAAAGTAACGCACATATAAATAATATTATATAGATGAAGAGAGGTTAGTTTGTCGGGTCCCTGTTTCCTATAACGAGGTTTTGATAAAATCCGTCTTGTAACCCTACCGTCACAGTCTGCCATCTTTTAAAAATTCGCTGCTACTAGACTGTAGATTTGTCAATTACAATACAGAGTGTACTTCTGATGCTACAAGGATCATATTAAACGCATAAAAAGCGATCATTATGATGACATCATTTTCGAAATAAATAACAAGTTAAGGAGATCTCTTACATGGCGAGATTGTTGTGATCACAGCGGAACACACACATACATGAGATGAGAGAAAAGGGACGAACGGACAGATAACGATCAACAAGAAATGCAATTCGGAATAACGTATTAGTCCATAGAAAAAAAAAAACCCCATCAATCTAAAGAATTTTGAACGTCTTCAAATTCATTAGCATCATTTAAAAGCAGATACATTGACAGCATGGACCAGACTTGCATGTTTCGGGTATTTAACCATTGTCAGTGATTCGCAATCCATATATATAAGAAATATGGCCAAAATCTGTAAAAAATTATGTCCAAAATATATCGAAAAATGTTGTAAGATAGCTGAGATATCATGCTACAGATTTCAATAATATGAGAAAATTTTCGAATGCGTTTGAAGAAACAACCAACCAAAATTGATCAAAGAACTTTTCTTACAACTATCAATATCAGTATAAGAAGGTAAGGATATCATACATGTAGGTCGTAAAAGATGTCTATTCGGACACAAAATAAAAATGAGTTCATTATCAAATAGAAATTACATACAATTCATTTTGAGTAACAATATTGTTTTACAGGAATGATCTGATACCAGTTTTGAAGTAGATGTAACCCATTGATCGTCTAAATATTCTGCTGTTTTGTTAATATAAGGATTTACTTAAATTTCAGATAAAGGGAGAAAGATATACTAAGATAATACACTTTGTATTAAGTAGATGTTTCACCAGAGAAGTTTGTGCCCATTTCGTAAGCGGCTGAACCTATGGTAACTGTAATTTTAAGAGTAACGATATAATCTGATATTTACATATGCCCATTCATTTGTATAGAATTTACACTGTGATTATAGGAGTATAACCGCGGTGGCATGGTTTGAACTATGACGTCATAGTAACATGGCTTGATTTGAACTTTGACGGTACGTAGTAACAGCGCCTTAGCAACGGAGTTTTATTCGTATTTCAACGTCATTTAAGCGTGAAAAACTGGAATGTAAATATATATAATAACTGTCTTTTGGAATGTGATTATACTGTGATAACCTACAATGGATCCAGGAATTATGTTTCTCATAATGCGCTAACGCGCATTATGGAACATAATTCCTGGATCCATTGTAGGTTATCACAGTATAATCACATTCCAAAAGACAGTTATTCTATAATTCTAATGCACTCCGTTTGCAACGCGCATTCTGATTGGCTGAGCGATTAAAAAACTGCAAGGGGGTTCACGTTTCACTGCAGTTTTTGCTATGACGTCATGCGTTGCTATGGCGACGTCGTTGAAAGCAGACGTTTTCCAGCTTCTTACTGCCCAAAGCATTAGAATAGGGTTACCATACTGATGTTTTACAAAAACTGACAGGGTATCGGCGAATCCCCTGTCAGAAATATCCGTTTTACCACTCGGCTGACGCCTCGCGGTAAAACTCAATTACTGACAGGGGATTCGCCGATACCCTGTCAGTTTTTGTAAAACACACGCATGGTAACCCCTAAATACCGGTAATAAAAAATACCAACTTAGTTTTGAGATTAAAGCTTATCAGAGATGACTGAAAAGTCTTATCCTTCTAAGCTTGAATACCATTTAGAAGGAATAATAATTTCTAAGGTTTGGTTTAAAAAAGATATGATGCAACGAATTAAGATTACGGTTGCCATTCAAGTGTTCAATTCTTATTTTCATGTAGACTACAAGAACATAAATGTAATTACATTCATGTAACATTGAAGACCTTGTTAGAAAAAATGTTTACAATCCATCAAGTTTCACAAAAAGATTGGATGAAACGCCAAGCGCCAAAAAGATAAAGATCGGACCAGTATGAATCGATATTTGCACGATGCTGATAGCGTATAAAATGGGAATAAATCTACTGATGTATGCATACGAATAAGTACAATGATATAAAATATATACATCTATTCCGTGTCGTGAGGAATATTCGCAAACTAGCTCTTTCTTACAGATCAAAGTAACCTTAAATTCAATTTCGACACGCATGTTTACTGAAATAAATAATCCTTATGAGTTAAAGAAGACCCTGACGATAATCTCGACAGCTTTCACAATAGAACACAGAATTGAGCATCGACGGACCCCTAGGAAGTCAGAGGTAATCCTGTTGGCGTCGTGGTCTAGTGGTCAGGGCGTCAGGCCAGTGACTCTTTTATAACATTATGACAAACGATGATTGATTTCTAATTCCTTAATCAAGAGAAACAATCGCATATGATGTTTTATCCCTATGATTGTCAAGAGTTCCAATAACATTACAGGTTTTTTTTTCTATTCTTAAATTTGAAATGGAAATCAAATTCATTCTGCATTTGTTGCAATCACTGCGGTCAATACAAGGTGACCTTGCCGGATAACTTATGCAATGTTTTCCTTTGACTTTGTGTACATGTAGTACGGAACGACGATAGTATTATAGACAGGTCACAGGAGCTCGTTGCAAGTTTTTTTTTTGTCATTTCCATGAAGTCATACTGCAGTAAAAAAGTAACCCCAACCTTTTATTCTCTTTCAATTCTGTCAGCTACAACTGATTTTCCGCCGATTCAATAAATTCTAATCAGAGAAAACTTAAAAGGTTGGACACCTCTGGTACGCAAAAATGTCCATCTCTCTTGTTTTTTATTTTACTTACAATTCCGCTTTATTTGAATAGTTAAAAATGAATCTTATATCTTCGATATGTCTCAAAGGCTTTTATTTTCACATACAAAGGTAACGCTAACATATTGCTTTAATGCTCTTAAAACGTTGCGATATATTTTTGAGCATCTTGTGACTTTTCAATATGACGGAAGTATATATACATGAAATATATTTCTAATACTACCGACAATATTGGTATTTTCAAAATGTTACTTTTTACGTGTTGATCGAATGGCGAATGGGTTCAATAAAAATACATGGCAGTAACCATAGCCAAAACTTGTGTAGGTACAGATACTATTCGAATTATTAAACATTGTCGACAACTATCCAATATAGTGTATAGTAACCATGAAGTGAAATTAATGGATAATATAAAAAAGAAATCAATGACCAAGGTCCAATTTAATTTCAAAATGTAATGACTTTATACAATATATTAATCATCAGATACTGATAAGACCAGCCTAGATTATAGCAGCACTCCTTTCTTTTTAAGATACCCTTATAAGAATATTCAGTACGGATTGCTTTTATAAACATGGAAATTTGAAACATTTGGGAGAGTTATTAGCTTGATTTTTTACTCATTAAGGGGTAACGAGTGGCTGGTAAGTGAGCTAACTCGCATAGTCAATTCTTTCGTTTCAATCCTTGTTTAACCGTTTTCCTGTTACAAATGTATTAATTTAAAGTTCGAGTAAAATTTTACAATTATCGGAACTCTTTCTATTATTGATGTAAAGGTGCATCAAAATTACTGTCATACTTCAAATTTCAGTAAACTGTAAAAATTCTATTCAGTTTTATTTTATTATTTCTGTCATTTATACGGGCAGACACTCGTTACCAATTTGGCCATATATTTTTTTAACAAAATATGCTTCTGAATCGACCCCTCATGAAATTTGGATACGCACTCTATTTTCAAGTTAAATGCACAAATATGAAATTAAAAAAAAAAACAGGTAAAGGGCAATACTAAAATACATTTGTCTGAGATTCACTTAGGAATTCAAGTACCCTTGATGAGGATTTACAATCTTAAAGAAGTGTTTATAGCAATATTACGTTTTTTTGAAAAAAAAATTTTGCTTCCACTTTGGGACGATATTTGATGTATACTAATTGTGACGTCATAAAATTCTATGGAAACGGGCCCCAAAATGGATTTACGTCAGATACCGTCTCAAATAAGTAATAACTCTGATTTCCGCAAAAACTCAATAATTAGTTTGAAAATTTCTTCAAGAAGGTAAAGAGTTGGAACAACTTTGACAAAGTTTCCGATTACAAAAACATGCCTTATATAATTCATATATATGACCCCCCCTCTCCCCTCATATTATGTTATTATAAAAATATATTGTAAATTAAAGTGAATTTCTATAAAAAAAAATATTAGATTCTATTTCATTTTGTCTCTTTTATAAACTTGATACGGAACGTTTTCAGATACTAATTATTTTTTTCATTATTACCACGTCTAATCTAGATATTAAGAAATTTTGAAAATCTATATCACATCAGGACTGTCGTAAAAAAAGACAATTACTTTATGATTATTTTACTAACATCTGATGATATTGTATCTAAAAATGATATATCTTTTCCCCATTTGACCCAATTCTGTGGAAACACAAAATAAGAAAACGTTTGCTTGTCTTCTTTTCTTGGTATTATGTGAGTTCTGTTGGGAATGTTATTATACTTATTGTATCTGATTTAAAGCTGCACTGTCTTTTGAAATTAATTTCAGGTATGAGGAGTGTAATAGCAATAACAAAAAAACAAAAAAACAAACAAACAAACAAACAAACAAACAGATGGTGACCCCCCAAAAATACATCTTATATTCTGAGAAATAGAAAGGAAATTTATTAAAGTTAAAAACAGATATTTAGGCGGTGCAAAAACAAATGATTGAAATATATGCAAATAAAGAAATGAAGGCTATCTTTAATATGTATTATAGCCATTTTCTTATATAACTGCCAATTTTACGCTTATGTTGAAACTGCGCGTGCACCATACTGGTCATTTGAACGTGATTCACATTTATTTTTATGAAACATGGGTTCTTAACTCATTTATATATTTCATAACCCAATCAGCGACTTTTCAGAATATTATTTGCACACAAATCTGTTGGTTCTTGATCAACGCACAGCCTTGTAAGAGCAAGTTCTTTTAAAGAATTGATCTCTTACTAAGCTGAGACGGCGAGATTCCATAACGGGCCTTGTCCAATCGTATAAGAGAAGACAGGATCCCGACCACAGTCCTCCTCTGAATGTCTGAATGACTCTTCTAGTGATAACACGCCTGAGCTCGCTGTTGTCGACAGATCATTGACTGCTTTTCGTAAAACTTCATTTTTATATCTATTTTGACAGTCAACTGTGTTTTAATTGGACCCCTGTGCTTTACTCTATCAATTTGTGGTCATCTGTCAAGGATAGGGGGTTTTACACTCCAAATGCGTGTTTTCCGAGGCATCTGGACGACTGGAGAATTGGAAGGTTGTGTCAACGGAAACCGGTTGACCGCACAATTTGCTACTTGCATGAAAGATGACACATTAGTGTCATTTAGGAATTTAAGGAATTTTATGTGAATTTCTTTGTAATTGTTTTTAAAATGTTTTTGATGTCTCTTGCTATGCTTTTCTACTTTGTGTTTTCACATTAGGGGTGTTATGTTTTGGTTTTTTTTTCTTGGCGTTGTACCGAGTTTTGTTGGAGACCCCCCTACTTCCTCAAGACGAGATATATACCTCTTCACTTCTGACTTTATAGGCGAGTATGTTTCGTAAATACAACACTCCCATCGCACCAACTAGACTAGGTCGAATTGAAAATGGAATAGAAAAATATCCAAGACGAAATGATGGTATAAATTTTTGTGCATAGACTCATCTAAAAAGATTCCAGTCCTCGATAAGTCCTCGGTAGAAATACTACACTTATATGAATACTCCATCATAATCATCACGACAGTCACTTCTTTTGTAGACACATAATCATTATGATTATTGATTCGTTAGGAATGTTCTCTTCTTTTTATTTTATAGAATGATTTAAAAATCTCAAATTTAACGTTTTAAGGAGGTATGAGTGTGAACCGCATTTTCAGGGAATAATAGAAATTGAAAATAATTGTCTACATATAAAAGAATATCCCTTCCTTCATCGATTGCAATATTTCATGAAAAAAAGAGTGTAGCCGTTTGTCCCCTATATACCGACAAAAAAGGGAGGTAACTCTGCACATTTTTTTCTAAAACAATGTCCCAACTTTGGACTTTATTTTAAAAATTAACATAACACAGGACGAAGTAAATTTTTAACCATTGACGTAGCAAATGAGGTAAATTTATCATTTTCGGAAAAAATATTTTTGTTGCCATGGTAACCATGCTGGAGAAGGACATTTATTTCATCCCATTTTTGACTGTAAAAATTGTATGAAAAGTTTAAAAACATTAATTTTCGAAGTTGTTGGCATAATAGAATTTTGATAAAATGTTTCTTTTATCATCTAGTGATACATGCTAAAGATAAAAAAATAATTTATAGAAAAAAGAGTGTAGCCGTTTTAAAGATATTTAGCTTAGAATTCCTCTGACCAATCCTCTGGATATGATAAATCCGTTGTTTATGATTGAAAATGGAAAGGTGTTATATATCTATACATTTTATCTGAGATTTCTTATAATCTGGACTTCAGACTAAAAATTTAAGCCATATGCTGATCAATTTCTTATTCATTTTCCCAACACTTAGCGCTTTTAAGCACCGACAACGTAACGTGACGTAGCGCTCATCGTGACGCTCTCTTTAGGTAAATTAAATGCTCGGTGATATTGTATACTGTTAATCTCAGTGAATGAGAAAAAATGGATGTTCTAGATTCCTATCTGTATGCTTCTTCTGTATATCATTTCTTTCAAAATTGATTTTGCCGCATCTACACGTATCTATTTATACATGTACATGTAGTTTTGACATTCGTATATATTGTACCAGATTTGAAAAAAAAATGAAGCAACTTTAGTAGAACAACGATACGAAGGATCTCTTAATCTCTTGATAATTTTGCTTTGAAACAATTTATCTAAAGTTCGCTGAGGCACATTTCTAGTTTCATTTTACTAAGTGCTGAGATTAGAAGGGGGGGGGGGGGGGGGGGGAGGGAGTCGGTATGATAGAAAAGGTAGTAAACGCACATCCTGTCTTCCGCATTGATTTCCTGTACATGCTCTCTTCAGTGAATGTCGTTATATCATAGGTAAGTAAAATTGAAACAGAATAATTCCCTTTTCAACAGGGCGATGGGAAGTGTGTTTACGGAGTCATGCGGATCCATTTATTTTACAACATACATGTACATGATGTACGTGATCTTTGGTCCTTTTGATGATTTGACAGTCGGTCGTCATGCTCACGTATTACAAGTACTTATCAATAGGCCTCGTGATATAAATTCTGACTAAATCATTATAACACATACGTTTTGTAAATGAAAGAAAAGTACTTTCAAGATATATAAGTTTTACACGTTTTCAATATTTGAGGTAAATTGCGTGGTCAGTAACGCCGCATCTTCAACTTGAACTATGAAATATAATTATTCTTTTGAATTTATTTGTGTCTTTTTATGCAAGAATAAATTTGAAGTATTAAACTGTTACTCAATTCAATCGCAATCAAATTATTCCGCTCCGTAAAGTTGTCATGGTATGAAATGATATAAGACAAACTGAATTTACAGGACTTCTAAAGAACAAGCACAAAGCGCTTTCATGATAATTCGCGGAAAAATATTACAACGTCATAATACAGTATGACGTCAAATAAACTCCCGTTGATGACGTAAACAATATGCCAAGGGTAAAACGATGTCGTGATAGAAGCTTATTTTAGACGTAAACAAGGATATATATTGTTCGTCATTCGAAATGCATTGCTCTTTAATCTAGAGGTATATTCAACCATTAGTTCAATAAGTTTTCAGATTTTGTTTTCTTTACGACATCGATACGGTTTACGTTTGATTTGTTCACGCTCATACCCTCTTAAAAAGAAAAAGTCAAAGATATCGAGGCGTTTTACGGGAGGAACATAATTGGCAAGGCGTTTTCACATGTTTAAGCTAACATCTCCTCATCTTCTCGACGACACACATATTTTTGACCTTTCCAATTATGTGTGTTTTTTTGTGAAATGACTAAAATGCTTTCTTTAACAGGATTTGTTTTTTTTTGAAAAATGAAAGTTATGATGAGGTAAGTGCCCTTTCATTTCAATGTGTGATATTCCACTGAGCAGTTCATAGGTTACAAATCATGATATGGTTTTAAGTACATTCTTAAATATGAAAAAAAGTGATCAGGTACGTATGCAGGACTTTATCTTAGAAGGGGCGTTTGAAGAATTATTTGAATTGAAATATAGTTTTTTGGGGATTTGAAAAGTGGCAAGATTAATATATAATTAATTAGGCATTACATTGGACAAACCGGTTTTCATAGATTATGAACAGATGATTGTAGATTTCTAGAAACATTTATGGGATAAGAAAATTAATACTTGATATCTTTTTCTTAGACATTAAGAGTGAGATAGCACCGCATGTCCCCCTCCTTCCCCGTTAAATCCACCAAAACTATGTCTATATCAAGCGGGTGTAAGAGATATTAAAAATGTTCCGTGATATATTATTGCGAATATACGGAAGCCAGTTTGTGCCATGTTATATTTGTTACTATCTCGTTGTTACGAGAAACGTTTCTCATAATTACGGGAAACTTTTCTCGTAGTTACGAGAAACGTTTCTCGTAGTTACGAAACATTTTCTCTTTGTTACGGGAAAAAATCTCGTAGTTACATACGAGAACAAATTATCGCAGAAACGTAATTACGAGAAAAGTTTCTCATAACTACATGTACGAGATAAGTTTCTCGTAACTACTAGAAACATTTCTCGTAACTACGAAATTTTTTCTCGTAACTACGAGAAAATTTTCTCGTAACTTCGACAAACGTTTCTCGTAACTACGAAAAGTTTTTCTCGTAACTACGAGAAACGTTTCTCGTTACTACGAGAAACGTTTCTCGTTACAACCAGAATTTTTTCTCGTAACTACGAGAAAAGTTTCTCGTAATTACGAGAATGTTTTCTCGTAACTACGAGAAACGTTTCTCGTAACTACGAGATGGTAAAAAAATATAACATGGCACGAACTGCCTTCCGTACGAATATACTGTATGAATCATACTCTTATGTATAGGTCCACGTAAGAATTAGGCAGGAGTAATATATCAAATTTTTTTGCAAAACTTATTATATCTGTTTTGAAACATATATGTCGTAAAAATTAAACGTATATCCATTTCTCATGGTAGCGATGGCGAAGCAAAATGTTCACCTCATAATTTATAAAGGAAATGGCGGGAAAATGATCTCTGTATAATTCAACCAAATTTGCTACCCCAATAACTTTCTTCCCCATTCAAGTATGAGGACAATTCCTTCAGAACATTTATATGGAGGCTGATTTGAACATTCAAAAGAAATAAGTTCTGCCTGATCTTTACGTGGACCTGTACTTAATGACAGAGACAGAACCTATACCAAGACATCAAAGTCTGTTGTCAAATCCTATAATTGGTGTCGTTATTTGTACGAAATAAAGTTCATTAAGGCGTCATCGTTTTCATTTGAAAAACTAATATCCGGTAGCAATAAGAGAAACCAAGCACTGTATTGTCATTAAAGAGGAAGAATTTCGGAATCAATAAATAAATTTGCTGAAATGCGTTTTTCATACAGTTTATTGAGTCCTTGATTATTGAAATGGTACCACTTAATGCCGAAATCCTATGGTAAATAAGACTTAGTGCCACTCTCAATCAAGTGATCATAATTAGTAGAATTAATATCTGAGCATAGGTACGCTTTAAAGAAGGCGTTTCAAGGAAATCAAATTAGAAGTGTTCTTGACATATATCGATCAAATACTGTCGTACTACTCTTTCTTATCAATATCCCTTGTGTCATATCAAAGATAAACGTATAAAAATATTTGTATATATTTTTTTTCTACATTTGTTATCAATATATTTCTTAGAATTTAGAAACTATTTCCGGACAGAATTTATTACAGGTTTGAAGATTTGAAGATTCGAAAGTAGTTCTGAAGTTTTCATAGGTTTCAAAAGGTTTCAGAAATCATTTCAAGATAATGTTCCTGTACAAGATTTCAAAATACAAACTCCCTGATATCTCCATTATGAAGGTTAGGGGTATAATGATTGACATTTTATGGTAACATAATGGAATAATAACAACTTTATTAAAAAGAAGTCTCCCTGGGGCAGAAATAGTCGGAACAATCAACATGAATAAAGGATGGAAAACACATCTTACATTCGTTATCGAAAAAGAATAACAAAAGGAAAAATAGAGGGTGAATAGGTTATGAAAGAAAGGTATTTTCATAAGCGGAATAATTTTGGGGGTAAGAACAATAGTTTTGTCCGGATTTAACATATATTTACAATGAGAGATCCGAATTTGAAAGGATAATATGATACCTACCTGACCAGACTTAGGGATCTTTATTAATTTAGTAATCATAAAAATCTATATATGTAAGAAAAGTAATCTGCCTAAGCGAGCCATAACAATATCAATTAATAGCAGTATGGACTTTATGGAAATTGATGAATTTATTAGCAGTCAGGGGCATCACTGATTTCAGTCCTCTTTGGAAATGACTGATTCTGATAATTTATTTTTCGATTTCCTCTGTAAGTAAACACGATGAAAAAAATTAATTTTGCAAAATGATAGAAATCAGTCACATAAAAATGATTGAATCCAGTCATATTATAAAGTTTGTCCATTTAATTGCCTTTACTACACTATTTAGGGAATTCTAATTCCAAGGATTTGTAGTACTTTCTATTCTGCACCCAATGAACTCATAAAATGAAAATGCGCAGGAATAAATTTTGAGAAATAAGAATGCGCGCAAAAAATATGGAATACAGTCATTTGGAGGTAAAGCAGCAAGTAAAGTCAAAATCAAAATTACTGATGTTAGCAATTTCTGATAGAGTACTGAAATCAGTGATGCCCCTGACTGATTAGTGAATACAATGAATAATGAATTCCACTTTATGCTTTGAATAATAGTGTGTTGTGTTTACCGGATGTAAAACGTGTCGCTTTTGTTTTGTAAAATAGATTTACATTCGAGAAGCTGAAGAAAAACGTGTTAAACAGTTAGAGTAAGAGAAACTAACATAAAACTACTAGGTATATCGAGTCTTGAATTATGTGGTTTTATTATTTTATAAGAAGAGTGTGTTTTGATTTTTACACTGTTTCGACAGGTTAATGACAAATATGGGCATTGAAAGTATCTAAATACACAGTACAAAATCGATAATTCAGGAAATCACAAACCGAAAGCATGTTAAATCAGGATAAAACAGGAACCAAAGCAAACAAAAAAAAAAAAAAAAAAAAAAAAAAAAAAAAACCACCACATGAAAAGAAGCAAACTCCCAATTAGGAGTGAGACAGGTAAATACCTCATATTTCAATACTAATTGTATCATTTATCTCGTAATCTTCTGAATTTCTAGGTTATTGGCCATGATGTGTGAAGATAGTATGGGCATTTAACTTTCACAGGTTGGGAATATTCGAAGTCGGCAATGCAGTCAAATTGAAGTATGCCAAGTCTATTTAAAGTGTTAGGTATTTAAGGTGGCTCCCTACCCGAACCGTTATAGGTTCTTCCTTATATGCAGCAGTCTGCGTATAACGTTTCACAATGGCTGGTGAGGGACGAGCCAACGCATTGAAAAACACAGACAGAAGATCTTTAATGCCAAAATAAGCTAAAAATTGTGCAATCTATCAATGCCCACACCAATCATATAGTATAATTTCTTAGTTGAAAATGTGATGAAATTATAAGGGGGTACCCTTATGTTTGTAGCCATATCTTGATCATTTATAAAATTGTATACCCGTATGCGAATTTTTCACCATCTATATACATTATCGTATAACATGATCCAATTTGAAGAAATTCCGTCTGTTGTTTTTTTGCACAAACATGTGATATACTATATATTATTTGTCAAAAATATGATAACATTATAAAGGGGTACCCCTATGTTTGGAGCCATACCTTGATCATTTTAAAAACTGTGTACCTGTATGTGATGTTTTCGTCATCTACATACATTATTTTATGAAATATTACAAAATGAAAAAAATTCATCTGTTTTTTTATGCAAAAAGTTGGATTTAGTACATATTTTTCGTCAAAAATGTTATGAAATTATAAGGGGGTACCCTAGTGTTTGGAGATATATCATACATAGATTTATGTTACAATATCTTTTTATGTGTTGTATTTCTTCTATATGACTTGTTATCATAAAATAAAACAAAACAAATAAACATATTCGTATTATCACTGAATTTGGAGGGTTCAAAAGCACATGATTGATATTTGATATTTCTCAATTTTTAAGTGTTAGGGAACCTTTCTTTAATGTACTATATCTTTCATGAAAACAAAATTACCTATCTATGTCTGTGTTCATTATGTCATTTTGACTATTATGTATAGAAAATAACCTTAAAATACAAAATTCATTTGTTAAATTCACGAGTAGGGACCCACCTTAATAGATTTTAGCGAGATGTACGGTGTAACCACAGGTAGTTGAGTCAGAGACCCATAAATATAGACGATATGCTTCCCTAGAAATCCATCTACTTTGTAGGTTGTATTGAGATCGCACGATTTTTTGAATTTTTATTGAGCGTCAGGTGCTGCTTTACATTTTCATTATTATTTTGTAGAATAAGAATAATCACTTGATATATGACAGTCCCATATCAATTTTTTGCCAATGAATTTTCTGAGACTTCATTCGATTCCAGAAATTGAAACAGAAGGATCCCGCTAAAGATCGCTTACAAATATACAAAAAAGAACATTCTGTATTTGCAAAGAATTTGCTATGTCTCTACATAACATGCCATATATTTTCACCATCACTTTTCCACTTTCTGTCGATCACATACGATTTCAATGGGTCATCACATACTCTGCTTAATATTTTCATTATTACTTCGCAGAAATCTTAAAATATTCAGATAACTGTAATTGTGTATTATAATTTGATTTTCTCAGAATTTGCACGACTCAAGAATGCGATGCCTCTACATAACATGCCATATATTTTCACTATCACTTTCCCATTCTCTGTCGATCACGAACGATGTTAACGGGCAATCACATACTCTATTTTCAATATTAATTCGCAGAAATCTTAAAATATTCAGATATCTGTAATTGCGAATAATAATTGTGATTTTCTCAGAATTTGCACCACTCAAGAATCTATCACAGAACGATCTTGCTTTTTAAGATCATTTAAACAAGATACAAAAACAAGAAAAAGGCGGGATCTCCAGTATGAACAAGTATTTTCAATTTATCACGTAGGTGTATGACGTGCTGTTACAGGGGATCGGATTGACTAATTACTATGGTTTTACTGATGATTCGTCTTTCAAAGACGAAGAATGATCTTACCGGGAGTCCCCGAGGGCACATGTAGCCAAGTTCGATCAATTTCGGTTGGTCGTTTCTTCAAACGCATTTGAAAATTTCTGTTTACAAAATTTTCTTAAATATCTAAAACCTGGGTCATGTAGCATCATATCCCAGCCATCTTGCTAAGTCTTTCGGTATTTTTAGGACATAATTTTCACAGATTTTTTGCCATATTACATTGTTTAGATTGAATACCCGAAACGTGCATGTCTGTTCCATGCTGTGAATTTATCTGCTCTAAAATGATGTTAATGAATTTGAAGACGTTAAACTTTTTATATTCACGAATGAACAATGTCACAACATACGGATTGGAACGACGTAATGACAATTGTGATAGGATAGGAAACAAAATGACAAAAATGACAACAATGAAATCAAAATGAAAGAGGAAGAAAATAACTGACTTTGTTATCAAAGCGATTTTTCATGAACTATAGTATTCGCTGATTTTTTTAAAGAAGGATTACTGATTGCTTTGAACAAGTAAATTTTTTTTCTTCATTTGCCTCTTTACTTTCAGTTTTGTACAATGACACACAGCAAGTGTAGTTATGGTACAAGGTTGTGTTGCAAACCCGTATCAAAACGCATTTTTTACATTATATTCTATATATATATGTACCCCACAATCGTAAGTTTCATATTTGTTCTCTGAAAGTAACATATACATCTAGGTCATCACGGATTCAGTTTAAGGTCATAACAGCGGTTGCAGCATATTTCTGTAGATATGATACATTATGACTAGTATTGTACATCGGAAGACTTTTAAGAATCGATTATTGGAAAGAGTAAACCGATCGATTATCGATTTATATCGGAAAACAAAAGTCCATGAAAAATGGAACATAATAGATAGAAAAATTTTATTTTTCTGCATAAAATTCAGAAAACTTTGTTGAAAAAAATAAAGCATTCAATTTCAAAGTGCCTGCCTGTTTACATGCAATACAGCAAATAACGGTTGATGTTACATGTGAAAAGAGGAAAATAATTGCCTTTACACAAAATACCTTTCTTTCAGCGACCATCGATTGTAAGAAAATGAAATCGATAATCGGAATGGAAAGAGTTTTAGCGATCGACAATCTATTGTCGGCGACAATTTGTTCATCACTAAATATGACGCCACGTATTGTGACGTCACGTCACTTTGTCATTCCAAATGCAATACGTACCTCTTCAATACTTTCATCCCAAGGAAATAGATTGGTTGTTCATATTTGATTCAATGACCAATATGGATAATGACCATATCCCCATACACAGTACAAAATGGGTCCCTGTAAAGTGCGAAACGTAACAAAAACAAAACGAAACGAAACGAAACAAATCAAAACGAAACGAAACAAAACGAAACGAAACAGATCGACACGAAACGAAACAGATTGAAACGAAACGAAACAAAACGAAACGAAACGAAACAGCTCGAAACGAAACGAAACAAAACATAAAACTTAAAGAATATGAGCAAAAGAGGAAAAATCGCCGAGATAGAATATTAAAAGTCAAGATCAGCATGTAATATTGCCTTAATCCAAGAGTTCTACATTTGTAACTAGTGCCGAGAGGATTTCTTGAAAGAGTCAATGTTGACAATTAAAAAAGAAAATATCAAATGCCATTCATGTGCATTTGTATTTAAATAATAAGAAGAATAAAGGGGAGGGGAAAGAAAACCACGCTATTACACCGTAATGAGATTATAAAACTGGGGGATGGGGGCACATTTCAAGAAAGAAAAATCTTATCCTTTTTCAAACGAAATGTGCCCCCAGTATTTGTTCTCATTTTTCTGATAAAGTTTTCAAATACACATAACGGAACAGTTCCGTTTCCTCTGTACTAGATCCTCCCTGCCAAATAATATTTTTTTTCCGCCTTTGAAGAGGTTATTATTCCCGTTCACTCTCCTCTAATCCTTTAAAATGCAATTGTGCTATATACAGTATATATTATGTTTTAATCGTTAACTTTGACCCTTTAAAAACCTTCCAGCCACAAGAACTAATGGTTGAAGGCAATAATATATGCAGATATTAACATCAGTGCTGCATGTAGTTCTCTGCATTTACATCAACATTTCTCAAGTTCTTTAAGATTTATGTTTTGTTTCGTTTCGTTTCGATCTGTTTCGTTTCGCTTCGTTTCGATCTGTTACGTTTCGTTTCGATCTGTTTCGTTTCGTTTCGATTTGTTTCTTTTCGTTTCGATTTGTTTCGTTTCGTTTTTGTTTCGTTTCGCACTTTACAGGGACCCGTACAAAATCGATTGTTCAGAAAATCATAAATCGAAGGCATACAAAATAAGGATGAAACAGGAACCAAAGCAAACAAACAAAAACCTCCACATCCTAAAAAGAAGCCAACTCCAAACATGAGAGTGAGATCATGTGCCAAGGAAATGTAAGAGCACAGAAAGGTTTTTTGATACATATAGAACAAGTATTAGCTTTTACAAAAAGCTTGCCATCAGTTAGCTGACTTTATATGTTGTACTAATGTTTAACGTCTTCAAATTCGAAAGCGTCATTTACGAACAGATACATTTTCAGCATGAACCAGACATGCACGTTTCGGGTACTTAACCCTCGTCAGTGAAATTCTAGTTAGAAAAAATTGAATTAAACGCAATTAGCATCGCACATCGGGCTTTTACGTTTTTTTTTTTTCGATTCAAGTGACGGAAATTATCGAATATCTGCGATTCTTCTAGGACGTATCAATACAAAGACTTTTCGATGCATATTTCGGAAGAAAATACACTGATGCGATATGACTTTAATTTGTCAGATTATATGGACTTTAACGCCGACCTAATGGGAAAATCTTATCAAAAGATTCTGAATAACCTAGACAAATATTAATATTTTATGCAATTGTCAACCAATCATATTGTCAATAGTTATTTTATCCGTGCAAGTAGGTTACAGTAGTATACCGTCAGTCATAGTTAGATATGATTTATGTATTCTAATGATTGTTTAATATAATTATATGAATATACAACTACCAACGTACACACAATGTTATCTGTATATTGTCAAGATGCTGATAAAAGGATATCACAAATGCTACGTTATCAGATGTATTATCTATAGACAATCTGTAGTTTCATCACAGTCTTCATTATAAATAATGGAACACATTTTGCATTTATTAATACGAAGTTAAAGGACACGATTTCTCCTCAATGTTATAGGTATGTATGAACACATAATTACAGTCATGCACGGGCCTGGATTTGAGGGAGATGCTAGTTTTTCCCGATCTTTGCTGGCTTTTGCCGAAGTAAAGGACTAAACCTCAGTCGAGTTGGAAACACGTGTCTTTTAGATCAATGTTTTTTCTTATAACCAGTCTATGTGATAAACAACTTAAATTGAAACAAGTTTTTTTTTCTCGATTGCTTCCCATCATTTGTTAAATCTCGAAATATTTAAACACCAACAAGAAAGGGAGGAATCTCCAATAACTCCCGGTTGCAGTACCAACAGCAAAACCCAAAACACCCACTGCAAAACACAAAGCAGACGCGCACAGAAAGAGACGCAAATGGTACAAGGAACGCCAAATCACATAGAAACATCAAACGCAAATGAATAAACATAAAACAACGAGACCAATGGGTAATAGGTGCCGACTTAGGATAAGAAATTGAAATTATGTTTCTAAAATATTGATGATTTTTTTAGGCTCACCGACGAGTGTTAAGTACCCGAAACGTACATGTCTGGTCCATGCTGCAAATTAATCATCTCTTAAATGATCCTATTGAATTTGAAGACGTTTAACATTCCACGACGTTAGACAAAAGAAGTAGTAAAAGCCAAATAAGACAAGTGATAAATTACAATATTAAATATTAACATTTCTCAATTGCAGATTTCATCTTGTCATCTGTAGAAAGCTGATTCTATCAAATAAAATCTGATATGAGCTCATCAGTACAAAATCCAAATTAACAAGCCAAAACTTGGATGAATAGCAGAAAACATTTAGCATAAACAGCTTAAACTAATACAATTAAAATAAAAGGTAAGCTCCGAACCAGAATGTCAGGACACCGGTCAAAAATAAATAATAAAGGAAGTCAACTCCTTTATCGACATTTTGACCAGGCCGATCATTCGGTTTTATCTATGAGAGTCAGAATCCTGGAGAAAATATATCACCCCACAAACAATCCCAATTTGAGCACACCTTTCCGTCGCAACAGAGAAAAGTTCTGGATAAAAAATCTTAACACTGCAGCGCCCTATGGGTGCAACGATAACACCAGCACTATAGGAAACTTAACAAGTCCCGGTTGTCAATCGGTAAATGTGACTAGCTTATTCAACAGAGAACAAAGAAGACCTCGAAGTCATGGCATTCGAAAATATAATAGGCCAGAGATACATAGTTTCTCCTTCGATGACTTGGTTCCATTTTTGAATGAGCCTCTAGGCCTGCATTATATTCGTACCAAATTATACTCTCTTCCTTTACGGAAGTTGCACGAAATCTACGATTATACGAAGGACCTCACATATACCGATACACGTTCCCCAGAATACAGACTACAAGGAGTCATATTGGACATTTCTACTTTTCGTTTATTTCAAGCAGTTAGAATAGATAAATCAGAGGAGAAAACAAACCGCCCTTTCATTAAAGTAAGATTTGCAAACAAAGGTATTGATAACTTGAATCTTGGTCAAATTTTGAATCACAAAACTGTCACAGAAAAAATCCCACCATATTTCAAAAGAAAAGAAACTCCTTGTATTTCCTATAGCTACACACCAACAGTTGCATCTAAAATTTACAATTACAAACGATTCCTGCAGTGTATTGATTTAAGTAATCCCTCACTACATCCACTTCCCTGCGAATGTTCTTCATCGGATTTCAACTACTCTCCTTGTGGACACGTTATTACTGGTGACCTTAGTATAGTCAAGAACGACAAGTTGAGAGAATTGTTAAAAAAGGGTCCCAAATACAGAGAAAGTATGTCCTTTACATGGAACCAAAATGTCAAAATTATCATGGACTCTTGTGAGGAATATGCAAGACGTTGGGCAAAGAAAGAGGATGTACAGCTCGACACCCTTTCTGAGTGGATAAAATCCATCAGAGGGTTACTTTTATCTAGAATTAACCGATTAAAATCAACTGTGAACACCAGATTCAAGTCTATATTTAAAGATCCTGATGTTATCACAGAGCTTACCTATCTCCAAGAACATTATGTCACCACACCAGCGGACAAAGCCTCAAATAATTACACATTTACTTGCAAAAAGTACTATTTCGACAGTCTAGTTAAAGAGTTGGGTTTAAATTCGACACCTGGAAATCCCACTTACACCCCAACAAACCTTTCTGCCTCTGAAATAATTGATAACCACAAATCAGCTCTTGCTTCATTTGGCTTCAACATGAACAATTTAGATTTAGATTTGCCATACTAATACTGCATACCTAAAATGCATAAGAATCCGTACAAACAACGTTTCATCGCTGGTTCCTCAAAATGTTCTACCAAATCTGTATCGATCTTACTCACCAAAGTTTTATCTGAAATCAAATCTGGGCTTCAAAAATATTGTTCGACAGTATATTCTCGCAGTGGTATCAACCAGATGTGGATTTTAAAGAATTCGAAGGAACTTTTAGAACATCTGAAATCCACTCATTTTAGAAGAGTCCATTCGATCAAAGCCTTTGATTTTTCGACACTTTACACTACAATTCCACATTCTAAATTGAAAGAAAGACTCGCAAAAATTATAAGTAATGCGTTTACAAGTAAGAACGGTAATCGCAAATACAAATTTATTGTTGTTAACTATGACAAAACCTACTTTGTAAAAGAAAAGTCCGATTCTGAAAATAAGTACACTCAAACAGATATTATTCAGATGTTAAACTTTCTGATCGACAACATTTTTGTGGTGTTTGGAGGAAAGGTCTTCCAGCAAATTGTCGGAATTCCAATGGGGACCAATTGTGCCCCACTCCTTGCCGACATTTTTCTTTACTCGTACGAAGCTGAATTCATTCAATCTCTGGTCTCTGAAGGGAAAAGATACTTAGCTTCTGAATTCAACTTCACTTACAGATACATAGACGATGTGTTGTCCATCAATAATCCAAAATTCGCGGATTACCTGAGCAGTATCTATCCTTCAGAGCTTGAAGTCAAAGAAACTACAGAGACAAATAATTCAGCATCCTATTTGGACATAATGTTGTCCTACGACACTGATGGTCACATGAACACCTCGCTCTATGACAAACGTGACGACTTCAATTTCAGCATTACAAACTTTCCTTTTCTGAGTAGCAACATCCCTTCATCGCCTGCTTATGGCGTGTTCATATCTCAGTTGATTCGCTATGCCAGAGCAAGTACCAAATATACGGATTTTGTTCTGAGAGCTAGGCGTCTTTCAGATAAACTTCTCAGTCAGGGATATGTTTGTGACCGACTAACATCGTCACTGAGGAAGTTCTACGGTCGATACGGGGAACTCGTCATTCACTATAATGTCCCACTCTCCAGAATGGTGGGTGATATTCTGTCATAGACCATTTGAACCATCCAACCAGGGATTGTACATATGTCTTCCGAAATGGAAGTTACTGGATGTGACAGTTCTGCCGGATTGGGGCGACGGGTGTTGCATGCAGGCAGGAGATGCTTACTCTTCCTGGGCACCTGGTCTCACTCCCATATCGGGAGTTCGCTTCTTTTCATGTGGTGGAGGTTTTTGTTTGTTTGCTTTGGTTCCTGTTTTGTCCTGGTTTTGTGTGCCTTCAGTTTCTGATTTTTGAGTTGTCGGTTTTGTGCTGTGTGCAGGGATGTGGTCATTATCCATATTTGTCATTCAACTGTCTAGGAGCAACTTCATGGAAATCGAATAACTATGGAAGCAGCTGAGGACGCAGAGATACAAGATCATAATTCGGTCTTTTTGAAATAGAGAGTAACTTCCCATTTTGCATGTTTCTGACGAAAAAGCATTGTGACGTCATTGAATTCCTTTGTAAACGCCATATTTGTAACCCTGTTTCACTGAATTCAGGCAGGTTTCCATAAAAAAATGATGACGTCAAAATGCGTTGACGTCAGATACCTACACAAATGGGAGGTAACTGTATTTCAAAAAGACCGAATTTACCAGAAAGAAAGCGTTCAAGTTCAACCGACTGTCAAAATTATGAAGGATCGCTAAAAGAGATGGCACAAGGATCAAATACCGATATAGTAAAAAATATAACAGAAAAGAGTGATATCGTTAATGGTCGCCATTAATACGACATACGAACAGCAAACCTTTTAGGTGTTTTGCAGAAGTTTTATCGTAAACACCAGGTGGCAATACTACGGTGTGATGTAAAATTAGTGGTAAAGAAAATTTGTATTTTTATGATGAAAATGGTAAAGTAATGAAATCGGTCTCTGTGGAGGGAAGTGGAGGTATATACGGTATGGCAAAGATGGTGTCAGGAGATATGCTCGTCAGTTGTGGAGATATGACAATAAAACGTATAGCCCTGGATAGGGATGATAAGACAATTTCTTTAGCATATACATCTCCGTTTAGCCCATCAGGGTTATGCCTTACTGACTGGGGATGGGGAGAAATCGTTGTATGTATGTTAGGCCAAATGAAAAGAAACCATGTTGCCATTTTTACATCCGATGGAAGAAATAAACTTCGAAATATCAGATCTTGGAATGAGAAAAATAGGGAAATTATAATAAATCCTTTACGAGTTGCCCAGATTGACAATGGTTTTTATTCTTTTGGATGGTGGCAGTCACGTGGCAAGAGTGAATGAAGAGGGCTACTGTAAATGAATATATGGTGAAAGGCAAGCTAGACAGCCCCTCGCATTCCTACCTCGCGACATATGCGTGGAAAGATTCCATAATGTGAAGGTGACAGATCGTACTAATCACTGTATACATTATATATCTGGTGAGGGGAAATTGATACAACTTATTCTAACCAAAGAAGAAACAGGCCTTTGGCATCCCTTACGAATCTGTATACTAGATACATGTAAAGAGACTGACAATGTGTGGCTGGAAAATGGATGTGGCAATGCTGTAATGGCAAAGTACTTACACTAACCCTTTTGTTCCATAAACGCTTTTCATGAAACTTTTCTGTTATTACAATTTTTTGAGATTCCTAAAACGTGGCTTCTGTAGCATCATATCCATCCCAGCTCGCTGCGTTTTTCATTACATTTTTGGACTAAATAACTTTCACACTCTTTGGACATATTACATTGTTTAGATTGAGGATCACTGTTAAGTACCCGATACGTGCATGTCTGGTCCATGCGGAACACACACGCAGACAGAAGTATACAACATCAGACTAACTAACGACTTCAACAGTAGAAAAGGGACAACGAAATACACATCGACCTTCGCGCCAAATGAACCAACAGCAATTAAAGAAGTGATACCAAAACATGAATGAGTTAAAGAAGATCCTGACGATAATCTCAACATTACTCACAATAGAGCACAAATTTGAGCATCGACGGACCCCTAGCAAGCTAGAGATGGGATCAGGTGCCAGGGTGGAATAAGCATACCCTTTTTGGCTAGCGACATACGAATATCAATACATTGATAGAATCTTTCACCAGATGTGATCAGAAATAAGGAAATCCAACCCAGGATTTCCTCGTGCGACGACGAAGCTTGCCGAGTCAAGAAAATCCTGGACAAGCGGGTTGGATTTCCTTGTCCCTGATCATATCTTGTGATTGATTATTTTCCTTCCACTCTCTAAAAATGAGATTTTATATATTCTTCGTCATATTTTCATCGGTTAACACAGCAATTATGTGTGGTGTCACAATTGACGTTACAGATAAAACGCATTTGACAGTGTTATTTTACCCCGAAGGAAAAATACATTGATACCTTTTTCCAGCGTTTCCAAGGATATCCCAGTCCACAGTGAGAGAAAATGTGATGTTGACTAATGTTTATCATGTTCCCCTTTTCACGACGTTTGCCTGCAAACTTGAGAGTGACGATGTTATCTGAATTTCTAACACACAATAAGCGATAAGTTCAGTAAACAGGCAATGATTTCCAACATTTCTTTGTATTAATAGCGAGCGGAGCTCGCATTTATGGTAACGCGTATACGTAAGTATGGGAAAATGCACGAGCAAAAGATATACATACCTGAAGCTGAAAAAGTATGGTAACAGTACCGCGGATACGGGTAAAAGTGACTGGATTCCCTTAAACGACAGAGCAGGAGAACATTCCTTGACAAATTCGCAATGGATAGAATTCTTTTATTTTATGGCGCAATAAAACTAAGTGAAACTCGCCGAATTGTTCGTCTGAAAATCAAAAATTCAGCAGCAACTAATCCGCCATCTTTATCACTAATGACGACACAACGGTACGTAACTCTGCAGTATACTAGACGTCATTATTCCTCTATATGTGACGTCATTGTAGCAGTGCGCCCATTTTCACGTGCAAGAATGGTACACGATTGTAAAAATGCAAGAAGGAAAAGTAACACAAAAAAGCCGCGATTTTCTAGCGCTTTTCTATACAGTGTACATGTATCATATACAAACAAATTAGTTATGATCGAACTAGTTATTTGATAAAGAAGAAAGATTTGATTTTTTTCAATTGATTTCAAGGTCATTAGAGAGGAATGGGGAGGGATTTCAGACTCCCTCGCTAATGATCTACATCTGTATAAAAAACTTGGGACGGATCCAGATTTTTTTTGGCAGTGGGAAGGGGAGGTCCAGCTTGACTGGCGTTGAGGGATTCCTGGAGTCCCAAGGTTATGTTTTTGAAAAGTTTTCAATTTGAGATCAAGGTTTTTAAGGTTTTACAAAATTTTTGGTGTCTTTTTCCTCCGCTCGCACATAAGGCTTTGCCTTGATTCATATTATTTCAAAGATGTAATATACCCTACAAAAAAATTTAAGCCGCGTATTTTAGCAAGAGGAAATTAAAAATCTGTATTGTAGATGGCGCCAAGAAAATTCACTTTGGCTTCATTTAAACTGTTTGACTTGAAGTACTACTTATGAGGGTTCAATATTCGAAACACGTGTTTAGTATATATTTCAATATTGACAATACAACCATATCAAGTACAAATTATAGCGTACAAACATTTCTTGAGAAACGCATTCCAATATTTTCTTTTCTGAGCTACAACATATATGGCAATTGACTTGATATGATCCCAATTATTTATCTTGGTGGAGAATGAAAAGAAAACAAGGATTGTATCATGGGAAATTACTTTTCTAAAATATTGGCATGAAAAAAAAAACTAGAAATAAATCATTAAGAAATATCTTGCAGTAAAATTTACCAGATCCTATTAATCATTCTCAGATTTTCAAAGCCATAGATATCAACTTAAATCTTTTCTGTTCTTGGATAAAGAAGATCAATGTATTAGTGGGTGTCAATGAAATGAATAGTTAGAGGTAAATATTCCGATATATATGCACAACCAATGTAATTCCCTCAAATGAAACTATTGAAATGTTAAACGTCTTCAAATTGAATAGCATCATTTAAGAACAGGTAAATTGGCAGCATGGACCAGAAATGCACGTTTCGGGTACTTTACCCCCTCGTCAGTGATCAATGTAATATGCCAAAACGGAACGTATTGCATTTCGCATGTAAATGTCCGTGACGTCATGCATAAGATCTAAAGAAACATGCCGCGACGGCTGTTCTCATCTGCAAACTAAACTCGCGGTGACCTAAATGTTACGTCATCTCTTTACCCAGAAAAACGCGACTTCAGAAAACAAGAATGAAACGGACATGTGTTGCATGTAAATAGCGCGCATTACATGCACGATAAACGCATTGCTTTTAGTTGCATACCCGTAACAAAACACAAATTAAGACACTTATTCTCGATTTGCGTTATACAGAGTTACTTCCCATTCAGGACGGTATATTACATTAACCTATTGTGACGTCATCAAATTATATGGAAACCAAAGTTGAAAGAAGGGAAAGTCCGCTAACAAACCGAGGTTTCTATAGTTGTTTTTATTAGTTCATTATGCTTTACGTCAGATAACGTCCCAAATCGAATACAAGCATACATCAACGAAAAGACGGTATGGGAAACTCTTAATTCTCTGAAAGTCTGTTCTTATGTAGATAAGGTTTAGATTTAAAGTAAGTGAAATGGAGATAATTGGCCAGGATAACATCAGATTAGATTATATGCATTGCCTTCCGAGAAAATAATTTGTTCAGGTTTCATGACAGTCTTAACCTAACGTAACTAACATGATAAAAGGAACATTTGATAGGAACAATACAATGTAATTTTGATGAAAAGATCCCATAGTTTTGGCTTAAAAGTATCAGAGGAGACTGTATAATTTAAAAGCATCAACCATTACAAAGCCTCTTCAAATGAATCACTATTATAAAATTGTGCTTAGAGAGAACAAAAAAGGTGCAGTCATTCAAGTGCTTGATTATCATTGTCATGTAGATTGCAGGACCATTAAGCTATTTGCAGTCATATAAGAAGGAAGATCGTGGAACTAAAATGTCTTCAATCCGTCAGGTCTCACAATTAAATGATTGGATAAAACACCAGAACACCATAGATAAAGAACCAATCAGTATAAATGTATAATTTCACGAAACCAATTTCGAATAACATGGAAATGAATCTACTAAAAAGTCTACTCAATGATGCTTGGAAGCTGGTACAGAGATTTAGAATATATATATTTTTCTATCATATGTCGTTGAGATTTCTCACGCACTAAGATTTAATTTCAAATACATGTATAATACTTGAATAGTACCAATGAGTTAAAGAAAATCCTGACGACAATCTCAATAGCACTCACAATAGAGCACCAAATTGAGCATCGACAGATCCCTAGCAAGCTAAAGGTGGAACCAGATGCCCGGGAGAAGCAAGCATCCCCTGTTTGCCGCACCCAAGTTGGAGCAACACCGTAATTTTCGAAAGGTAGCATTTATCAATATATATTTATATTTCTAGTAGATTCCCCATGTTAAACGCCCATTAGGCAACTAGAATTATATTCCAATAACTTTGGTTGCTATTGTGACGTCACGTTCAAGTTTTGCATGTAGGGAGAATTTACAAACGTTAAAATACATTTGACGCTGTTACCGGCAAAATGTGCGATGTGTATGCAAATAAAAATGACCGATAATTAGAATAAATGTAAATATAAGTAATGACTGTCTTACTTTTGGTGTTCATGGGTGTATAATTCTGGTTGGACACGTGCAAATTTTCCGAGAATCGCTTCGCGATTCACGGAATTTGCACGTGACCAACCAGAATTATACACCCATGAACACCAAAAGTAAGCTTCGCGATGCACGGAATTTGCACGTGACCAACCAGAATTATACACCCAAGAACACCAAAAGTAAGACAGTAATTTCTTAATTATCAAAATATTCTTTCAATTTCAGAGCGCAATATGAGCATTTGAATCAGAATATGTATCATCAGATAAGCTCGCGGCCGATGTAGAGGGAATCTATATTAACATATACATCTACATGTGCATTGTGTATGTATAGAGAGAAATACTTAACTAACTTAAGAACTGCACTCAGTGGCTGACTGTGACGGCGGGACTTTATGACGGGCATTGACCAAACCTCGTTCGGGAAGACAGGGCCCCGACCACCTGTCCTCCTCGAAAGTCATTCGGTTATTCGGTTAGTACATACTTGCGCTAGCTCTAGCAAGCAGAGAAAGAATTGTTTTCGTATGCCCCTAGTTTTTATCCAAGTCTTTACATAAGAAAATAAAGATTAATTCTTTTGCTTGGATTTTTTTCTAAAGAAACACAGGAAGGGGCTGCATTAAAGCTGAAAACCTACATTTAAAACTTTGATTAATCTTGTAATATCCCCCTCCCCAAATACTACAGTACTTTATCGTAATTCAATGTATAGGTTCTCAGCTTTAAGACGGAGTCGAGCGGAAGGCGCCAAACTAAAGCGACGCTATGGTCTTCACGCTTAGGTATAGAAATTTCAATTCGGATCACATTGCTCTGACCTCAGATGTAGATTAAATACACATGATTGCCGAAGGAAGACGGAGATAACTTGCAGATCTCGGAGCGGAACACAATATGTGAAAACACAGAGTACACTAGCACAAAGAGACAACACAGACGCGTGTATGTACGTCATATCTACATGAGGTTCATAGATCTAGACCTATCCAATATAACTGTACGCGTATGTAGATGTATATTGTCCCACGCGAATATCATTATGAAATAAATGATATTCAATTAAGTTTCATTTTGTCTCCCTTGTGAAATTTGATAGAGATTTTTTCATATACTAATTAAAAGAATAATAAGAACGTTCAATCTCAACTCCTACGCTTGAATAGTATTTCATAGTATGGCTTTCATGAAGAGATCAATTTCTTTTTTCTCGAAATTTGTTGCAAGTGGGTCCTGTAGAATCATATCCTACCCACCCTGCTATGTCTTTTGGTATTTGATTTCTTTTGGACATAACTTTCTCAGTCGTTGGCAATTTTTTATTGTTTGGATTTAGGATCACTTACGAGGTTTAAATACCCGAAACGTGTATGCCTGGTCCATATTGAAAATTTATCTGTTCTTAAATGACGCTATGAATTTGAAGACGTAGCATTTATTCAATAGTGTATTTATGATTTGATCTTGAATAGACCAAATGTAACTCTAATAAAGGAAATTAATCACTTCACTTCTGTTATCATTATATTAGGCGAATCAGTTACATGAATCTTATGTCCACAACACTCCCAATTCTACATGGTCAACAAGGTTAACTGATAATCAAGACAAATCAGGGTAGAAAGAATGGATAATCAAGACACCCTGTGCATACCAAGAATCGTACAAATATTGTCCGTTCCCTTTAAGGAGAAATCCAATACCCATTTTAAGATTCAATCGTAATCACCAAGAGAATTACTTCTTTCGTAGACACATAATTGTAGTAATTTTTGACATTCCTAGATTTGTTTATATTGTGAACAGTCTAGAAAGGCATGCAAGAAACTACTAGTCTAAGAGCGAATCTGAATAAAATAATATGTTTCAGAAGTGAACATATTAAAAAAGAAAAAGTTTTTGACAAAGGATATCTTAGATGGTCTTTCCATTCCAATGAGTTAAAGAAGATCATATTGATAATCTCAACATCACTCACAATAGAGCACAAAATTGAGAATCGACGGACTCCTAGCAAGCTAGAGATGGGACCAGGTGCCCGGAAGGAGTAAGCATCCCCCGATGGCTAGCCGCACCCGCCGTCGACGTTCATGCACGAAAATGAAAACAACATATAAAATACTTGCACTGTCTGAGGTTATAGAGAGTGCTATGGCGATCTTCATTTTCAATGAAATACTTTAAATGACAGGGTATTTCTTTTGTGCGTGCGAGTAACACTCTTCGTTCGGATGCGAATTGGTTCCTTTGTCTATTCGTGATTAAAGGGACTTGTGCACAGGTTTTGTGTCATTCTTAATGATGATTTCTTGAAAATATTTTTTCTTTTTTTCTGGACAAAGAGGCTCCCCAGTGAGATACTTGCTCAAGGTTTTTTAGAGAAAGGATTAAGATGTCACCGAGGAGGATCTATGGTCGCTACAAAGAAGTTGTTGTACATTTCGATTTATTTGGACAAAAGCGAATTTGACAGGTTTCTATTTTGCATTCGTGGCGGATGTTACATGCAGCCAGAGGACGCTCTCTCCTCTAGAGCACCTTGTCAAGCCTCAATTCAGTAGTTCGCGGTTGCCTTGTAAATGGAGACTTACACAACAATGCCATAATATCCTCGTCGATCTTTTACTCCTGGGCTGCGTTTGATTTGAATACCACTAGAGTCACGAGTGTAGGAGAAGCGCATGCGTACTCCGTTCGACTGACTGATTATAATCGAATGACACGAGTAGTATTCGAGTCGTGTCCAATGTAAACAAGCGCCCCCCCCCCCCCCCCCCCCCCCTTGCTTAGCTAACGCCCCTGATGTCACAAAAGCCATTTTTCATAACATGTTTCAGGAATTAAATAATCCCTTATATTTTGGTGTTAAAATGTATTAAATTAATACTAGTTGTCTTTTCTAATGTTTCAAATTCGATTGCATGTCCTTGTTCGCCATCTTGGAAACCGATTACTCTCGGTAAACTGGGGAGTATACTCGTGTCACTCGTGTTCAACACTCGGGCCGCGACACTTTTCGTTCGATTTCACTAGAGTCAAACACGTGTAACACGAGTCGTCTAATCGAACGCAACCCCGAATTAAGATTGGTTCTTCCTCCCCTGTACATGCATACTTTGGAAAAGCAATTTCTGCGGAGCTCCGTCAATTATCCGTTTCTTTTTCGCACGAGACAGATTTTTTGTATTATTTTTCGAAAAAAGAGAGCAGTTCCGTTTTGGTTTTAGGCATCTGGTTTCCAATCTTGTAGCTTTTATTCACTGACTGGACTTGAAATGAAGCTTAATGTTGACTACATGAACACACATATATCATCAGTTATAAGAAAATTGAAACAACAACAAGCAAATATTGAATGTAAATAATACACCTAGTCAACTGATATCTCGAAAACATTCTTACACAAAACGCACAATGTCCATGCTCATGTGTAAGAATTATTTACTGCAAAAACAAAATCAGTTTCTTGTCAACATTGTAGTGTTTTTTCAAACGCGATGTATATGTTCGCTAAGATGAAACATATTGGAATATCACACGAATTCATCATCTAAACTCAATTTCAGAAATAGTATCTATTCATATGTGAATAGCATTAAAAAGGAATTTGTGAGCTTTTTAAGAATTTCAGGTTTTTTTTCAAAGAAGAAGAGACATTCGCCCCACTTTGAAGAGTGCGTAAATTACCAAATTTATTTGTTGATGCACTTCCTCGGAATGGTTAAGGTAAAGTATCCCTCGGGTCGAAATTGCTGGTAATGATTTGCCTGTGTACCCTATTTTTTCTCTTCAAAATATTGCTCAGATCATCAAATATGGTTTTGAGAAAAGGAACTTTGATAGTTACATTTTATCTCCTCTAAAAGAGGATTTTTCTTACTTTTCATATAGGGTCCAATGTTAAAATTCAAACGGCTTTAGGTTTCGGTATATTCATGATACCACGAATTATATTTTGCTTGTATATCATGCTTAACATAAGCTTGAAATATATTGAAGTGAAAATAATATGAAAGTTGTTATTTCGGAAATATGAGCATCTCAGACCTGAGAGATGCTCTACCGTAAGAAAAGGAAATAGAAATACAGGGAACACTGAAGGCCACCACACCGACAAAAAGGAAGAACCATTAAACTATTCCCACACAAAGAATACAAGTAGATGAAAACTTTTGAAAATTAGGAATTCAAAACAGATCAGTTCGTGTAAGAAAGCATATTCTGTTTGATAGCATTCGCCATCACTTTGGCCATACAGAAAAAAACATACATGGTGGACTATTAAATGATTCGATGTTTTGAATGGTTCTAACTCTAAATTTCTTCCAGCATAAAGGGCAATTAAGATGTTTTAATGTTTGATATTTTCATTCGATCGTCAAGAAAAAAAAAAGTCTGCTCACAATGACAAATGACTGGAAATATTGTATGTCAGGTTTTCTGAAGGGATGTTCATTCATCCCTTCTTGAATGTTAAACGTCTTTAAATTCAATAGCATAATTTAAAACCTGATAAATTTTCGGCATGGACCAGACATGCACGTTTCGGGTACAAAACCCTCGTCAGTGATCCTTAGTCGAAACAATGTAATATGGCCAAAAAGTATGAAAATTATGACCAAAATGTTCCAAAAGACGTAGCAGAATGGGTGGGATATGATGCTACAGGAAAAGAGTTGACAAGATCATTCAAGTCTATTGACATAACTCTGACCCCTAAATGTGATTACTAAAAAGAAAATGAAGGCCTTGTCACATTATATCTAATATATAAATCAAAGTGAAAATAGTTTCATAAACATTTACTTAACAAAACACTCCCAAGATATTTTGCTCTTTCATTCAACGAGACTGTTAATCAAAGAGACAGAAATGCTGCAAGACATCAACGGTTGTTATCATATCCAATAATCGGCGGTACCGTATTATTTGTACTTAATCTCTTTAAGATATACGTCATCGTTTTTATTTGAAGAGTTAATATCCGGTAGCACTTAAATATATCAAACACTGCATCAAACATTTGTTTCATCATTCAAGAGAAAACATTGCAAGATCAATAAGTAAATTTGCTGCGCAATCCTCATACAGTTCATTTAGTCCGTGATTATTTGAATAACTACCATTTAAAGTAGAAATGCTAAGCTTCATTAGATTTAGTGCCACTTTTCATTTAGTGATCATAATTAGTGTAATTAATAGCGAATTCTAGATATGCTTATAAATACAGCGTTTCAAGGAAATCTGATTGGATGTGTTCTTGTCACATGTCGATCAGTGAAGTAATTAGAACTGCTAAGGTTTTCTCTAGATATTGTTTCAGATTAGCATTATTTAACCTTGATTTAATCAATTAACATTAAATGAATGAAAACGATTAAACGAGTTCCCAAGGTTGCATGTAGCATAACTGTGTAATCGGTATATTTGGTACATGTACTTGCTCTGGCTTAACGTATCAATTGAGATATGAACACACCAAAAGCAGGCGATGAAGGGATTTTGCTACAAAGAAAGGGAAAGTTTGTGATGCTCAAACACAAGGGATTCCCATTTGAATTTCGACAAGTTGTTGGAGGACCTTTCCTCCTAACACCACAAAAATGTTGTCGATCAGTTAGTTTTACATCTGAATAAAATCTGTTTCAGTGTACTTATTTTCAGAGTCGGACTTTTCTTTTATAAAGTACGCTTTGTCATAGTAAAGAACAATACATTTATATTTATGTTATGTTATGTATGGACTCTACTGAAATGAGTGAATTTCAGATGTTCTTAAAGTTTCTTCGAATTCAATACCATTATTTAAGAACAGATAAATTTTCAGCATGGACCAGGCATGCACGTTTCAGGAACTCAACCCTCGTCAGTGATTCTCTATCTAAACAATGTAATTTGACCAAAGAGCGTGAAAACTATGTCCAAAAATGTACCGAAATACGTAGCAGAATGAACGGGTGGCATATGATGCTACAGGACCCACGTTTTAGAAATTTCAAGAAATTTTGATAACTGAAAGTTTCGAATACGTTGAAGAAACGATCAACCGAAGTTGATCGAACTTGGCTAAATGTGCACTCGGGGACTCCTGGTTATCCAGCAGGGACACTCACAAAGTGGTACAAATGTTAAACGTCTTCAAATTCAACAGCATCAAGCCACATCTGGTTAATTTACATCTGGTTAAACTCATTATGAAGTATAAGACATTTATTCATCGAGGTTGAATTTTTTTTCATTATTCTCAGCTTCTGATTAATTTCCAATATCTGAACTCCCACCAATCAAATCAAATGCATACCTGTACATGTATCAAAACAACAGCAAAAGTATTAGATATTGATTCCATTTTAATGACTTCATTTCATCAAATTTTCGTAGTATCAAAGAACAGAAGAAAAAAGCATGACGGATTTAAGAATTAGGTCTAAGAATACATTTTAACCGTTACTATAATTAAGAAATTCCGGATCTTCCACTTGAAATTTGAACCCATTGACAAATTATTCAATTGATTGTGGATTAGGCCCAGAAGAAATCTTACGCTGCTTTTTACAACATTTCTGTGCTGATTGGAACTATAAGTCACCGTTACTTAATCTGGTAAACAGTTTTCAAAGAAAGAAGCATTTCCCATATGCACTGCTGTGTCCTTGGCTTGCTTTTTAAAGTGCACACTGTTCTTTTTTCTAATTCAACTCTGTAACTATTCACGATTGAGATATTCTTTTCTCCTTTAATACCGAATTTGAAAATTTTGTTTGAATTAACATAATTCTGATGCATTTTCTAATTTGACTGATTTTTTTTGAGAAATTTCTGTTCTGTATCGTTTCGAAGAATTATTGTAAGTCTTTAGATTTTGATTTATGAATATTGCTTTTGGGTTTTGGGTTTGAATTTTTTTTTCACTTGCTTCAAAGATTAAGTAGTTAGGTCATCATTCAAAGGCAGAATGTTTTTGAAAAAAAGGTGGTTTGAAGAATTTATAATATTTTCCTGACTGTTTGAATGAAATAAACATCTAAGAAGTACTCATCAGTTATTCAGTCTCAAAGACCAGAAAGTGTGGAAAAATCATTAGAATTTCCAATTGAACAATTACGAATCCCGGAATAAACAATATTCAGAAGTGCGACTAGATTCTCGGGTTGCACATGTAAACAATTTCCAGAAAAAAATACAATGAAGAAATTGAATACTAGTGATATTTGTTTATTGACAATACATAGCATGAGACATATCATATTTTGTGTTCCCTCTTACAAACTGAATCCGGAAAATCCCGTATACCTATGAGTTCCATGAAGTAAACCTAGTCCACCGTAGAATACAACTCTAACTTTGTCTCTCTTCTTCAGGTTAACGATAGTACTTTTACTTGAGATTTGATACCGTGAGTCTGCACCGTAAGCAATGCCATGGGCAAACAACTCTTTATTTATCTGCAACTCAAGGGTAATGCTGGCGTTAGGGAATACCAGAAATTCCCAAGAGATGGAGTATCCACCGTTTCTAGGAGCTGTAAATTCCCCTGATCTGGGGCTGTATACCCCACCCTGATTTGTGACGACATCAGTAAAAGCTATTGGTTGCCCTCTTTTAAGAGAAGAAATGTCGATATGGGTCCTCAGATATGCAGAAAAGTAGACACGATCTTGTTGAGTTGATGTACACGAACCTGTTCCAAATAAATAGACATTTAGGAAATATATTTCTGGAGTATTTGTATTTTTCTGTTACAAACGAAAGACAAAATTGAAACTGATAATGTATGTATCTTTAATGAATTGATTATCATATCACTGCATAGTACATACTGTCTTTGAAATATATGAACTGATGAATAAATATTTGATATGCCTTACTTCTCATATCTGTTAATGCCAACAGGTCGTTTGTGTCCATAGAATATTTAGCCTCTTTAAAGATCCTTCTCACAAAAGCATCAACGTTCCCATGGCAACTGTTATCGGCCACATGCGCGGTTGATAGTAGAATAAATAAAACCAGCATACGTTTTAAATTTTGCATTCTGATGGCATTAAGATTATAAACGTTAAAAATTATAGTTGACGTATATTTTTGCAGCGGTTAAGGACGATTTGAAATCATGCATATATAGAGTTCAAAATGAATATATATTTCTTTTCGTGATAACATATGTTACAATCGGTGAAAATAAATCTTTCATTATAAAGTTAGCATGTTTGATATGTCAATAAATACTAATAGATACTTGAGGTTATTCAGATGTTACCATAAAATAAATATTACTGAATTAGCTAGAATAAAATTTAAAATTGTTATGAAGTATATAGAAGTTATATAAAGGCTAACATCCATCTCAGTACTATAAAATTGATGGTAGTTCATTTTATATCATCAAATAAAACAAACTCTTTATTCAAAAAGAGTTTGTTTTATTTGATGATTTTACACTACTTCCCTAAGGAAGATTACTTTGGACAGTTCATTTTATAGTTACAAATGGTATTATCTGTCGATCACGAAGTTTTACTTTACATTGGATTTAAATTCTACTATTTGAACATCTATTTATCAACTGCATAAATTATCAATCCGAATTCAGTTTCAATGCCATGGTCGTGCTCAAAAGTCTACATATGTCCAATGCCCAGTTAATACTAATTGTTTGTTTTTATTGTTTATATATTTTTTTTCATATTTTGTTTTTCGCTTCCTTTTCATCCAATGTGTTATCCGTCCACCATGTTGTTTTGTTTTGTTACAGTTAAAACCAATTGCAATTAAGTGCTAACGCATGTTCGCATTCCTTCCTCTTCGGAATTATTTGATTTTTAAAAGTGTGATCCAAAATTGTTTTGTTACAGTAAAACCTATTGCAAATAAGTGCTAGCGCATGTTCGCATTCGTCCATCTTCGAAATTATATCATTTTTAAAAGTGTAATCCAAAATTGATGAATGGCATTCGGACCTATTTTTTTTCTCTTTTAAGCTGAGGTGTTTTTAAAATGTGTGTATCCATCTTCTATGGATCTACTTACAGGTTTATTTTGTAAAGCCTTGTCCTTCCTCTTGGAGAATATTTATGTTAGATTTGGTGAGGATCTATACAAGCAGGTTGTAGGAATTCCTATGGGTACTAACTGTGCGCCTCTTGTTGCAGATTTATTTTTATACACTTATGAAAAAGAATTTATCCAAAATCTTCAAAAGCAAAGAAAATTTGATGAGCTGAAATGTTTCAATAATACTTCTAGGTATCTGGATGATATTCTAACCATTGACAATCCTGCTTTTGAATCATATAAGAATGAAATTTATCCACAAGAATTAACCCTTAACAAAGCAAACCTTTCAAATACAGAAACACCCTTTTTGGACCTAAATATCAAAATTGTAAACGGAAAGATTTATACAAGTGTATATGACAAAAGGGATGATTTTGGATTCAACATAGTAAATTTCCCTTGGCTTGACGGTGATGTTCCAAGAATACCGTCATATGGCATTTACATATCACAGCTCATCCGGTACGCTAGAGCATGTACTGATATTTTGGATTTTCACAGTAGAAATTTACAAATTACCAAAAAACTTTTAGGTCAAGGTTTCCGCTTTCATAAACTAGTTAAGACTTTCTGGAAATTTTACAAGAATTACAGTCAACTTCTTTTAAAATTCGGATCTATACATGCAACGGAGTACATTACTATGGGTATTACACAACCTGTCTTTTATGGTGATATGATAAACAAAATAAAAAGGATCAAAGGTAGGCAGCATAACCATCGAAAATGCGTCTGAATCATCAAACGCCTTTTATATCGTGGATATGATCCTAATGTCACCAGACGGACACTAGGCTTGGTACTTGACCAATCTACAGTCTTGTACAAGCGCATCCTTGAGACTTGCACTCTGACTGACTGTGACGACGGGACTCCATGACGGGCCCTGTCCAAACCTCTTTAGAGAAGACAGGGCCCCGACCACCTGTCCTCTCTGAATGTCAGTCGGACTCCTCGGGTGATTACATACATGAGCTCGCTACAGCCGGCAGAGCACGGACTGTATTACGCATGCCCTCTTTTTATATCCATTTACATATTCATCTGTGTCTCTGGGGCCTCTGCGTTTCGCGGTCCTGTTTGTGTGATGTCATCTTACAGTGAGGAGGTTGTTTTACACCACAATTGTACGTTCTTCGAGACCTCTGGGTAATTGGAGAAGTGAGAGGGTTGTGCGCACGTAATCCAGGATAACCACACCATTTGCTACTTGCGTGACAGATGGCCGTCCAAAGTCGGCACCGGTTACCCATTGGTCTCGTCGGTTTATGTGTAGTCTTTTGTGTTTGATGTTTACATGTCGTATGTCTCTTTTCCGTCTCATGCTGTACTCGTCTTTTGTGTTTTTGCAACGGGTGTTTTGGTGTTTTACTGTTGATGCTGCAAAGGGGTCTTGTTGGAGATCTCCTCCCTTCTTTTTGTACGGTATGGTATTAGGTACTCAAGAAAATGTTTGATATGTTACGTAATCGCTAAATTTCAACTCACAGTAGACCAAGATTGACAAGTATTAAGCACCAAAGCGTGCATGTCTGGTCCATGCTGCAAAGTATCTATTCTAAAATGATGCTATTTTTTAATTGCATCGATTTGGAGTTGAATTTATTATTGTTGCATACATTTGTGGCTAAAAGCAATAGTTCATATAAACATATTTATGCTTTAGATATGCTTCACTATATCAAATGAAATCAAGATTGCCAAAAAAAAAAAAGTAAATAAATAAAAAATATTTTGTGGATTCTTGAAAAAAATATTTTTTCCGATCATAGCAATTGATGCTTGTAAAGCTAGCGGATCATCTCATCGAGTACAAATAGGATCACACTTTCCAGGGGTTATGTTTTGACGTGGAAAAAAAATCATGAATAATCTCATGGTGTGCCCTTCCATTACAAAGAGGACACTCAATTTCAGACGAGTGCCTCCAGCTGCTTGTAAAGCAATTTTCTTGGACTGATCTGTTTTGGATATTACTCTTTGTTTTTACACAAATGGTTTTTCAATTCTTTGCTTCAAAGGAGAAGGTCCACTAACCATCAAAATCGGCCCTCTTGCCGTTTTTAAAGAAAATTTACGTATACATAATACAACATTTCTAGTTTCTAAAAATGTAAGCATTATGAAAATCTGACATAAGGTATGCGTTTCATGACCCGGCAAAGTTGGCATTGTGAAACGTCAAAATGCGCTTTCTTTCATCATGACGTCATGACGTAAAATGATAATTTTTAACCTAAAACTCTACACTAAAAGTAAAACTGTTCTATTTTTGTTGAAGTCAAATTAATTCAGAGGATAAAGTTGATACATATAATGTTTTTAAAGAATATATTTGGATTTCAGTGTTAAATAAATCGGGAAAAGATATCCGAGAGATATCAGAAAGCTTCAGAATCGCAAAGAAACTCTAATGACGTCGCGTCAAATCATTCTAGATTTTTATGGAAGACAGTTACATATATATACACATTTGATACATGTACTATTTTGCAGGGGAAGGGGTAGGGATCTCAATAAACTTTAAAGTATAGGTGGATACTCTGAAGGAAGAAACTGTGTAACATAGAAAAAGAAAATTCTTGATTTTGACATTTTTAATGCCTTTACAATAGAAAGAAGGCGACGGCTTTTCTCACGGTAGGTGGTGACTCTTCGCCAGCTTCCAGCTTTTGAAGGGGGGGGGGGGGGTCATTATTTACGTTTCAGAATAAGCAAGTTAGAATTTTCCCTGACTTTAATGAGATCAGGTTACATGTCCAAATTCAGGAGCGGATCCAGAAACTCAAATGTCGGATGCACATACAACTTTTTAATGCAGAAGGACTGAGAGTCCGGAGGGGAACTTATATCATCAATGTTTTTGTATAGACTGCTCTTACAATATTTAAAAACGCAATAATTATCTGAAAAATTCAAAACAAATGTAATTTAGGACAAAGGAGATGGTAAGGTTCATTACGCATTAGCGTAACCAAATTTTGAAAAAAGGGAAGGGTGCTATAAGCGACTGTGATCGTCATTTTTTTTTTTTTTTTTTTTTTGTCGAGAGGGCTTCACAGGAAGTTGAGAGAGAGGGAAAGAGATTCATCACATAAGAATGATTCTATATACATCTTTTTTGTTAAAGTTGTTCAAATTAAAAATATGATGCCGTACATGTAGCTAGGGTGTTTTTGATGTCGACGCCTAGTCGCCAACGACAGCCTCAAATACAAGGGACGCATTCTTTTTTATGAGGATGACTTATAAATTCGAAGTAAGGGACAATATGGCAGAAAGTTTCCCTCTCTCATTGTTGAGGGGGGGGGGATAGGGGATCGGTCAGAGAAGATTTTGAGAAAGTGAAGCAAATTGGTGCATGGATCTTGAGCGTATTTAAGCCGCATTTAAAAGGGATCAAGAGCACGAAACGTATCTACGATAAAGGAAATATCCGATTTGCCGATATGAACATAAAATGCTGTTACAGTATTCTTTTTCAAATTCACGTACGCTTATTTGCAACCATACATCTGTCCAAATCGACCGTGCGCACATTGTTAGCGCGAATTTCTACGCCTGAGAAAATTAAAGAAAAATTCAACACGATCATAATATTGAGTGTTTTTGGGCTATATCACTGGTACGTGTTTCACTTTTATCATTTATTACATCCTTTAAGTAGACCCCATATTTTTGGGGAAATGGCGGGGTCTCTTTATCTCTTCTCCCTTCTTTTTTGCGAAAAAATGTGGACGTTTTTGCGTACAAATGTACGCCTGGCTACGCCCGTGAAATCTCCGTCTTCACAAATCTGTAGAATTTATATATTCTTTATTGTTTTATCTATAACATGGGATGTTTTTTTTTATTAAAGTGTCGGTATGAACAATTATAATATTTGTCAGTGACAAGCATATTTAGTTTGAATTTCGTCATTTTGCTTGTTGTCGGTTACCGAAGTAAGTTACTCTGCGATCGGAAAGTATATATTCTTTATTTATTATGACCTTTAATTGTCCTCAGTTCTCAGCATTTAATTCTGAATTTCATGTCTACATGGATACATACAAATGTACTCTACGAAACAAAAAAAAAAACGTCAAAATAAACAAACAAAAAAAAAAATAAATAATAAATAAATAAATAAATAAATAAATAAAAAATGAAAACTTATGAAATACAACTATAGTAACTCCGAGTTGAGCGAGAAAACCCTCTTTCCACCAAGCATTCGACTTGGTACAACATGTACAAGGAAGATTAATCACATTATTCGTTTATTTTCATTTGTTCTCCTTACACACATCAAAATAAAAATTTACAAATAATGTGCTGGACAAAAAAATCAACAATGTAACTTTATTGTGTTATGGTCAAGCATATTATTCATCGACCCTTTCTTTTCATGTCGCCTGAAACGCAAGAGCGACATAAAGAGATCACTTTGCACGGCGTCCGTCTTTCTGTAGGTCACACTTTCATATACATTGTACATGTATTTCGCTAGCGCTAGAACAAATAAACTTGATACACATCAGACATGTTTTAAATTTTGCAGGAATTGTATAGCATGATGAAACTCGGCATTCAATGAAGGTCAAGGTCACTTTAAAGTTCAAGTTCACGTACATGTACTGAGGGAGAGGGCGTTTATAATGTTGGTATAACTTTTGCCAAATCCCATTTTCAGGTTTTGGAAAATAAAATATGTTTAAACTAGATTTAGGATCAAACATACAACAAGCAACATACCTGTTCTTGACTAATACTTGCTAGTATATAGACTGACCTGTCATGCTTTGTAGGTAACAGTTTTGCCCCCCCCCCCCCCCCCAAAAAAAAAGAATATTGAGCTTTTTACGCAAATATTCATTTCTAGTTCCATGTTCGTTCATAAAATCAGAGGGAAAGAAAAATGTAAACGAGAAGCCAACAATTTTTTGACTTTATGTGTTTATTGTAATTTATTATATAAACGTAATTCCCTATGGGGATGATTCATTCAGTAAACGGAGGCGTTTAAAATTTTGACGTTCCAGTTCAATAAATGAACGTCATTCAACGTACTCGCTCGTTCTCGATAATGTGTAAAGTATTCTGTATAATGGATACATCTTTGAACAAAGCAGGGTTGAAACTAAAATTAACTCGCTTAAAGTTTCCAAATAAAGACATTTTGTTTGATATTATTAACATTTCGCCGCAAAGTACGAAAGTTTAAAAAAAATGGAGAAATGTCCTTATAATCAAAGATAATTAAGGATACCAAACCTTTGATATATCTTACCAAATATATCGTTAAACTTAAATTTTCTTTCCCGGTTTCATCAATACAAAACTTCTCAAAATCCGCCAAGAAACAAATCAGAGGAATTTGTACACCGAAACTGCAGAAGGACACGCAGCGATCGGTAAAACGACTCCTGTGACCCCTACTGCAACCAGATGGTTAAAAGTAAAATATCGTAACATTTTAAAGGTTTTCATATAGAGCACAAGTAGGTACGTAGATGAAAATTCGTTGATATTGAGAATATGTCAAGATTGTTTATCTAAAACAAAAATTAGGTACGCACCCGCCTGTGTTGTTAGCGAAAAACTGCAAAGAATGTATGAAAATTAACGAAAAATACGGATATTACCGTACCGTCACCACTTTCTGACGTCATTAATGACGTCATGGAACGCACAGGTTCGCAAACTTTTTACCGCTGACAAATACCAATGTTGATAGATAGATTAACATCAAAATGACTCAAAATTATATATTTTTAAAAAGTCACTAAATACAGGGCCGTAAATCATGGTTAGTGGACCTTCTCCTTTGGCTAGATATTAATGGATTAACTGATTTTTCCGTTGGAATTTGTAAAATGTAAAAGAGAATAGTCCTGTCAATATCATACTTTACATTAAATGCCGATGTTGTCGTTGGCAACCACTCGGTCATTGATATGAATACCTGAGTGACCTAGACTTGTAATTTTAAATGACATACCTGGTCCATGCTGTAAATTTATCTGTTCTTAAATGATGCTACTGAATCTGAAGACGTTAAACATTCTTATAGATAGCGTGTATATCAACAAGGTCGCGAGCAGCGTGTTTCATCAAAGATATATTGACAGATATCCTTTGTTATACTTATTAGATATCCAAGTCTAACCTGTTTTACGTTGTCAATCAAATATTGACAGGGGTTAAAGAATTAAAACGAACCATTCAGATATCAATGTTAATCGGCTTCAAATTAAATAGCATCATTTAAGAACAGATGAATTTGCAGCATAAACCAGACTTGCACGTTTCGGATACTTAACCCTCGTCAGTGGTCCTCAATCTAAAAAAAAAACGTAATGTGGGGACAGAGAAGACACATACAGCAAGAGATAAGAAACAGCAAACGAGAGATCAAACATCGAACACAAAAGACCACACATAAACCAACGAGACACATGGGCAGTCGGTGCCAAGTATGATACTTCGTGTATGCAACAAAGACATACGACTGTTTTCGGTGTTGTTCATTTTACATAATATTGAGGTTAAGACATTTTTACTGTAATTGCAGATAATTATAACGCCCCTGTAACCGTTACTATCAAGGTTCGCTTTCTAAAAGCCTTTCTTGAAATTTTTTTTCTCATATCAGAATTGCACTATTTGTTTGCTCAATTTGTTCATTTGATTTATGGCAAGTTTGATCATCAGTTGAGGCTCTCTTTATTTAATATTCCATTAAGAATATATATACATGTAAATTATTCATGTATATTACGGAGATGTTCAAACTCTTTACCTTCTTGATGAAAATCTTAAACCACTTTTTATGCACCGGACACGTGTTTCGGTAAGTAAAATCCTCATCGGTTATGCTTCCAACTAAAGTGAGTTTCAGACACAGCTAAAATTCATTTCAGTATCGCCCTTCGGTTTTATCTTTTTAATCAAAAATATGTGCAATTTCTTTGCAGAAAGTGCGCGGCTCAAGCTTTCCTGTAATGTCGATTCAGTAGCAAAGTTAAATAAAATCGATGACCAAAATAGCATTGGAGGGATGATGCTCAGATGTTAACCTCATTTAATTTCGATGCTATTTGTGGATGAGTTGAGAAGTTTCCGAAATAGAGAAATAATATACATGATGTTGAATTTATAAAGTGCCAAAAACAAAACTTCTTTCAAGAGGAGTGTATGCATCAACACGGGCAGGAACACGTTACGTCGCCTTACAGTACCGTTGTCAGAAGTATTTAAAGTTCTGCACTTAAAACCGTCCGTTGACATTATGCAACAGGTGAGGATATGTTGGAAACCATCCGTTGTCATGAAAATTATCGACAAAAGTTAAGTAAAATCACAAATAAATCATTAGGTAACCGGTGATTTCTTTTAAAAAGCCAACGGGAGGTAGCCACACGCTTCAGTAATACATTATTACCATGAAATGAATAAAACTCCTCTTATGTTATGAGGAGATCTAATTGGCGATGACCTACTGTCAGCAACGAAAACGGAAATTTGAACAGGAAAACTATCCTGTCTCTTAATTATTTGATTTTATATACCAATTTTATGTAGTAAATTATCGACAACATTATACAAACAATATATGTGAATGACCGTCTTTTACATTGTATATTTATTGTACACTTTGATTATTTGATAAAGAATGTCCGTTGTTATGACAAGACAAGAAGATACGGTCCGTTGTCATGACTCTTAACGGTATTTGGGCATGAATGGGGAATTGAATCTTTATTTCGAATCTAAGGCTGAGCAATTAAATTAGCTTTACGGTTAGTTAATTCTTAGAGTATTCAGCTCTTTTTTTTTTTTTTTTTTTTTTTTGTAAAGATGTAAAGGAGGATATCATATAATTTTCAGGTTACGTGAACATAGATCGTATAGAATAGATTTGAAATTGAAAATATGATTCATGAATTTGAAGAGGTGTAGGATGAGTTCATGAATTTATTTATTGATCAATTAAACAACAATTGTTAAAGGGATTTTGAAGTCATATATAGCGTTAAAAACAAAGACATCAAATTTCGGTCACTGAAGACATTTTGATAGCCTCACTCAGCCTTCATCACGTAATTGTTCCGAACGTTCTTAATATGAAATCTCTCTTTGATCTAGAATTTTTGCATGCTTTTTTTTTCAAGAAACAATAAGATTCTTACCTGTATTACGCACGTCCTCTTTTTATAATTATCCATTTACATATTCATCTGTGTTGCTTGGACCCCTGTGTTTTACGTCTTGTTTGCGTGTGGTCATCTAACATTAAGGAGGTTGTTTTACACCATAATTGTGCGTTCTTCGAGACATCTGGGAAATCGGAATAGTGGGAGGGTTGTGCGCACGTAATCCAGGATAACCACACCGTCTGCTATTTACGTGGCAGATGGCCGTCCTAAGTCGGCACCGGTTGCCCATTGGTCTCGTTGGTTTATGTGTAGTCTTTTATGTTTCATGTTTCTATGGTGTGAGTTGGTGTTCCTTGTCCCTTTTGCGTCTCTTTCTGAGGGTGTCTGTTCTGTGTTTTTGCATGGGTGTTTTGGGATTTTGCTGTGGGTGCTGCAACCTAGTGTTGTTGGAGATCCCCTCCTTTCGTCTTCTCTATGGGGAAAATCCATGCTAATATGAGGAAAGTCTTATATACGAGGGTTGTTCGAAAAGTTCGTAGACAACCGCAATATTTCAGAAATGCGTGACAGTAAGTGTACAATTTTCTTACCAAACATTCATGAGGTTTATTGTAATCAATCCATGCAATACCAAGGTAATTGAAATACAGTATTTTGTCATTTAAGTAATCGTCTTTAATTATGTGTCGTGACGTTAAGCGGAGCTATACGAAAATTGAAATATCAAGAATTTTGTACACGCAGGTGATTCCTTTATTAGTTCTAAATTCAGACGCAGAGAAAGTCAACGTATATACTTTTTTCTTTAACAGTATTTGGAAGCTGTCATACTGAAATTTGACCTTGCTACGATGCATTGGTATTTAGATATCACTATTACAAGAAGCGCCATTAAGACGTAAGAGTGGTAAAAATGACGTTTCCCTACAACTTTTAAACGACGTGATATCATTAAACTTTTATTCAAGCTAATACAAATACCGTAAAAGATCTTATACATTTCGTAGATGGCACACATGGCTATGGACTGCAAGAAGAATGTTTCGAGCGTACGTCAGTATGCATACAATTTGCAACGAAGATGAAAAGGTGATGAAAATCCATTCGAAGAAAATGGTTTTAACATCCTTTAAGAACAAAACTGACCGATCCAAACGTTCTGAAATGAAACTCTTGATACATCGTCTGTGAACAGATAGGAAGGACCGGGGAATTATTCTAGTGCATAATTGCCTAATTTAATCTGTTTCAGTGATTTTTGAACCAATTGAAATAAAATTTACAACTTTTCTCCCAATATGATTTCAGATTTAAAGACAGTACAAAAGCAGAAAATTGCTTATTACTCCATACTTTGTGTAGCGTTGTTTTGGACGTCATTTACTGCGCCGCTTTAAAAGTGAATTTTAAAGAAAAACACCGTATTTCTTTGCTTATGGACCTATTGCTTTAATTTTTGCACAATAAGAATATACAATCTTAAGGAATAAATTGGTATAATATATAAACAAAACGTTTAACTATAACCATAAAAGATGTATTAAACTTGTCTATACGAATTTATCGAACAACCCTCGTATAGCGGAATATCTCCAAGGGGAAGAAATCTTTTATATAGCAAATTTTCCTATGAGAGAACTACTGCATTACACCGGTTTATAATACCCTTATAAAGTAAGATACTTTATACATTCAAATTTTCGCCTCCATTTATATTTTACCCTTTTCATCCATAGCCCAGAAGATGAATTTAAGACGGGACGAATAAAATTTAATGTTAAGGATATCTTAACAAAACGGATGAATTGGCGAATTCAATTCTTGGCAAATCAGTCTCCATTCTAAATTGGTTGAAAATTAAATTGTGCGTATTGATTGATGAATTTTAATGATAAGTACAGGTATCATAGTATCATTCCATCCATTAAAATATAAAAGCAGACAACGGACATCTGATTTCGCAACATGGATTGACAACGGACTAATTTTAGAAAAGTCCCAAAAAAGTGGTCCAAAATTGAATTCGTCATCATGACACTACCAGAGGAGCATTATATAGACTTGATATTTATTATTAGTATATTTCTGGAATAAGATAACCTGAATATTCAAAGATTTCGAGAAAAAGGAAGAATAACACATGTGCAGGACGTGGTGATCAAAGGACGCCAACTCGATCTCCTCTTTTTAAACTGTATATCAGTACCAGAAAAGCATATAAACCAATAGCTTAGTGTTATGACTACCCCCCATTGAATTTTCGAGTGTATTACTTCTATAATTTCAACGTTTATTAGAAAATCATACTTCCCACACATGCTCATTGTCACGACAACGGATGGTTTCCTTCTTATCCTTACCTGTGGCATAATGTCAACGGACGGTTTTAAGTGCAGAACTTTAAATACTTCTGACAACGGTACTGTAAGGCGACGTAACGTGTTCCTGCCCGTGATCAATCAATAAAATTATTGTCTAGCTTTATATCATATGTTCTCGTAATAAAATTCACTCATCTTTCGCCTCTTGGGTATGCTTACATATCCCTTTAGTGGCTCCTAACATGAGTTCAGTATTATCAAATAAGGTAATTTTCATCAGACATATATCCTATTGGTTAACTTTTTTAATCTTATAATATAACAATAAGAATTAGATTACTCAACATTGCAACAGAGACCATTTCGACCTTTTACACATGATATTTCCTGACGGTTTTGAAAGATCAAAAACATATATAAACCTTTGAAACACAAAGATCATTGAAACAACATTATGATTTGATCAAACATACCCATAACGGAACTTTCTGCATGATATTCCCAGATGATTGAGAAAGGTAAAGACATAAACACACTGTTGCTTTAGAACAAAATAATGTTTCGTCAAATATACCCCTGACACACATTAAAGTAAATCTACAATGTTGTCATGCTATGCATAATCGCCAGATTTTCGGGTTTTAATATCATAAAATATCATTAATATATTGACCGTCACGCAATGTACAATTATGGATTCCTTTAGAGTTTGATATATTTTGTGAGTCGACGGGATGTTTGAGACAGACAGAAATAATGTTCACCGTCTTAAGGCATTACGAGTACATCGAATAATACTCTACTTCCGGTTGTTTTGAGGACAAAAAATTGAATACCACACTCACGACTTCGACAATATTCGGGACCATAATATTCATGGTGAGTTAAATGAAACCTTAATAAAATATCAAATATCTAAACATATGCAAGATATAGAAACACATTATTACTAGTTTTTGGATGATATTGTTATCATACCCCTAATAATACTTTAAGGTGTCACACCAGCAGTTAGCTTCACAGAAAAAGAACTTACGAACAATTTTTAGGAATTATTGCAATGTTTGACAGCTTAATTCTTCTTAAAATGTAAAAACCATGATGTTTTGATTAATAACAATGAATACTCTATATCCACAAAATTTCGGCCACTCGGCCTTTATCAAGTGGAAGAGCAGGAATATAAAAAATTCTACGTAATATCCATCACTGCTGGTAAATAAAGCCCAGCGTAAAATGAACAAGGTATGACGTCACATATAACAATTAACAATGCGTAAAGCGCCAAAACGACATTACATAGAACCGCTTAATCAAATCATTCCATGATGTTTTGTTACTAAACTTAAACCAAGTATGATAAATGGTGTCAGAAAGCATAATACAAATGTAAAATGGATTATTTATGTATATTTGATAGAATTAGGAAAGTTGCGAAAAATCCTGAAGTTTTGGGAAATTGGGCTCAGAACAACACCACTTTCGTGATAGGATTTTGAGAGAATAATTAAGATATGTTTTTCAATCATTTTTTTTTACCGAGCTTAAAGTATATTAAATGGAGATTTTGTAAAAAAAAAAGGTCACACAGAAATGAACAAGGATTATGACTTGAATGGGAATTTTCCCCTTTTCTGGTTGACTGAAACAGCCATTCGATAAAATGTCTACCTAGGATTACGTCATTCCGGGTAGAAGCTCGCAATTTGCCAAAATTAGAACGGTGGGCGTTACCGTTCCAGGAGACGTCATACGAGGTAGATATAAATTCAAACAGCTCTCCATGTACTGCATGTGTAAAGATCAAAGAGGTTTTTTTTAATGTTTGAATACTTGGTATGGTTGATTTTGTAGTAGTGTTTCTTTTACTTTTATCTCGATAAATACGATGGTTTAGTTCCCCTTGAAAAGAATATTTTCTTCGCCTTCTGTGCTTAGTGAATAATGTCTTTTCAGGGAGCTAAACCTTTGTATTTACCGCGATAACAGTAAATATTCCCTCCAAAGAGATAATCGATTTCAAGACATCGTCCAGTAGATGACATCAACTTGATATGAGTTTAGCTAAACCATTTAGGTGTTCGATGTTAAGACGTTTTTTCACACTAATTGCTCTGTATGTTAACACGTAAAATGCTCTGTAACACTTTGGATGTATGGTCATTGAGTGACAAGTCTATTTATAAGACACTTTATGACGTAGCATATGAAAGAAGGACATTTGCACGTCATTGGCAAAATATAGAGTCTTAATAACAATATTTGAAGAACGCCATGTGATAAGAGGAATCTAAAAATTGTGATTCTATTTCATAGGGTTTACATGAAATTAAGGAGGTATTGAAGTCTTGGACGCCAAATTCAATTTTCTTGTCTGTCCTAGATTATACAAACTTACATTTGATTCTATCCACAGGAAAAATTTCTATGACACTTTGAAATATGCATTTTTCAACATTTCCGTGAATTTCTTGATGACGTCATAATATCAGAAGTATCTTTCCAGTTCTCATAAAGCTATTGGAAATTAATATTGATTTAACTTCAAAAACCATTATAAATGTATTGTATTTACATATGGCAAATATTAGATGAATTGTGTTTAAATCAAAGGCAGGATACTAGAATTAAAGATGACACAGTCGCTAAAAATTTTGCAATTTTGAGCCAATGGACTGGAATTGATAGTTAATAATTAGGAATCCTGTGGATGAATCTTTGTCAATAACTAACAAAATAATCAACAATGGTCAGGGATGATTTCGTGATTTAATGAGAAAAATTGAATTTAGGATTAAAATATTACAAAGCTTTTTATCATCCTATTTTTCTTTCCAAAATTGTCCATTTTCAATAAAGTGACATCTGCTTTCCTTTAATGTAAAATTGTCAACGAATTCACTGTAATGAAGATTGAATTTTCGATTTTATAAATGCAAAGTTTCAATGCGATACATTTGGTATTAATGTTTTCATTACATTTTGAATGCGAAGGTTGGTGACGCCATTCTCCCCGATAACGTCTAAATGACGTCGTGGTTTGCTCATGGATAAAACTACCAAAGTCCACAATTTCAAAAATCGCCATCATTTCATCAAATGACGCTGGAAATTATTCAAACTTTGTCAGGACACTCAAATAAATGTATCAATCAGCGTATCAAATGATTTAAGGAAGTTAAGACTGTACTTTTTCTAGGAAGTGAGAAAACAAATTATGCCGCCGCCATCTTGGTGTTCAAACCCTCCTTAATATAGTATTTTATTACCCTCGACAAGGCTCGGGATGGAAAATTAACAGAATTTGTTTGATAAAAAAACTAAGTGTCACAACTCGTTACCTTTTTTAAAATGTTTAAATAATACGGAATTGTTTGAACTCTTTACCTTCTTGAAGAACATTTTGATGCACCAGACACTTGTTAAATCAAGCTCACAAAAGAAAGTCATTTGAGATCCTATTGTATTGTTCTATAGAACTAAATGATAAAAGTGGAAGATTTGACTTACCTTTCCTTCTTTTTATCACTAGCTTATATCATAGTTGCTGAATAGAATCCGTTCACAGAAATATTCAACAGTGCCGTTTATCTAAAATGTGTCTCTTTTTCTTTGATTTATGCTACCTTGGCTCAAGCAATTTATCGGAATTGTTCCTATGGATTTCTTTGGGACCTTTATGTCAAAGCAAATAGAAGCAATTTAGTCCAATACATAAGAGGGATCTATCTACATCATCCGAAAGGTCCAGAAGATGTTAAGCTATGTTTTCTTGAAAGCCGAGTAACCCTCAATGAAAAACTCCCTAAACTAAAAAGGCATTGCGTCGGAAAAACCATTGGCATACTTATTTCGAATGATATGTCTTTTTTCTATGATATAATTTAATCCTGTCTATTTTGAAATGCTTATAAATTGCACAAATGTTTCTAAGATACAACTTACTGTTCTCAGTTTTTACTGTATAAATGGGAGAGATTGTATTATTGTACAGGGACTACATGTATCTGTTCGACTTTAATGTTTACAGCTTATTTTATAAAGACTTTTTAATAGAATAAACAAGCTAGATTTGAGTTTCCTTTGACGCAGTATACATTAATCCTTTTTTTCTCGCAGAACACGTGTGTTGGCACTGATCACAGCAATGATGGGGTGATTGGAATATACTCCTGGTTTTTAAATAATCATTAATCTTAATAATCATAATCATCAACTTTTCATTAAAATAAAATTGATCGAAATAAATAAGATATCAGTACTGTCCTAGCGTATCAGATGAGGTGAGATATGTAACTACCGTATGAGGGCATAGTCAAGTCAGGGGAAAGTAACGATGTTCAACCTAAACTTATTTCTATTATTGTACACACTCGTATCAATTTTAAGAAAGTAAATGTTAAAAGTCTTCAAATTCTATAGCATCATTTAAGAACAGATAAATTGGCTGAATGGACCAGACATGTACGTTTCGGGTACTTAACCCTCGTCAGTGATTCTTAATCTAAACAATGTAAATGTCCAAAGAGTGTAAAATTTATTATGACCAAAAGCATGTCTGAAATTTAGAAATTACAGGTTATTCGTACTAAACACTTTGTTCTCATTTTAATTATATTGTTTTAAAGAAAACAGGGTTTGTTGAACCGTTTCCTAAATATGGAATTTAAAAAAATGATGGGTAAAACAAGCGTTTTCATAGTTAAGTAATTCAGATCCATTATCCGAAAATGCATGTCTGATGTACGGCCTTTAATTTTATTTCTGCAAGAAGGATGTTCTCTGCAGTGGATTAGGAAAATTCGTTTATATGTTTAAAGATCTTGGAATGAATAGATACTGAATAATGATTTTAATGCACTCCGTTTGTAACGCGCATTCTGATTGGCTGAGCGATTAAAAAACTGCAAGGGGGATTCACATTTCACCGCAGTTTCTGCTATGACGTTATGCGTTGCTATGACGACGTCGTTAAAAGCAGACGTTTTCTAGCTTCTTACTGACCAAAGCATTAGAATAGGGTTACCATACTGATGTTTTACAAAAACTGACAGGGTATCGGCGAATCCCCTGTCAGAAATATCCGTTTTACCACTCGGCTGACGCCTCGCGGTAAAACTCAATTTCTGACAGGGGATTCGCCGATACCCTGTCAGTTTTTGTAAAACACACGCATGGTAACCCCTAAATAGTATCAATGTTTTCTGAGCTCGTTATATGCCTTGAATTCGATATCTACAACAGCGATACATATACATGTATTCAAGATTGCAAACGAAGACGTGTTATCAGACGTTTGGCGCAAAATTTATTAGACGTAGAGTTCCGCGAAAAATTCGCATTGTAACTATCAAATGACGTCACTGGTGCATGCGCAGTCTGTTGTTTGTCCCCCGGAACTGAGCTTCAAATTCAGTATAAAGGATAATGTGAAAGGTTCTATCTAAATCTGCAAACCTTATTTTGCATTTGGAAATGTAGTCTTGATAACTATTTCAACATCGTATTTTGTGTCTATGTATTGCAATGCAGACGCATATTTTAACCAATCGGTCAAGAGGACATATTTCAAGCCTTGATAAGCAACGACGTCTTTGACTGTCCTTCATTAGCTGTCAATGTGACACTAATTTTCATCACCAGAGGATTCTTCCGCTCGTTAATGTATATTTAACCCAATACACAATTCCATAAAATCTCTGTTAATGATGGCATACATATATGTCGTTAATTTCAAATTCCCCTGATACTAAAAAATAGGGATGAGAAATATATCAGGTCGAGCAATAAATTTCTGGTCAAAAAGGCTATTAGATTAAGGAAGTAAAGCACAGGGAAATTTTAAGAATATTACATAGATTATACATAATTTAATCAATGATATTATGGAAGACCTGTGGTCGTTAAGGGGATATAAGTGACAATCTCGATTGCGATTGAATGGCTGTCATCATCACCAAACTAGAAATATGTACCTGATATGTACATAAATATGTACATCGAGACAATCACCAAATTTGACAAGTTTTCATGAAGCTGTTGCGACGGGTGTTGCATGCAATCAGGAGACGCTGACTCTTCCCGGGCACCTGGTCTCACGTCGGAACGTCATTCATTCCGAGGTTCGCAACCGTTCCAATTGAAATCTTCATGATTTTGCCTTGTCTTCTCGACTTTGAGACTGAATACGTCATAGGTACTTCTTTGATGTTTATTCATGAACGTGTCCAAAATAAAATAAAATGAAATTAGGAGCTCGTAAAAAGTTCCCCACGAGGGGTTTGACAGTAAGTGTTTTTAATGTTTTTCCCTGATATGTCACCATAGCACTTTCTATAAAGAAAAAACCTCAGACATTGCATGTTTTGTGAATATTATTTTCAGTTTCGAGCGTGAACATCGATGGCGGGTGCGGCTAGCCAACAGGGGATGCTTATTTCTCCCGGGCACCTGATCCCACTCTTGCTTGCTAGGGGTTCGTCGATGCTCAATTTGGTGCTCTATCGTGAGTGTTGTTGATATTGTCGTCAAGATCTTCTTTAACTCATTCAAATGATTAAATTTCCTATTATCATGATGTTTATTATGCTAGGTACTTTTATATTGTTATGCAACAATTAAGAACATCAATACTTGAACGAATATATCTATATATAGCATAGAAGCATGAGGCATACGCAGCTTAGATTATATGTCAAAGTGAAATTTCTAGGTGCATGTAATGTATTAAGCACAAACAATAGCGTAACAAATTTACATTTCTTGAGAAGCACATTCCATTTTCCTTCTGACTCAAAAATACAAGAAAATTGTTTATTGGAAATTGTCTTTAAATTCTGATGCTATGTAAAAAAAAAAGATTTCAAACGGATGATTGAAAAGGATTAAATCAGATAACATTCAAGAAAATATTTGGAGGCTTTTGTTTGTTTGCTTTGGTTCCTGTTTTATCCTGATTTTGTATGCCTTCGATTTCTGATTTTCTGAATTATCGATTTTGTACTCTTTACAGGGATATGGTCATTAAAGTAAAGTCAGAGAAATTTCTTCAAAATTCATGAGAGACAAACTCTTAATATTACACATAACGCCAGGCATTTTTAAAAGTAACTGCCAGAATACAGTTATATTCTACTTTTTATAAAAACCTCATACTGTAAATTGCTTTATTTTCGTCAGTACCAATTTTTGTCAATTTGTTAAAAATGACAATTTCGTCAGTACGTAAATTCATCATCCAAGGGTCCCTAGAATGTAAATTCGTCTGTTTAAATGCCAACTTAAGTCCGCCGTCAAATCCGCCATATGTGTGTGTTTTCATTGTCTGTTTAACAATTATCGGTAAACAAACAATTAGAGACGTGTATATTATCTACCTTGCTGTGAAAACATATTATAATTTAGTAATAAGAAGTAAATTATATGCGACTCTGTGTTCGTATTCAGTGTTTATTGATTTGCAATTTTCATGTCGTATACGTAATAACTATTTAACAATGTCTTAAAACTCTGAATCTTAAAATTCAGCATCTTTCTCCCTTCTGCGCAATGCTCCCGGTTTATATTCAAGTTTAACCAAGAGACTGATTCAATTTTTACTTACTACAATTTTTTTGTCAGGAGTATTTATATTCGTCGGTACGTAATTTCGTCAATGAAGGCACTGACGAAAATGACGAAAATTGGAATCTGACGAATAAAAACCAATTTACAGTATATGGTTTAACACAGATCAAAGACGAATGTGTAATTCTAGTGTGTTGACCGTTACAAATGCGAAAAAGAAGATCCTGACAACAATCTCAACAGCACTCACAACAGAGCACCAAATTGAGCATGGACGGACTCCTATCAGGCTAGAGGGGGGGGGGGGGGGGTTATAAGTACCCAGAAGGAGTAAGCATCCGTTGTTTGGCTAGCCGGACCCGCTGTCGATGCTTGAGCACGGAACTGAAAATGATATCTACAAGTGACATAAAGAAGATCCTGACAACAATCTCATTAGCACGCACAATAGATCACCAAATTGAGCATGGACGGACTCCTAGCAAGCTAGACGTAGGACCGGGTGGGTGCCCGAATGGAGTCAGCATCCCTTATTTGGCTGGCCGCACCCGCCATCGATGTTCCCGCAGGAAAATGAGAAGAATACCTACAAAACATGCACTGTCTGAGGTTATGTTTATATAGAAAGTGTAACGGTGACCATGTCAGGGAGAATACATTTAAACACTTGCTGTCAAACCCTTCGCGGGAAACACTGCAAAGGACAATCTCAACAGCAATCAAAATAGAGCACCAAATTAAGCAAAGATGTTTAGAGAAAAACAAGATACAGTAAAGATGAAGGAAGTCATTCAAGTGCTTGATTCTCATTGTCATGTAGATTACAAGAACATAAAGCTATTTGCAGTCATATAAGACGGGAGATCGTGGAACTAAAATGTCTTCAATCCGTCAGGTCTCACAATAAAATGATTAGATAAAACACCAGAACGACATGTATAAAGAACCAATCAGTATAAATCTATAGTTTCAAGATATCAATGGCATCTAAATTGGGAATAAATCTACTGAATAATGCAGACGTAATAGTACAGTGAGTCTGCCTACCAGGTAAAACAAAAAAACAAAAAGGGAGGGGATCTCCAACCAGACCACGATGCAGCACCAACAGCAAAACAACACCCGATACGAGCATATTACATGTAAGAAACGAAAAGGAGACATACGACAAATAAGCATCAAACACAAAAGACTATACATAAACCAACGAGACCAATGGGCAACCGGTACCGACTTTGGAAGGTCATTTGCCACACAAGTTGCAAATGGTGTTGTTATCCTGGATTACGTGCGCACAACCCTCTCACTTCTGCGATTACCCAGAGGTCTCGAAGAACGTGCAATTGTGGTGTAAAATAACCTCCTCACTGTTAGATGACCACACACAAACAAGACCGCAAAAAGCCTTACGAAAGAGGTATGATCTTATTTTTGAACATAAAATTGAGCAACACCAGAAATCATTCAGGAAAATAAGAAAAATTAACTTTTAAAATAATTTTAATTAATTTGTATTTTCTTCAATAAGTATGTTTGATACCTTTCTTTGGAAATTACTGTAAAGTTTTATTCATAAAACAGCTTCCGTCCTTCCAATTCTGAAGAAATAAAGGAAGGTGTTCCGTTAACTACAAAGCCTACGTTTTAAACTTCGACAATCTAATAATCTCCTCCCCACAAAAAGGTACCGCAGCAGTTCATTTTAAACGTCTTCAAATTCAATAGTATCATTTAAGAACAGATAAATTCACAGCTTTAATTTTAGTTTCTCACCTTTGAAGATGTTAAACGTCTTCAAATTCAATAGCATCATTTATAAACGGATAAATTTGCAGCTTGGACCAGACATTCACGTTTCGGGTACTCAACCCTCGTCAGTGATCCTCAATCTTAACAATGTAATATAATAAAGAAGAAGTCGAGCGGATAACGCCTACATGAAGGCTGCATAAAAGATAATTCGCTCAGATAGAAAATCCTCATTCTGACCTCAGCAAATCACATACACATGATTACAAAATCAAGGAGGAAGTCGATTGCAACACCGAAAGCAAAAAGAAAGGAAAAACGAAACAACAAGATGCGAAACGCAAAAACGGACAAACACAACAAGAGTCAACAAGGAAAGGAAGGGATCTCCAATAACAACAAAACCCCAAAACTCCCATTGCAAAAACACAGAGCCGACACGCACGAATAGAAACACAAAATTGACAAGGAACACAAAATCCCATCACAGAAACATCAAACGCAAATGACTTAAAATAAATCAACGAGACCATAGGGCAGTCGTTGAGAGCCACTTACATTTTTATCACGCCTTAGACAAAATTGTTGGAATCTAATTGGCAAGATCATGGTCACATGACGCCGTGTAAAAACCGTATCAGGCTTGTAAATCCGAATCGGGCGAGTAGTTTATTATGACGTCGACATGACCTCAACCTGACGTCGTATCATGCCGACGTAACAAAACAAGATGGCGGCGACCAAGATATTTGGGCAGACTTCATCAACAGAAATTGACGAAAAAAGACTTAAAGTTAATTCGGAAAATACACTTCAGAGTAGCGCAAAAACAGCAAAGATCGTTAGGGACTATTTGAAGGAGCAGGGTCAAAATGAAGAGTTTGAGGCCCATGATGCAGAGACTCCCACGCATACAGTTAGAGGTCTTCGACGTGATAAATTCGTTACACGGTTAGTAAGTGACCTGATACGCCTCGCCCGATACGGGTTTTCTTTTCACACCATGTATTTTTCCGTGTCAGGTCACTAACTAACCGTGTAACTAATAATATCATATTTTCAATATCTAATATAACTTAAGATAGACGGAAATTTCATTATGATAAAATGACTTATCAAGACATATATCTGAGAAATTGATATTGGATCAAATTTCTGTCGGTCTCTCTCATAAAAGATGATACAATTTTTTTTAATATACTTAGGAACCTGATATCCATGATAGACTTTCAGTGTTAGACATCTTTGCCTATTCGGCCTAATTCTGCAGATGCGAATCATAACAACGTGTGTACTGGCCTTATTTCTGACTCCATCGCAAGTTTTGTTTGGAGAGGAGTGCAACCGTATTGAAATTTAATATTCCTCCAAAGTCTGTTGAAGAATTTGACGTCATTGCGTCTTTACGAATTGGTAATGTCTGAGAAGTGATAAGCACCGCCTTATGTGACCTTGATCTTGATATCGACAGGTCCGTAGATTCATTTAAATTTTGGTTTTGGATTTTGCTGACACTTTTGCAGTACTAGTATCTTTATGTTTCCACATGACTCCTAAATCTGGACCGATCGATATATTTAATTTAGATTGTTATACTATTCAAGGATTAGATTTATGATTTCATGATCTTTTCTATGATCAAAAAGATGAAAGGAATCTCCAACAATACTCAGCTGCAGCGCCTACAGCAAAAACCCCAAAACAACAAATACAAAAACACAGAACAGACACTCACACAAAGAGACATAAAAAGGGACAAGGAACACCAACTCACACCATAGATACATGAAACACAAAAGGCCACACATAAACCAACGAGACCAATCGGCAACCGATGCCGATTTAGGACGCACTAAATGGTTGATGGACACAAGATGAGACTGAGATCCCTAACAAAAGGAAGTATCAATGGTTACACCTTAACACACACGCATAGTACGAGATGACGGAACACATTGATAGAGACATCAAGAACAATCGTATTACACCACTGAAATCCATACATAGGATACCACTGTCTCTTAATATCCACAGTTTCTTTTTACAAGCAAGCATCATTTAAGCCCTGGTCACAACGCGCTGTGCGTGTGTTTTGAACGTGCGTGTTTGTGGAGGCTACGTGCGCTACGTTTTTCTGAAGACGCAAGGAAAGAAGTGACCAGAGTACGGAAGGAGTGCGTCACGCACGTCGCACGCACGTCGCACGCACGTCGCACGCACAGTTATATGGATGGTTACATGCATCATATGTAGCGCAAAAAAGTAAGTATGTTGCACGTACTTACGACTTGCGTGCAACTTGCTTACAACGTACTTTCTCCGTACGTCTTCTATGTCGAATTGACATGTACTGCTAACGCACGGAGTCTTCACTTCCTTGCGTCGAAGATGCGTTGCACGTACATGCAACGTACTTGCAACGTACTTGCAATGTGCATGTCGTACTTCTTGTTGAATTCTTAGACATCACGCAGACAGGACGCAGCGAAAGTTCTGTATGCTCCTTATGCTGGACCATTTCAGATGGTTAGAATTAATCCAGATAAACAAATAAATAAGTATCAATATTGTATTTTTGTCACTAAGACAGACTTAGAAAAAACATTTGACAATAATGACCGATCGGCACGAAAATACAAACTTGGATAAGGACCTTTAGTATTTGTTTTCTGTAAGATTTATTGCAACTCTATGTAGCGTTTGCAAATGACATATCGAAAATGTAAAATATTTAGGACAGACAAACGGGTGAGGGTCCGCGCTCTATGAAAACAGCTCACTTGAGATTCGCTCAGGTAAACAAAATGTATATAAAAGTTGCAAAGAATAAGGTTAAACAAGTATTAGCTTTTCAAAAAAGCTTGCTTGACCTTAAGAAAATAACAGCGACCCTCCTCACCCCGTAGTCTTGACTTGATGGACCCTTGGGAAAATAAAAAACAAACAGGAACACGTTGAAATGAACATTAACTCATTATAGTATACATTCCTGATAACTCCGTAGTAATGTACAGAAGTACAATCAATAAAAAACAAAAACTCGTGTATCTGATGTAAACAAAATGAAGGCTTCTGATTTGTCAAGTGGTCCGCTATCGTGTGCAATAAATATGAACTACATCTACCATCAGAAACAATACTTTCTCATGTTTGCAACTTGCTGCGATTTTGTACATTTACTCCCACGTTTCCGAGCTGAAAATTAAAACGAATTCGTGACCGCGTGTAATATAAACGAAATAAAAACTTCCACAAATCGTCCCTCATACGACCGCACCGAGACTCGAACCCCGGTCGAATGCGTGTGAGACTAACTCCTTGACCACTCAGCCACCTAGATTTATTACCTCCCAAAAAAAATCTTTGCTTATTTTTATAAGCGTACATATTAAAGGAGCGATAACTCTTTAAAAGAGAATGCTTTTTTTGTCTGATCTTGTTAATGTTTGTAAACGGCGCTTTCATCATTATTACATGCAAAAGCCGCATTGAAGTCTTGTTTTGTGTCATGCATTTCAAATCTAGGTGTGCCTGACCTCACGAGGTCGGGCAATGACGTTCAATTTTATTGTAGAAAAAAATATATTTTTGCCGAAAAAAAGATAAATTAGTGAAGTTTTATAATGGATCTGAAAATTTGAAACACAATCTTGAGTAATGTATTACTTTTCTATTATGATAATGTGTAACACACTTTGGATAAATGTTTGCGTATGCGCGTCTGTATGTGAAAATTGTCCTTGGCTCTACATATATTTGGCATAAACTGATTAAATGTTCGTATAGAAATAATGAAAAAATATAATAATAAAAAATAGAAACACAAACACTCAAATACACAAATTTTTGGCCCCTTGGCCTTTATCAAGTGTAAAAAACGACGATCTTCGTTTTTTACACTTGATAAAGACCAAAAATATAAAGATAAAGATAAAGATCGTCGTTTTTTACACTTGATAAAGGCCAAGGGGCCGAAAATTTGTGCATTTGAGTGTTTGTGTTTTTATTTGTTATCATCCCTTCCCTCTGGAAGAAATATTTGAATCTACTATAATAATAATAAGAAGGTTCAATGAGATAGCTGAGGGATAACAATTTTTCTAAGTTTTCGTTTAACGCCCTTTTTTTAAGTAAATCGCGCTTCTGATGCCATCGTTGTTCCCTATTTTACTCAGTTTGCATTTCTCAGTTTTTTTTTTCAGAAGTTTGCGTGTCCGAGGTCTTATTGAGTAGGTCACGTTTCTGCGACTTTGTTTACTGTTGATTTCATTACACTTTGTTTAGAGCATTTTCCAAAAAAATTCGTATGAAATGAAATGTTCTGTTTGAAAAAAAAAACAAAAACAAAAAAGAAAAAAAAAAAGAAAAGAAAAAAGGAAAGAAAAATAAAACCCAAAGAAAAACACAAAGTTTGAATTTACATACATGTTGCCATTAATAAAACTATAGAAATATGAAACAAGACTTTATAAACATACACTATATAAAAACAAATTGATCTTCTTATAAAACACATTGTATATGAAAAATCCGAAATTATCTAAACATTGTATTTTTTCCACACCACATTCCCATATATTTTCAAAACAGAGGCACATCCTACACCACTATTACACGTCTTAAAAGTCATGACATCTATTAAGATTAGGTAAATTTGCAGCACGTTTCTGGTACTTAACCCTCGTCAGGGAACCTCCATTTAAGAGTCTGAAAGTTATTATGTCCTAAAATGTACCAAAAGACGTAGCAGGATGGCTGGGATAAGATGCTAGAGGACCCACGTTTTAGAAATTTCAAGAATTTTTAATAACCGAAATTTTCGAATGCGTTGAAGGAACGATCGACCGTAGTTGATCGATCTTGGCTACCTGTGCCCTCGGGGACTCATTGTCCACCAGCAGTGACACTCACCAAGTGGTACAAATGCTAAACGTCCTAAAATTCAATAACAAATTTTAAGAATTTGTAGATGAAATTGCAGCATGGAAGACATCAAGGGTTGTTGTCAAAATCCTATAATTGGTGGCGTTATTTGTACGTAATAAATTTCAGTTAGGCGTCATCGTTTTCATTTAAAGAGCTAATATCCGGTATCAATAATAGATATCAAACACTGCAGCAGACATCTGTATTGCCATTAAAGAGGATTGCAGAATCAATAAATACATTTGCTAGCTGAACTTTCTTCATCGGTTCATTGAGTCCTTGATGATTGAAATAACTACCACTAAAAGCAGAAATGCTATACTGTATTAGACCTAGTGCCTATTTTCATTAAATGATCATTATTAGTAAACTTAATGACTTAAATGAGATATGCTATAAAGTAAAGTGTTTAATGGGAATCTGAATAGATGTTTTGTGTTCTTGTCACATTTCGATCAGTGCATAAGCTCATTAAAATAGCGGTTTTACTTTAACGTATTTAATATACAAATAGAGATCTCGATGATGTTTCATCCATTTTCACAGTGCTACGGTCCACATGTTGACCTTTGACGATAGAAACAATTTTTATGTTGTATTGGGTATATTTATATTAAATATGCCATGATTCTAACTATTCGCTACACTTGATATTTATTTGTACAATCGATACTACCTTAAACTTCAATTCTATCAGTTTTATTTATCCCGAGTACACTGAAATCATTTAATTTCCATTGTCATTTTCAAGAAACAAAGATTCTGATTGGTTGAGAAATTTTGTTGATACATCGATCAACACAATTTTTCACGGAAGTCTATTTATAGCACTATTTTTAGAACTGGGGGTTCCCTAAAACACGAATGAACTCGTTGCTGAAAATACAATTTGTTGATGTTTGCTTATCATTTCTAGGGTACCATTTCTTTTCTACTTACTCAAAAATTAACAGTGCATGTAGAATTTGCTCAAACTGGTCCTTATTCCAAAGATATAGAGAGACGACCGTTCGCTGTTTGAATCATGGCGGCTACCATAACTTGTTTTGACAGACGTATCACTGCAAAACCTTCCGACTTACGAAATATAGTGCGGTGATTGATTGTTTTAGATCAAAGAAAACAGTCTGTTTTCCATGATTAAATGATAAGAAATGAATCTTATATATTTTCTGTTGATGCAGGTATCACCCGAAAAATTGTACAGAAAACTTTTGCATCAACGCGCTACGCGCATTGATGCAGTTTTCTGTCCAATTTTTCGGGTGATACCTGCATCAACAGAAAACATATAAGATTCATTTCTTAAGGACTTCTTCCCTGATGCCAGGACGCCTAACATCACATCATGCATGTTTAGGAAGCCTCCACATGATATTCATGTGTTACTGAATGTTAAACTTCTTCAAATTCAATAAGACAGATAAATTTGCAACATGGACCAGACAAGCATGTTTTGTGTACTGAACCTTCGTCAGTGATCCTCAATCTAAACAATGCAATATACACAAACATTGTTAAATTATTCATGTTAAGAAGTGTACCGAAAGATGTAGTTGATTGGGTGGGATATGGTGCTACAGTACCCATGTTTTAGAAATCTCAAGAAATTTTGTAAACAGAAATTTTCGAATTCATTGAAGAAACGACCAACCGAAGTTGGTTTTTTTTATTTATATTTTGTTTGATTTCTACATAACATTCACATACATGAGCTCCCGGTGGCAGAGCACGGATTGTATTACATACGCCCTCTTTTTATGTTCATTTACATATCCATCTGTGTTGCTTTGGCCCCTGCGTTTTGTGGTCTTGTTTGTGTGTGGTCATCTGACAGTGAGTAGGTTGTTTTACACCACAATTGTACGTTCTTCGTTCTTCGTAATCGGAAAAGTGGGAGGGTTGTGCATACGTAATCCAGGATAACCATACCTTCTGATATTTATGTGGCAGATGACCGTCCTAAGTCGGCACCGGTTGCCCATGTTCACGTTGGTTTTTCTGTGTTGTGCGTGGACGTTCAACAATTTATTTTTCATCAGTAATGCATCAATGCTCAATGAAATCGTGTGACCGTATATTTACTTGATTTGAAGTCTTAAATCATTTTCATTTCTAGTTGTTTTTATTAATCTAGATAATTCTGGTTATATTTACACTTATACAGACACTTGTCCTTGTGCTGGTAAATGAAACCTTTAGAAGATTTTGATAACAAGAAAAATTCACGAAAATCAAGTCATTTAAGTTTAGTTTAAGTCATTTAAGTTTAGTTTATCTATATTTACTCTGAATAAATCGTGTATTGGACATGTTTTATGTAGTCCCCGGGGAAATCTTTCGCAGAGTGCAATACTGTTTCTGAAGGACTGATTAGAAACATAATTTACTGTAACCACTTCTGCAAAGTTTTTTTTTACATATTCTGAAAAGTTCTCTTTCTATTCGTAATTAATTTTTTTCTTTTTTCAAACAAATTAACATATCCCAATTGCATTGCCCTGACCATGTCATGTACTCGTTGTTTACGAACGAACTGGTTTTCAGTACCTTAATTCAATTCATTCTTTAGAATTGCACTCTGACTGACTGTGGCGACAGGACCGTTTAGACCATTTTAGAGAGGCAGGGTCCCGACCACCTGTCCTCTCTGAATTTCAGTCGACTCCTCGGGTGATCACATGATCACATCATCCGGCGGAGAAAGGACTGTATTTCATATTCTTTATGTTTTATATCCATTTACAAATTCATCTGTGTCTTTTTTGGGCTCCTGTGTCAATTTGTCTGATTGTATGTTCATCATCCAGCGAGGAGGTTACTTCACACCAAAACTGTGCGTTCTTCGAGACCTCTGGGTAATCCTAAAGTGGGAGGGTTGCGCGCAAGTAACACGGATAACCACACGGTCTGCTGCTTGTCACATGATGCCCATTGGTCTCGTTGGTTTATATGTGGTCCTTTTGTTTAATGCTTCTATGTTGTGCATTGGTGTTCCTTTTCCCCTTTGCGTCTCTTTCTGTGTGTGTCTGCTCTGTGTATTTACATTGGGTGTTTTTGAGTTTTGCTGTGGGTATGCAACCTGGTGAGATCCAATCCTTTGTTTTAGTAACATATTGATACAATCATCTTTCCATTGGAATTAATATAAACGAAAAAATTAGAATTATTTTGAATGTCATTCTTAACCTTTAAACAGCCAACACAATATACATTTGTTACGTTCTTGAAGATTTATTGTCAGTGAAGCTGTTCTTAAAGACAAGGAGGATTTAACCAACATATATAATGCACAACCTTTGTCATTTCCTCAGATGATGCAACGATTAAAACGAACGTGTTCCGTTTCTGCATGAAAACGCTAGTTGCGTCACAATGCATGAGATCTAAAGAAACGTGACGCAACGGTGTTCCAACCTAACACGTAATACATGTACGATTACTGCACTTGCTGCGTGTTGCATACATGTACCGGTAACAAAACAAAAATTAAGACACTTATTCTCTATAAAGAAAATACATTGCTTACAGAAAAGCTGAGACCCAACATCTGATCGTGGAAAATAAATATGCGTATAAGCATGAAAATCTAAGGTAATTCTGCAACGTTTTGACAAATCGTGGGGTTTGGATTTGTGATTCCTCTACCAACTCTAAATCCGTAAACTTTCCATCGTGAGTATCAATTTTAACATTTATTTGTACATGAAGGTGATGCCCCTGCTATAATTTCAAAGTCTGTCTTTCAAATAAAGTATATCACAATTCGCCCTCCTGATTATATTGTCTCTCTTTCTGGAGTATTATTGCTCTCATAGTGTCAGCTTTGAATTGTTTTGCTTGCTAATTTTTTTATTTGTTATTTGGTAAATTTGATCTTCCTTTCTGGCTGATTGAACGACTTTTCCCTTCGGTATATCTGTACATCTGAATAACTTTTGAAACAATGGACTAATTTTTTTCGCTATATACCATATATAATGAAAATTATATTAACATTCTTCGATGCATCTTATGTTTGAGTACATGTTTGAGGTATGAATATAGTAATTATAATCATGATAGGTAATTCCCCAAGGACTTTTCACAAAACAACTTACTCCTTTGATGTAACAATGTAACAGTAAATGCTTAAATTAAGCGAATCCAAACTAATTTGTTTACATTCCAACAATGTTCATAACGACCCTTACCACAAAGCTATTCCCTTATGACTTACATGCATCACTGACGAGGGTTGAGTACCCGAAACGTGCATATCTGTTCCATGTTGCAAATTTTATCTGTGTTTTAATGATGCTATTAAATTTGAAGACGTTTAACATTACAAAGGTAAAAACATACAACACAATGCTTTGATGAAATATATTGTTAAAAGAAATTAGAGAAATTCAATGTTGTCACGCTAGGTTAATGGGTTAAGGAAGATCCTGACGATAATCTCAACAGCACTCACAATACAGCACCAAATTGAGCATCGATGGACACCTGGCAAGCTAGAGGTGGGACCAGGTATCCGGGAGAAGTAAGCATCCCCTGTTGGCTATCTAACACACCAGAATTTCAGGAAAGCCTCTATTAGTTCTAGTACCATAAATCATGTGCAAGCGCACAAAGTACGGTTGTTTCGTGAATTAACGGTATAGTTGAGATAAAATGAAATATTGTTCCTTGAATCGAAAACCGGTTCCAAGACATCGTGCAAAAGAATAGGGAGACTGAAAGTGACATTTCCTTGATTTTTTTTTCAATTTTAGTAAGCGTAGTTATATTTCTAACGGGACATAAGTTGTAAAATCATATATGAGTTACGTGTACTAGAATTATAGAATGAGATAAGTTATGATAAAAAAATAAAGTTTATTCTATTAATATTTCCCTTTTAATCACTTGCCTGTTCGAAAGTGTTATCCGGGGATCATATTGAATTTCGTTGAGTTACATTCAACTTGTTTGTTATTGAATTTTCATACTTATGAAACGGCGTTCATAAGAACACGTTTTATACTTTAAACAAATTGTTCATATCATATTTAACGTTTGCCGATTGACACAAAAATGTCATGAAGTGTGGGTTCTAGAGAAGAATTTTTCTCCAGGATATCAATTGATACTTGTATAGCTAGCAGGACATCTTGTCAACAATCAAATGCTCTTAATTATCAAGCGCAATTTACCATAAAGTACAAATGGGACCAAGCCTTCCAGGGGCGACGTTTTGAAGTGAAAACAAACACATTTTATCACATCAATAATCTTTTGGTGCGCCCTTTCATTACTAGGAGAACACTCGATTACTTTGAGTGCCTCGAGTTACATGTGTAGCAATTTTCGTTTAATGATCTTTTGCAGATATCGACAGTTGTTTCAGACGAATGGGTTTGCTATCTCTTGCTTCAGATTTGGTTAAATATTGTTAATTTCACTTCCAGTGGATTGAAATATGTCTTCCAGAGGAACGGGATTATATAAATAAAAACACAAACACTCGTTTATACAAATTTTCGGCCCCTTGGCAAGTGTAAAAAGGACAAGGATACAAAAAAACTTAGTGAAATCCATTCTTGCTCCTCTGGCGTTCATTGCAAAATGAAGTATGATGATTTTGAAATGAAAGCCAGAGTAGCAAGGATGGATTAACGCCAGAGGAGCAAGGATGGATTAACGCAAGAGTAGCAAGGGTGGATTAACGCCAGAGGAGCAAAGATGGATTAAAGCCAGAGGAGCAAGGGTGGATTAACGCCAGAGGAACAAGGATGGATTAACGCCAGAGGAGCAAGGATGGATTAACGCCAGAGGAGCAAGGATGGATTAACGCCAGAGTAGCAAGGATGGATTAACGCCAGATGAGCAAGGACGGATTAACGCCAGTGGAGCAAGGATGGAATTCACTTAGTCTTTTTGCATACTTGTAGTTTTTACACTTGCTAAAGGTCAAGGGGACGAAAATTGGTGTAAACGAGTGTTAATGCTTTTATTGATTTCACTTTGTACTCTTACTTTCCCCAAGGAATGAAGTATAGAAAGAAGATGATCCACAACAGAACTCGATTCCAGTAACGATAGTAAACACTGAAACATAAAATACAAAACACCGAATAGACAAGAAATTGACACTAAAGCGCCAAGGTAGATAGGTTGGAAAACAACAAACACTACACAACACTCATAAAAGTTTCACAAACAAGAAGGGAGGAGATCTCCAACAAGACCCCGCTGCAGCATCAACAACAAAACACAAAAACACCTCGATGCAAAAACACAAAAGAGGAGTACAGCACAAGACGAAAAAGAGACACACGACATGTAAACATCAAACACAAAAGACTACACATGAACCAAAGTGACCAATGGGCAACAGGTGCCGACTTTGGACGGCCATTTGTCACGCAAGTAGCAAATGGTGTGGTTATCCTGGATTACATGCGCACAACCCTCTCACTTCTCCAATTACCCAGAGATCTCGAAGAACGTACAATTGTGGTGTAAAACAACATCCTCAATGTCAGATGACATTATTAAGTGATAGGATAAGATACAAAAAATAAATGTTCTTTATGAAAGAAAGGAGGAGATCTCCAAGAAGACCCCGTTGAAGCATCAACAGCAAAACACCAAAAACACCCGATGCAAAAACACAAAAGACGAGACGGAAAAGTGGCACACGACATGTAAACATCAAACACAAAAGTCTACACATAAACCGACGAGACCAATGGGCAACAGGAGCCAGCTTTGGACGGCCATTTGTCACGCAAGTAGCAAATGGTGTGGTTATCCTGGATTACGTGCGCACAACCCTCTCACTTCTCCAATTACCCAGAGGTCTCGAAGAACGTACAATTGTGGTGTAAAACAACATCCTCAATGTCAGATGACATTATTAAGTGATAGGATAAGATACAAAAAATAAATGTTCTTTATGAAAGAAAGGAGGAGATCTCCAAGAAGACCCCGTTGAAGCATCAACAGCAAAACACCAAAAACACCCGATGCAAAAACACAAAAGACGAGACGGAAAAGTGGCACACGACATGTAAACATCAAACACAAAAGTCTACACATAAACCGACGAGACCAATGGGCAACAGGAGCCAACTTTGGACGGCCATTTGTCACGCAAGTAGCAAATGGTGTGGTTATCCTGGATTACGTGCGCACAACCCTCTCACTTCTCCAATTACCCAGAGGTCTCGAAGAACGTACAATTGTGGTGTAAAACAACCTCAAAGTTACAAACCTATATTACTGCCTCACGTTGGCTCAGATGGCAGCGTCAAGGGGGTCCTTGAAGTAGGAGGAACCCGGAGTACCCAAGGAAAACCTCCAAGGAATACACACTACTCATAAAGCAACGTTACCAATGGGCAGGTGGTGTTGATTAAAGAAGAGTTCAAATTCCATACCTCTTGAACAACATATTTCACCATACATGTGTTTAGATAGTAAATATTCATAAATGGATGCTCGTTTCCGGTCGATGTTTTAAAATGAATTATCGTTAAAGCGGGAAAAAGAAATTTTAAATTCTCGCTAAATAAAATGGGGAGGATATCGAGATCCAGCTGCCCTCATCTATATCCGTGTTTTTAACCACAGAATAATCAGTCATGCCTTTATAAGTAAAATCTGTTAGACTAATTATCGATTTATCGATTTGTAATCGCTTATTCAGATAGACATTGTTCTTGAAGTCTGAATCCATGGAATCAAAAAATCGATGTCTTGATTATCCAAAGATATCGCAAGCCTTTTTGTTATTGATCTGAATTGTTATGGACATTATGGACATAAGACTAATTCAATATTGTTAATCTAACCAAAAAAAAAAAAAAAATAATGATAATAAATAAATAATTACGTCAAATAAAAAAGAAAGAAAAAGTAGAATCTATTTTTAATTAAAGTTGAAGCCATTGAAAGTAATCTTAGAGTCCCTTTTTCTGTTCATTATATTTCTCTCTTATCTTGGGACTATAATTTGATTTGCATTGCGTTGTTTGCCCATTGTCTTTTATTTGATTTCCGATTTGTCGGGTTCTTTCCCCTAGACTGTCAGAGCAATTCTCTATTTGTATCCCCTAAGCCTTTATAAACTAGTAAATTATGTCTGCAATCATCAAACAATATATGAACTCGCAATTTAGAATGTTAAACGTCTTCAATTTCAATAGCGTCATTTAAGAGCAGAAAAATTTGCAGCATGGACCAGACATGCACGTCTCGGGTACTTAACCCTCGTCAGTGATCCTCAATCTAAACAATGTCATATGACCAAGGAGTGTGAAAGTTATTATGTCCAAAAATGTACCAAAAATAAAAAGCAGGATGGGTGCGATATAATGCAATAAGACTTACGTTTAAGAAATTTAAAGAACTTTTTATGACCAAAATTTTCAAACCTACATATTTGCTTATACGTTCGCCTTAAAATCGTTATCGTTTGTCACATTATTGACTCAATAATTTTAATTTCCCAAGGCTTTTCCTCTAATTAGTTTTATACTCCTTTTGATGTTACAATATAACAATGATACATTAGATTAAGTGAATCCAAACCCATTACCTAACATTCTAATAAAGGCCACGTCGACTCTTTCCACGTGATATTCCCTGACGATTTAGAAAGGTAAAAAACATACATACACCGTAGTAAAATAGTGCGCTTTACAATAACATTATGCTTTAATCAAATATACTCCTTACAAAAATAAGAGAGTATATTCAATGTTGTCACGCTAAAATTACACACCAGGATTTCTGCGAAGCCTCTAGCAGGTCTAATATCACATTTTTCTTACAGTCACGCGATGTACTATTGGGAAATTACTGTACACTAAAGTCTTTGATATTTTTGATCATCAATTAAATGATGGGACAAATTGCAAATACTGTTCCCTGACTCACAGCGATGCATTAGAACATTACGTAATACGATTTTGAGAAAATGGTTTACATACCTTTGAATCATTTTTAACGAGCTTAAAGTATAAATTGAAAGTTATCCTTTCTGTTTCTATGGAGCAGTGTTATTGTCTCCAACTGTTTGTCAGATTTTTCTTTCTTGTGAGAAAAGATTGTTTTATATTTTTCAAACAATCTGTAAGTCTTTGGATTGATATTTTTTTGGAATCTGATTTCTGCTATTGAGTTTGACTTTCATGACCTAATATCATTACTATCACATGCAGCCAAGTTCGATCAAGTTCGGTTCATAGTCTGTCTCTTCAACGTATTCGCAAAGGTGTAGGTTCACTAACTACCAAAATCGGTCCTAAATTTTTGCGAAAAATAATTTTATGAAAATTATGTTTTAGCATCTCTTATATTTATCTCAAATACCTACCGAAATAGAAAGTGAATATGTTTCAATGTCAAAACGTCACGTGCATTAGTTATGACTTCACTTTGTGACCTAATTTGCTCTGCATGACGGAAAATGAAGGAAAATTGCAATATTTTCTTCATAAATCTTTAAAATTAGCATGGGCGCCAACCCTCACCCAACATAAATTTTATGTAGATCGAAAGATAAATTGCAAATTTAACTTATTATATGAAAATTATTTTGGATGAGGGCTGGCGCCCTACTTATTTTCATAAATTTTGACCAGAATTATGTTCATTTCTTACGATTTTTCAGCATTTTACAACTTTAAGACGACTTTGAAATCATATATTTCGGTGTATTGCACGTAAATTAAAATATTAATTTGGTATTTCGAACAACCATACATTTAACTTTCTTGATACGAAATACAACCGAAATCTAAAACATTCTAAAATTAGGGCTCCGACGCTGATTTTCCATGTTACCGAATCTGCTCCTTTCTGTTACCAAATGTCTTGAAATTTCTGTAGGTCCTGTATCATCATATCCCACCCATCCTGCTACGTCTTTCGGTGCAGTTTTTAACACTATAATTTTCACTCTTTGGCCATATTAAATTGATTAGATTGAGGATCCCTGACGAGGGTAATCGGAAAAGTGGTCGGGATATGCGCATGTAATCCGGATAATCAACCCGTCTGCTACTTGCGTGGCAAGGCGGCATCCCTATATAAGTCGGATCCGGTTTTTCATTGATCTCGTTGGTTTATGTGTGGTATTAACATACAAATAAATCAAAGCATACAATATGGACGTCACAGAATTAGCACAAAACAATGGTAGATTCGACTTCCTTTTGTCCCTAGCCTTTACCGTAGCTGCTCAGTAGATTCCGTTCACACAAAATATCTACAGCTCCGCTCATCTGAAACGTGTCTCTATTCATTTGATTTATACTATTTTGGCTCAAGCAATTTATTGGAATTGTTCCTATGGATTTCTTGGGGACCTTTATGTCAAAGCAAATAGAAGCAATTGAAACCAATATATAAAAGGATTTATCGAAACTTGTCCATAACCAGAAGGAAAAAGATCCTCTGAAACGTTCATAAGCTGTAAATACTTAGTACTATGTCTTCTTTAACATGTTTAAGCAGGGAAATATCTGAAACCCAGGATTTAACAATAGGCCCAGGTGTCACCTCGCTCACCTAAGAACATTGAAAACCTAGCACCCAGCTGGATTTAAATGTGATTTATACTTGTATAATTCTAATCATAAGCTAAGCTTTAATTTATGCAATAATCAATAAGTGCATAATGCCTTTTTCTGAAAGACTTCATGAGAGAAATATTACATTAGATATCAAAAGACATACATAAAATCATGAAATTCTACTACACCACTTGGTGAGTGTCACTGCTGGTGGACCAGGATAAATTTCGGTTGATCGTTTCTTCAACGCATTCTAAAATTTCTGTTATCAAAATTTCTAGAAATTTCTGAAACGTGGGTCATGTAGCATCATATCCCACCCATCCTGCTACGTCTTTCGGTACGTTTTTGGACATACTAATTTTCACACTTTTGGGCATATAACATTGTTTAGATTTGAGGATCACTTACGAGAGTTAAGTATCCGAAACGTGCATGTCTGGTCCATGCTGCCAATGTATCTGTTCTTAAATAATGCAATTCATTTTGAAGACGTTTAACATTTGAACCACTTGGTGAGTGTCTTTCCTGCTGGACCAGGAGTCCCCGAGGGCACATGCAGCCAAGTTCGATCAATTTCGGTTGATCGTTTCTTCAAAGCATTCTAAAATTTCTGTTATCAAATTTCTAGAAACATCTGAAATGTGGGTCCTGTAGCATTATATCCCACCCATCCTGCTACGTCGTTCAGTACGTTTTTGGACATACTAATTTTCACTCTTTTAGGCATATTACATTGTTTAGATATGAGAATCACTGACGAGGATTAAGTACCCGAAACGTGCATGCCTGGTCCATGCTGCCAATTTATCTGTTCTTTAATGATGCTATTCAATTTGAAGACGTTAAACATTTGTATGACTTAGTGAGAATTTGAAGACGTTTAACATCGTACATGTATCACTTAAAGTATATTGATATTTCCTTAGGGCAAAAATAAGGAAAAAGGCGAACTTGAATAAAACTGTCGGAGCGCAAAAATATATTACAAAACAACTGGCGCCACTTATTAACGGAACTGGACGAAAAACAAAAACACTTGTAGGGAACAACGAGAACTTCATTACTACCAAGTTTCATCAAAATCCCTTCAGTGCGACTTGGGTAGAAGTATATAAGAAATATGTATGAAAATAAGCCCTCCAACCCCCTCCCCCCCACACAAAATTTTCAACATAAACGATAATTAAACCATTGAATATCTTAGATATGACAAATATGCAGTAAATGAGTACATAAAACCATACATGGATAGATTTTTTCAAAGAAACGGTTCAGGAATTGGCATTTCAGACAAAGTCCGAAAAGACATCGAACACGCGTCAAAAATTTGACTTCCGAGTGGAACCGAAAACAAGAACACTTCTTAACACTTTCATTTAGCCGATGCTTCAGTGCTGAAGAAGTTTGTGAAAGGAAGGTACCCTCTGGGACCCACTTTTGCCTCTGCTGGCACCACCTGTTGAACATGAGTACTTCATTCCTACACAGTTTCATCAAAATACCTTCAGTGGTTCCAGAGATAAAGTCTAAAAGGTAAAAAAGTTAACGGACGGACGGACGACGAATGAGCCTTTGGCTCAGGTGAGCTTAAAAGGTAATGCGTGGACAAAATTGTTGGAGATTTCGATAGGAACGGAAGGAGAAAGATTTAATGACATCGTCCTGGATGGCCTCCTGTGATTAGATCACTTGCCTGTAGATATTCTAACTTTAGATTCAGGAAGTTAAACAACACACCAGTCAAGAGTCAAACTCTAATACCGGAAGTATTAAGAATAATCATGTTTAAAAGTTTGACTGAAATGAATTAATTTATCGGAAATATGCATGTCTTGGGAACAGTGAGGAGGTAGTTTTGGCCGGACGATTTTCCTGGGCTTTTTATCTTTTGGTAGCTTCTAATTGCATTAAATTTCATTATTTGCTACCTTTTGCGAGAAGGAAATATTTCCACATCAGCAAACACGTTTTCAGGGTTGCCAAAAAAAAAAAAAAAAATGAGACGCGACACAAGACCGACGAAAATGTCTTAACCAACAAGAAGGACCAACCGAAATTGGACCAAACCATAAACACGTTTTTTATATCAAAATGAAATTTTGCCATAGACATCGCCCTATTCACTTTAAGTACATTTTTTGTATCTATAGCCTAATAGACGCTCAATATATGCACCAATCGGTCGTCATTCAATCCTTAATAAGCTATGAACTCCTTGGTTGTCCTTCATTAGCTGTCAGTGTAAGACTAATTATAATTATCAGAGGAATTCCTCCGCTCGTTAATGTATATTTAACCCAATACAAAATTTTAGGAAATCTCTGTTAATGATGATATAAGTCTATGTCGTTAATTTCGAATCCCTTGACACCAAAAAGGTACGAAGAATACATATATCAGGTAAAATTATACATAAAATGCATGGTCAAACGATAAATAAATTTTAATTAAGGCTATTAAGATAATGATGGCGAGTTTCGTTTTTTACGAATAATATCAATCTATTTTATAGGATTTACATACTGAATTATTAGTAGATAAAATCCGTTTTCCAATGTTCGGAAATAAAGTCGGATATTCATGAACCAACTTCAGCATGACTGCTATCATGAGTTGTATCAAGAATAAGGTGAATTTTATAACGAACTCATGTACTTTCACTTTCATCTGACACGATATGACGAAGATCCTGACGACCATCCCAACAGTACTCTCAATAGAAATAAACACAAGAGAAGTACCTATCAGTTATTCAGTCTCAAAGTCGAGAGGGCAAAGCAAAAATCATTAGATTTTCCATTGGAACGGTTGCGAACCTCGGAATGAATAAAATTCCGAAGTGTTACCCGGGAAGAGTCAACGTCTCCTGATTGCATGCAACACCCGTCGAAACAGATACATGGAAACAGCACCAAATTATGCATCGACGGACCCTTAGCAAGCTAGAGGTGGAACCAGGTGCCCTTGGGGAGAAAGCATCCCTATTTGACTAGCCGCATGTACATTTAAGTAGGTTTCGAAGAGAGTTGACATTAATACAGCATGCATTTACACCATTATTAAAATATGTGACTCCAGATGGATACTAAGTTTGGTACTTGACTTATGCGCTCTTACAGTCTTGTAAGAGCGCATTCTTAAGACTTTGCACTCTAACTGACTGTGACTCCATGACGGGCCCTGTCCAAACCTCTTTAGAGAGGACAGGGCCCCGACCACCTGTCCTCTCTGAATGTCTGTCGGACTCCTCGAGTGATAACATATATGAACTCGCTACAGCCGGCAGAGCATGGACTGTATTACGCACGTCCTCTTTTTATATCCATTTACATACTTATTCATCTGTGTTGCTTGGACTCCTGCGTTTTACGGTCTTGTTTGTGTGTGGTCATGAGTTAAAGAAGATCCTGACGATAATCTCAAAAGCACTCACAATAGAGCACAAAATTAAACATCGACGGACCCCTAGCAAGCTAGAGGTGGGACCAGGTGCCTGGGAGGAGTAAGCATCCCCTGTTGGCTAGCCGCACCCGCCGTCGATGTTTATGAAGCATGGAAATGAAAATATAAAGAATTCATGCACTGTCTGACGTTATGTCTATATAGAAAGTGCTATGGCGACAATGTCAGGGAAGTATATTCAAAACACTTACCGTCAAACCCCTCGCGGGGAACTTTTTTACGAGCTCCACACGGCAAAGGGCATAAGTGTGACACAAATGAGTTAAAGAAGATCCTGACGATAATCTCAACAGCACTCACAATAGAGCACAAAATTAAACATCGACGGACCCCTAGCAAGCTAGAGGTGGGACCAGGTGCCTGGGAGGAGTAAGCATCCCCTGTTGGCTAGCCGCACCCGCCGTCGATGTTTATGAAGCATGGAAATGAAAATATAAAGAATTCATGCACTGTCTGACGTTATGTCTATATAGAAAGTGCTATGGCGACAATGTCAGGGAAGTATATTCAAAACACTTACCGTCAAACCCCTCGCGGGGAACTTTTTTACGAGCTCCACACGGCAAAGGGCATAAGTGTGACACAAATGAGTTAAAGAAGATCCTGACGATAATCTCAACAGCACTCACAATAGAGCACAAAATTAAACATCGACGGACCCCTAGCAAGCTAGAGGTGGGACCAGGTGCCTGGGAGGAGTAAGCATCCCCTGTTGGCTAGCCGCACCCGCCGTCGATGTTTATGAAGCATGGAAATGAAAATATAAAGAATTCATGCACTGTCTGACGTTATGTCTATATAGAAAGTGCTATGGCGACAATGTCAGGGAAGTATATTCAAAACACTTACCGTCAAACCCCTCGCGGGGAACTTTTTTACGAGCTCCACACGGCAAAGGGCATAAGTGTGACACAAATGAGTTAAAGAAGATCCTGACAGTGAAGAGGTTGTTTTACAACATAATTGTGCGTTCTTCGAGACCTCTGGGAAATCGGATTAGTAGGAGGGTTGTGTACACGTAATCTAGTATAACCACACAGTCTGCTTCTTACGTTGCACATGGCCGTCCTGGTCTCGTTGGTTTATGTGTGGTCTTTTATGTTTAATGTTTCTATGGTGTGAGTTGGTGTTCCTTGTCCCTTTTGCGTCTCTTTCTGAGGGTGTCTGTTCTGTGTTTTTGCATTGGGTGTTTTGGGGTTTTACTGTGGGTGCTGCAACCTAGTGTTGTTGTAGATCCCCTCCTTTCGTCCACATGATATAGACCTAAAACATTGCCTATAAGGTACAGATAAGATTAGGTTTGTGGTAAAATGAATGCATTGGAGTGTCCGGAAGTCTACCTCAATCCTTTGTACATGACTTTACGCCGATTCCAACTAGAATGCGTTTTTTTCTATACCTAGTCTATCAACTTCAAATGACAAATATGGATAATGACCATATCCCTGTTTACAGCACAAAATCGATAATTCAGAAAATCAGAAACCGAAGGCATACACAATCAGGATAAAACAGGAACCAAAGCAAACAAACAAAAACCTCCACCATATGAAAAGAAGCGAACTCCCGATATGACAGTGAGAGTCAAAGTTAAATCTAGAATACATTTGATTTCCATTTTATTTGTTAAATAAAAAAGAGACAGTGAATCTCAATTATATTTTGTAAATACTCTCTGAAGTTTCTGATGAATATCAGTACAATCTTAAACATTTCTTGCATTAATCTTTATTTTAGAAACAGATTTCTTACAATTTATGTTTACATAACTAGAAATTTAATGCTTTTATTCGTTTATGATAACGATGCCCTTGAAATTTAATATCCAGCAACATATCATTTTGCTATTTCGGAAACTTGTCATTTTATCCAAACATATCATCGAAATTAAAGAAGTTTTACATTCCCCAATGCTATTTCGGTCATATATTTTATTTAACTTTGATACTGAATCGATCCTACTCGAAATTGGAGCCTTGTACTTTAAAGGAAGAATATCAATCATACGTATGCAGTTATTAAACTTGAAGGCAAAAACCCCCCAAAACAAAGACATCCCCTAATAGAAAATTATAAAAGAAATTAAAGTTTTCAGTACACGGCAACAAAGGAAAAATAAAGTGTCCAATGACAAATATGGACAATGACCATATCCCTGTATACAGCACAAAATCGATAATTCAGAAAATCAAAAACCGAAGACATACACAATCAGGATAAAACAGGAACCAAAGCAAACAAACAAAAACCTCCACCACATGAAAAGAAGAGAACTCCCGAAATGGCAGTGAGACCAGGTGCCCAGGACGAGTCGGCATCTCTTGCTTGCATACAACAACCGTCTCTTCAATTCGGTAGAATTGTCACATATTTGTCACACACAGATAAGTATTCTGCCTAAAAGCCCAAATAATTATGTTAACTTATCCACAAATATTTACGAAGAATATTGTAAGGATACAAATGTACTTGCAAAATGTAGACGCGTGATCCAGACAGGTTTTATCTGATGGCAGAATTTATCATCTCATATTATCACTGAATTGCCGAATTCATACGACAAAAGAAATATCTACCTACTGCAACGATTGCAAAGTACCATGTTGTGTTTTATGTCACTATAAAAAAATAATCATAACGCTTTCTCTCCAATAGAAGACAAATTTCTCGAAAGTCTCGAAAAATACGAAGATCAAATTGAAGAAACAAAAGATAAGATAAACACATCCAGATGTACTCTCAAACAGAAAGAAGATACTTCATGTGACCTGCTTTTGGCAGAACTCAGTCAAGCTATAAACGATTTCAAGGAATTTGAAAAAGAATTCGATTCTAGTAAACAAAAGATAGATCAGTTAATAAGAGATTTAGAAATCATGATAGGAGATGGAAGACTAGACATCATAGAATACTCTCCAACCAATCGCACATCTCTCATCCCCAAGTCCCATTTTCCAGTACTGAAATAACCAAGATTTGTCCCTGGAAACGATCTTATCGGTTTGATACAAAACAAAACAGGGGGATAGAATTTCGTGAACAAGTTCCTGACAACGAGAGAAATAAGGAATCTTCCACACTCGATAGTGGGGATATGATAGGTATCAGAAAACAGAAACCATTGGTTAAGGTCAAACATAATGACAAAGCTACAAGGGTAAATTCTTTTAAAAGTAAGATTTTGGTTACATCACTTACCACTGCCGGAAATAACTTAGCATTGGTTATGCGTAGTCGTAGTTACACGATGTATCTCTATGATAGAAATGGTGATGTGGTCAGATTTTGTAAAATAAAAAGTAGTACAGGCATCAATGATATGGTCATCACAAGGTTAGGGCATATGATAGTGACCTGTAGGGATAAAACAGTAAGACATGTGTCAGTAGGCGGCGAGGTGACCACACTGATAAACACTGGGTCTTATATCCCTTTAGGTGTGTGTCTGACTGATAAGGAGGAGATCGTGGTGTATTTGACGGAATTTGGGGTTTGGGGTGTGTGGGGCAATGTGGCTGTGTATTCTCCTGATGGTCGTAATATTGAGTTAAAGAAGATCAACGTGAGAGTTTATCACAATTAAAATACGTATCCTTACCATGTGGTATGTAATGGTAAGGATATCTCAGTTGTTTGTGAAAGTAATGTAGTGTGTGTAGATAAGAGCGATTATGTGAAGTGGGAGTATGATGGTAAGCAGGCTGAGCTGGAAAAGTCATTTGATCCACGTGGTATATGTGTAGACAAGTACCACAACCTGCTGGTCACTGATGGCTACAATAATTGTGTACATTATATAGACAGATAGGGAGGGCTTATACAGGTCATACGGATACCGGAACAGGCCTGGGTAGGGGATAGTTATGGAATCTGTGTAGATGATGAGACAGGTCAGGTGTGGATGGACAAAGAGGCCATAGTTCTTATAGCCAAATATTTAAAGTAAATCAAATATTAAAATCACAAAACTATTTCTATCTGTGTTTCTCGTTTCTTCACTTACCGCTCACGATCTTACTAGTTACCTACCGGCAACACCGCAGAGGACTTTTACTTTCCTCTCGGTCTGTCTGTCCGTCTGTCCCTCCGTCTGTCCGAATGTCAATTTTCTGGACTTTTTTTATACAACAGGTGGAGATATTCCGATGATTTTTTTTTGTGCTCAGTAAATGGCTCTCCCCCCCCCCCTCAATTTGGCTAGTGCTAATGTGCGTGAAGTTAGAATAATTAATGCGTTAGTGTATAGTTATTTCATGAGCCGTATCATCATCGCACATTTTTTTTTCTTCTTTTCTTTTTTAAACTTATTTTATTTCATATATATACAAATATGTATTTCATCTGTGCAAAACAATATGTATATTCGTAATGCGTACTTATTAAATCCATAGTTAGAGAAAATCAATGGAATCAAGTTTTCGATATGATTTTATGAAATCTTTTCCCATGAAATTTTATCCACAGCTTGGTCATGGATAGTTACAGAGCAAGTTCAATTTTCCTCTCGCTCGACAAATTTTTCGAGGAGTTATGTCCCTTGATGACTTGGAAAATTCAGTTTTTTTCAGTTTTCCAGACTTTTTTCTGCAACAAATAGAGATATTCAGGTAAAATTTGATACTCAGCTTAGTCTTGGATAGTTACAGAGCAAGTTAGACTTTTGTCACGCTTGACCTATTTTTCGAGGAGTTATGCCCCTTGATGACATGCACAATTCAGTTTTTGTCAGTTTTCAAGACTACTCTGCAACGAATAGAGATATTCAGGTAGAATTTGATACCCAGCTTAGTCTTGGATAGTTACAGAGCAAGTTCAACTTTCGTCACGCTTGACTCTTTTTCGAATCAATAATTAAAAGCAGATAAAACTTCAAAACTTAGCTGCACAGACAGTAAGTTTAATTAAAACTCATGTTTAATTGAAGAGTAATTCATAGGCAGAGCTGCAGGACATAAATATATATTTCGGTGGTCCAGATGCATTGTTTAATGTCTGCTTGTTAGAATCAACAAACATCACTGTCTGGTCCATGCTGTAAATTCATCTGTTCTTAAATGATGCTATTGAATTTGAAGACGTTTATCATTTGAACTACTTGATGAGTGTCACTGCTGGTGGACCAGGAGTCCCAGAGGGCACATGTAGCCAAGTACATGTAGTAGAAACCAACACGAAACCTGAGCAAAGAGCGGTAACTTTATGTTTTATCTGACAAATTTAAGTATGTTCCATAGAATTATTTAAAACCAAAAGAAGACATCACAACCTTTATCTATAACCTATTATATGTAGATTGACTTTTTTACCTTTAAAGTTTGCTGATAAACATTTAATAATCATCGATGGGTGTTACTGAACTGTTAAAGACACTAATATTGTATCTTCTAATTTATTCATTTCATTAATGCAAGTATAAAACTTGAATGATTTTGCCTTACCTTCTCGACTTTGAGATTTAATAGCAGATAGGTAAATTTTGATTCTTTGATGTTTATGTCAATATCCCAATCTTTGCGTCGACTCAGACATTTAATGATTTCAATTTCTGTTATCTTCTTATCTAAATGAAAGGTACCATTTAAAACGATTACTGCAAAATTGGTAAATGTATAACAAAAAGTTTTCTTAAACAAACGAATAAACAACGTCATTCTATGGCGTCTTTTAATTCATAACATATTAGAATCTTTTAGTGATCAAACAAGAAAGCAATTATCGGGACATAACAATCAGAAATACCATTGTAGTAAATAACAGAAATAAACAATAAAAAGCAAAAAAGAAAATATCCAGAATTTTTGAGAGATCTTGCCACGTAAATTCATCATCTTCATCATCGTCACTTTCATCTACATGTGATATTTTCTTCTCTGACGATTTTTCTTTTAGTTCTGAAACTGCGTTTTCATTTTTCGGCCGGCATCGCCAACTTTTGTTTCCGTAGCAAACCAACCGGCCGATGCCTTGTCCTATAACTTTCTGTAGAAATTTTGGCACTGGTTTTTGAGGATCTGTGTGATACAGATCCAATATAAGAACAGTCAATATTACAGACGCGATGTCGGCTATCAGAAGGGAAATCAAGTATATTGCTGTAAGAAAAAAAAAACATCAAGTTATTAAGATAAATCTCAAGATTAAATTGCTTCTTTGAATAGCTAACCTTTGTTTTTGCTTTTTTTTCAAATTTATTATCCAATTTTCTAAGCTAAAAGTGAATTCCTGATTTTTGAAAATTTCTCTCAAAACTACATCATGATGTATAAATGTTATTTTTTGTTTGTTGGCTTTTTTTCTTTGTCCAAGTGTATTCTCTAATTATTGAAATCTTTAAAATAAAAGCTTTGCCTTATTTGAAAATATATACGAGGAAAAACCGGTCATATAAGAACTAAGATTGATCAATTTATTAAAAGAAGAAAGATAAATGAAACTTGCACTAAAAGAAATACTCACACAAGTATGGGGTATTCAACGAAGTCGTAGGAATATTATCCGAAACTAAAGTCAAATAAACTGCTGACGTCAGCAATATGGTGAGTGCATATCCGTTCTTCTCTCCAGCATCCGCCGGAAGTTTGAAAACGAAACAAGACAAAATGGAAATTACAACCATAGGTACAATTGAGTTCATAACATGATACATGGACCTTCGTTTGAATGTTAGGCTATACGTAAGTTGGAAAAAGTTTGCTCTTTCTCTTTCAACTATGCCGGTTGTAACAGTATATCCAATGTACTCCCATTCCCCATTTTCCTGATAATTAACCATACCTAATGGAAGAGCTTGATCTTGACGAAAAATCAGTTCCGTTTGTGTGTATCCCCATGACGTCAAGATGATGTCACAGGTTTGTGTGTCAAATGGGTAGTACGTCACATCTGTTACACAGTTTGTGGTGAACATATCTGTAGGAGCCCACGTGACTCTTCCTGATTTACTGACACGGACTTGAAGAGATGAATCAGACATGACCCCTATATTGTCAACCCTGGAAAAAACATAACTTTTTAGAAGAGAGAGAGAGTGGGATTTTTTGATTTTGCTTTTTACAAGCATGAAATTCCTCGTAATTAATAAAATCGAATACATACACGTGCATGTATTATATTATATTATATTATATTATATTATATTATATTATATAATATTATATTATATTATGTTATATTATATTATATTATATTATATTATATTATATTATATTATATCATATCATATTATATTATATTATATTATATTATATTATATAGGATCTCAAATGAATTTTCATTTCATACGATGTATTATGTTTTATATCCCCGAGCCTTGGTGAGGGGATATAAAACGCACAACGAGTTTCATAATACATCGTATGAAATGAAAATTTATTTGAGATTCTTTTTATCACATGATTCTGCCAAAAAATGTTTATTTCCAACGTGAAATCAACGATTCTGAGAACTAGAGGCGAATCACGCCATGACCTATAGAAGTCGTCTGCTACGCTATGAGAAGTAGTTCCCCATCGTAGATGTTCTGTGCGTATTGAGAAAAAATATTTCAACTTTGTTTAGTACTTTAATTACTTTTATTATATTATATTATATTATATTATATTATATTATATTATATTATATTATATTATATTATATTATATTATATTATATTATATTATATTATATTATATTATATTATATTATATATTATGTATCCATATATATGAAAAAGAATTTTAACAAAATGAAGAAAATGATTTTTGATCTTGTTCCAGTTTAACAAAGGAGAAATAGAATAGAAGGAATTCAGTGTCTGTAAAGCATGTTCATGAGATACATATATATTTGTAAGATCAAATAAACAAAATATTACGTTCCATGCAGTCAGCGAGAACATTTTTTTCTCATGTTGCCGTTTGCAGACAATAAATGACTAATAACCAAGTCAGATCAGCTTCGGTTGATCGTTTCTTCAAACTCATTCGAAAACTACTGTTTACAAAAAATTCTCTAAATCTGAAACATGGATCCTGTAGCATCGTATCCAATCCACCCTGCTACGTTTTTCGGTTTTTTTTTTGGGGGGGTCATAATTTTCATAGTTGTTGGCAATAATTCATTGTTTAGATTGAGGATCACTGACGAGAATTAAGTATACCCAAATCGTGCACGTCTGATCCTTGCTGCAAATTTGTCTGTTCTTAGATGATGCTATGAATTTGAAGACATGTTACATTATTGTAGTAATGAAGTAGGTACATGTATATCGATGTTTCACGTCTTTAAATTCATTAGCATCATTTTAGAGCAGATGAATTTACAGCATGGACCAGACATACATGTTTCGTCATTTAACCCTCGTCAGTGATCCTCAATCTTAACAATGTGATATTGCCAAAATCTGTGAAAATTATGTCCTAAATATACCGAAAGACGTAGCAAGATGGCTGGATATGAATCTACAGGACCCAGGACTTAGAAATTTGAAACAAATTTTGTAAACAGAAATTTTCCGATGCGTTTGAAGAAACGACCAGAACTTGGCTACATGTGATATAAGATTTGAAAATCTACATATAACTTACGAATTCTCAATCATGACAGGAGGGATCCATATTTCGCTTTCTAGACAGAAAATAAAGGATATATCCGTGGAGTAGAGAGGGTTGGTATTCCAGCGTAATCTTGAAAGCTCGTCCCATGTCTGCAAAGTTTACAAACTCATGATCGTTTGAAATATGTTGCTCTCTTTTTTGTAAAAATGGGAAATGTTTCTTAAATTAACGTGAAGTTTAATGTATAGGAATTTGAATTATTGAAAACAGAGAAAAATGAATTTTTACTCACGATGACAAAATAGCCAATCACGGACAGGTACTGGTCACGTATATTCTAAAACAAGAACCAATGACGGGTATGATTTAATAAATAAAAAAGTTCGAGATCCAATATCTTTCTCATCTGATAAATGTATCATAATATTGAATTCATAATATTCAATCATCGATTAAAAAAGAATTTTTTTTTCTACATTGTCAGTTTCCTATATTGTCTGAATAGATAGAAGATGTTAATTTTAAGTCGATCAAAACGGAGGGGGGGGGGGGGGTGTGTTTCGTTGTGGTATATTTTCATAATGCTATAGCTTTGAATGTAAAATGCGGTCATAGATATCTTACAAGTTCCTTCAGCGTTAGGATGTTTAGCTGTATAGTGGCGATCATGATAGCTGATGGTCTGGTCATCCTATTGTAATTGTTGGTGGTGAACAATTCAGTGCGCAGCTGCTGTTCTAAGGAGTAAGAATAAACAGCATGGCAGACCGGAAGTGCTGAAATGAGAGTACAATAAACATGTGACAGTTGGTGGTTAACAACTCGGTGTGCAGCTGCTGTTCCAAGGAGTAGAAACAAGCTTAGACTTCGAAAAAGCTTAGGGTGCGAACCCATAGCAGTTGTATTCAGGCGCGTAGCCAGAGTAGATTATATATGTACTCAAATCAATCTAGACAGACTTGGGCCATTAAACGCCAATACATTGTTTTGAGTGGATGACTGGCGAGACCCGAAGGGCCGAGTGGGGGAGGGTATGGGGGATTTCCTCCTTACATTTATGGGGATTCGGGGGGGGGGGGCTCCCCCGATAATTTTTTGAAAAAATGAAGCAAATTGGTGGCTTCTGGACCATATCTGAACTGAATTTAGAAGCGATTCAAGCATAAGAACTAGTGCCAGCAAACGATGAATTATTTACTGAAAAAAAAGTAAAACCTGTTATCATATCAATTTTGACATTTTTTAATGCTAGCTAATACCTTCTTTTTTTTTCTTCAATGTCAATATAAATTCAAATTTCTCTCAGGAAAACGGGAGGAAAAGTTATCCGAGGGTTCAGCCAATATTCGGGGAGATCCAGCCTATGATATTGAAAAAAAAAATAAAAATTGGAAAATAAATAAATTTCAAGAGAGGGGGGTTCCTGACAAAATAAGGCATGAAAAAAATCCTCGAACATCAGATCATGTGTGTCCTACTTCCTGATTCAGCTCAAATAGAGAGTTAGTGTCTTTTAAATTTGTGTTTTGTTATGGATGTGCAATACACAGCAAACTTGTGCATTTATCGTACATGTAAGCCCCAAAGTCCCCCTTTAATCCGCCACTGCAAACATCATGCAAACCACTTTGAACAATTCTTGTTATTCGTACAGCGCTAAATATAGAACAGCGCTAAATATAGAACATGTGTGTGTAGTGTACACATGCAAAGTAGCTCCGAGGAAGTAAACACTCCGCGAACATTCTCGAGACTCATTTTACAAACATTCTTGAGACTCAACTAGTTTTCCAAGCATGCCACGCACATGGAGTCTGGACATGCGAATTACAGCAATTTGGACTATTCCAATATGCTCACCCCGACGGGTTCGCAAATAAATAGCATGACAGACCGGAAGTGCTGAAATGAAAGTACGATAAACATGTGGTGAACATTCGGTGCAAAGCTGCTGTTCCAAGGAGTAGGAATAAACAGCATAGCAGACCGAAAATCTTGAATTAGTACGATAAATATGCGACAAAGTTCGAGGGGATGCGCATCCACAATTATTGGGGGGGGGGGGGGGGGGGGGAGAACGAATGTACATGTATGAATAAAAACTAATTTAAGACATTCTTTTCCTGTCTCTTCTTTTGAAAGACGATTTAGGCTGTTAAAGATCTTAATCACCAGTTTCTTAATGCATCAAAATGATTCATTTCAATACATGTATTATATTGATTTCTGGTGTGAGGGAACAGCGCTGGAAGATAGTTATGTGTGCCTTAAAAATCTTTAAATTTCATTTTGCCTCGGAATAGCAAGAGCCAATCAGATTGTGTTAATCGTGCCACATGTTCGCCGTCTAAATCTCTATTGACAGTAAATCCGCCATAGTCGTATAAATGATTATTCAACAGTACGAGAAGTCTTCGAAACGGCAATTTAAAAAGAATGTTGCCTTAAAGTACTTATGGATGAATCGACTTGCTACATTTTTTTTAAATAATTGGGAACGGACTCTGTCATTGAGAGGGAGTCGCAGTAGACTAGCGCCCAATTTGAAAATCGTATGTAAACAAATGGCATGAAGCGAAGATTTTGGTCTTCGACAAAATAAAAGGACCGGCTTCGCCTCGGCTTCTATGGGCTTGATAAAACCGACAAATATCTGTTATATAAGCAGACAGTCCAATAAATGAATGCATTTAAAACATCTAGGCTCGCTTCGCCCGCCAAAATACAGATCCTTCGTTTTACAAGTAAATTAATTTCTTAAATCGACTGAAAGACACCGGGTGTAACCCACGGAAGGCTCCTACCTGTGAGCTCAAAGTACGATCTACCTCGGTGGTTCACACGATGCTTAACAACATTGATTTTTCACTAGCAAATTGGCGCCGAATTCCGCCCCTTTCCAAATACCAAATCCCTGCTATTTTTCCCCTCAAAATGTAATCTGAAATTCCCAAATGTTGAGTGAGTACAATTTGATTTAATGTAAGAATTTTTACAAAAATTAACAAGTTGACCTCATCAAAGGCTAGAAAACAAGAAAAATGGCCCTATAAGACATAAAGATGTATTTCGATAATGAACTGATCCAAATATTCCCAATTTTCTTGATTATGTTGCTGATTTTTCCTAAATTGAAAAGCACAGGCACCTTTGACAAAAAAAAAAAGACCCCAAAACCAAAAAAAAAAAATAAATAAATAAATAAATAAAAAATAAATAAATAAATAAATAAAAAATAAATAAAAAACAAAAATGAAATTATTCGAGGTACGAGTATTTCTTCAAAGGTCCCATTATCTAATGGGTGCATTCCTGAGCCTTTTACACGGAAATTTAACAAACAAAAAATCTAAAAGATTAATAATGTCTGTACATATAATTGTATTTAAGGTCATTATAAAGAGATGTTATTTGTTATATACATATTCACATACAGTACTTACTTTTTCAGTAAAATATGATAATAGAGAGAACTTACCCGTCAGAAAAAGAACATATCTTAAAAGAAACATCATAAAATTCAAAGTCAAGCATTCAGAAATGATATAATTCAAATTCCCTATAAATGTAAGATACGATTTTACATCTGTAGTTCATAGTCAATAGAGCTGAGAGTGTATAATTTTCTAATGAATAGGTGATAATCATTTAGAAGAATATTGAACTTTCATTTAACAAGAGTTACGGTAGACATGTTTTCTTTTGTCGTGAGGTTTATGGTTTAAAGCACTGGAGATTAAGAATAAGAGGTAAATGTCGAATTTCAGAAGCAGATCCAGTTACATGTACAATGTAAGAGGTGTCACACTGATGGGGCGGGTAGGGCAATTATCTATTAGACGCCCCCCCCCCCCCCCCCAAAAAAAAAGAATTGGATCATTTAAAGTAGTATTTGTGTCAGGTGAAGAAAATATAAAAGAAGCGGCAGATGAAGGGCAACCCAACCATTTTTCCCCTAGATCCGACCCTGGAATCGGCAATTTCCAAAGTGATTCTTTTCTTTGATAACTCGCTTTTCAACTTGACTATTTATCCAATAATTGTTTACATTGAGTACAAAAATGAACATATGTAATATATTAGTTACATATTTTATTAAAGAAGAGATAAGCAAACAATTTAATGCTAAATATGTAAGCTGAGCACGTCAATTACCCTTTATATATCTAATTACCAAAACGATATCTATTTGTTCAGTTTCACCAACAAGATATTTGACTGAATGCATTTTTTGCTTTTTCTCTTCAAATGAATTGATAGACAAATAATAATTGTTGGAGGCTATTTGCTACGAACTTTATGTTCGTTAGATGAAAGTGCTCACAACAGTTCCCATGGGCGAATCTAGGGGGAGGGGGCTAAAAGGGGGAGGGGTGTCATTTGTACCATCCTATGACTTTGAAAACCCCCAATTTCTTTTTGGGTCCAGGGGGTGGGAAGGGTTGCCCTGATCCACCTACCCAACGACCCCCCCCTTCCTCTACGATCGCGCTTCTATGTATAATGTTAATTTTCTTTTGTTTCAATTTACTCTATTGAGAATTGGAAAAGGATCGTGCAGTCTCATTGTCAGTTACATTTAACGTACTATTAGACATTTCTCATGTTCGCTTACTTCGCACTTCGGACACCGCACTTCGAAGGGACTGTGTCACAAAATCAAAATGTTGCTTCTATTCCAATGAGCGTAGAATACTTTGTGTGACGCATTTATTTGTTTTCTTGTGTGAAATATATATTTGAAGCTCATCGGTGTACTTTCATCAATTGTGTGTTCAGATTTTTCTTTTTTAAATCGCACCTGATTTCTTTCATATGACACCTAACGTGCAAAGTTCGGGATTCGAGGTACTACATGTAATCTTATGGGCAACAGAATAATTCATCTGCAATTAAGGCTTCGCTGGAGGATTTTCTTCTTTTTTTAGGGGGGGGGGGGGAGAGTGGGGGATCAAGCCGAGCCTAAATATTTTATTATTTCGCCAGTGTCTTTAAAGTACATGTAGATCAAATGAAATGAATATACTAGACATAACAATGCCATTTAAAAATACATATTATCATGAAGGATAAAATACTTTAAATCATTTTTTGTTCAGACATGTAGACTTTACAGTCATTTAGATCGCAGATTCAATTCGAACGCGTGCCTTTGAAAATTCAAACTTAATCCCTAAAAATTGTAGATTCATATTGTATCAAAACTTTGTATTGAAAAAAAATAAATAATAATAAAAAAAAAAAAAAAAAAAAACATGATAAATTGTAGAATGAATTCTTAATAGCACATTATAAACATAACACGTGTATAAGTAAGCTTGTCATTCTCTCGTGAATGACTCGTGTTAATAATAATTTAAAAAAAAGAAAAACAAAATGTCTTAATTACAAATGAAAACTATCACTAACTTTCGATCAGCCCGTTACATTTTGAACAAATATTTGTAAGTACAGATCGTACATTGACTTGAAGGAAAAATAAGGCTCATATAGAAAATGATTTTATTCAAAGTAAGTAAGTAAATTATAGTTAATAAAGAAGATAAAGGCTACCCGGAAGTGGTGGAGACAATATTTTTCAAACTATAATAGTCTAGTCTGGGTCACGAGACCTCTTTCACATGTAAAGAGTTTTCGGGATCAAGACTTTCCTTCTCTGTGATAGGCTGGTCGTTTTGTACAATTTAAAACAAAAAACTTCCTTTGGTACATGTGCGCTTAGTAAATACTTTGTTTGACAAATGCATTCGATACTTTTGAAAGTCACTCTACTGTAATCTAAGAAGAATTCCCTTAACCTTTAGACAGAAAGCAGCGCAGAGATGATATTTAAAATATAGAAAACTTCTTTTTAGTCACATAAGTGACAGAGAAAATATGGCTTTGCGTACGGCACAATACATTCTGGATGTCAATAATTCAAATGACGTAAGTACAAATGACAGATTCTGGATCTTTTCTATTTATTTATTTATTTATTTATTTACTTATTTATTTATTTATTTATCTATTTATTTATTTATTTACTTATTTTTATTTATTTATTTATTTTTTTTTTTTGAAATATGAATATATTTTTTTTTTTGAAACATGAATATTTTTTTTTTTTTTTTGGAACATGAATTAATTTCTTTTTTTTTTCTGTTTTTGAAATATGAATAAATTATCATATTAAACATATGTCATGTACGGATCTAGAATTTTTTTTTTTTTGTTCAAGAAGGGTTTCTATTTGCCGAAAGGAGGTTCCAGCCTTTAGTTTGAATAAAAATTTCTACGTTTCAGAGAGAAACTTTTTTTTAATTCCAGCGTAAGCTTCCTTGTTTGTCCGACTCTAGAACTTATCTTATCCGGAGGGGCCAAGACCTTCAGCAATTATAGTTGCATGTAACACGTAAACCGGGGAAATTTAAGTTTTTCTCAACAAATTCAAAAGAGAGAGGGGGTCCTCCCCCCCCCCCCCCCCCCCCTGTTTTCAGATCCATTATTGACAATCTGTTTTAATTTACATAATTTATATTAATGTCATGAAATCATAAAAGTTTTATGTCTTTTTAACAATTTGATTTTGATGATGAAAAATATATATTAGAATGACAATTGTTATCCTCCCTATAACATCTACTTTTCGGGTGGTTTTTTTTTTTTTTTTTTTTTTTGTTCTGTTTTTTTTTTTTTTTTTTTTTTTTTGCAGTAAAAATGCGTAAATTATGAAATGGCATTTATTTACAGTTTTACCAATTCAATCAAGTTGAAAAATAATATCATCTTTTTAATCTATCTTTCGTTTGTTGAAAGCTTGTTCTCCCCAACACAAAGATTTTTTTAGAAAATAGTACTTTTGAAAATTCTTTAATTCAATCATTTTCATCTCTTTTATTTTTTGTAATCATTTTTATTCCATTAATTGATAATTAATAAGAAATTAAAAAAAAAAGCCTTACCTGTAACAGTGATTTTTTTTTATTGTAAATAGATAAATGAATAAAGAAATAGATAAATAAATAAAAAAAATGAATGAATAAATAAGTTAATCAATAATATTTCATTTATTCATTTACAACCCAAATCATTGTTATAGGTAAGGCTACATTTCTTTGAATTACTTATTTGTTTGTTAATTCTGACTGACTCAGAAATCTCATCATCAGGAGAAAAGGGACATTTTCGGTTCCAGAAATAAGGGGACACTATTAGTTATTAGGTTTGTACTGACCGTCTACAGAGATTTGTCGGGTTCGCCTCGCCTTCTATGGGCTTGATCAACCCGACAAGTCTCTGTGGACGGTCAGTAACAAACCTAATAACTGTTTTATTTTGCCGACGACCAAAATCTCCGTTTTTTTGGAGCAGAAAATTTGCGTTTCACGTCTTCTTTTACATTTATACGGTAATGGCGGCATTGTTGACGGTCCATAGAAAATACAGCGTGCACGTGACGCGATTTACGTTCTCTGATTGGTTCGAACTAGTCCGTGGCAAAATAAAAATTCTTATATGTATGGTTAACTCTGACATTTCTGGTCTTTTTGAAAATTCGTTAAAATATGAAAATTACTGTTTTTCTAGATTGTCATGAATTTATTGACAATTTTATGTCATATTCATAGAACATTGTATGCTTCCAAATATCTGATATTTAAACGAGTAGAAAAAAGAACGTAAGTTAAAGTATACAATTATACGGAAGCCCGTAAGTGACAGGTATGAATAATAATTTATCTTGCGGCTGCCATATAATTATCTTGCGGCCGCAACTTAATTTATTTGGCGACCGCCACATAATTTACAATAAATCGAAACAAAACCAATGCATAACATGCTCATTTTGTTCTAGGGCGCTAATTTCATCCTCTCTTTTAATCTTTTTGATATGACAGATATAAAATAACCACTTGAAATGTAACAAAAGATTTATCTGGTGGCCGCCAGATAATCACATGGCGGCTGCCAGATATTTTATTGGCGGCCACAACATAGTTATGTGGCGGCCGCCACTTCATTTATCTGGCGGCCGCCAGATAAATATCTGGCGACCGCCACTTCATTTATCTGGCGGCCGCCAGATAAATTATCATTCATACCTGTCACATACGGGCTTCCGTACGTACACTTGCAAACAGCAATTGAATCAAATTGTAGATGCGCTGCATATTTCATTATCTTTTTTTTGTAGTTCTTTAGTTCGGATGTACTATCTTTTACATAGCTGTGAATTTGAGTGTGACGAAGCCTTCTCAGGAGTACAAAACATTTCGTGACTTTCTTATTTTACATAGCTCACTTTAATCTTCCTTGTTACCAAATGAATTTGGTTGTCATTTTACTTACCCGCCCCCCTTCCCTCCGAAATGTATAGGAGTCAGTTTGTTCTCCATATTTTCATAGTTAGGCAATACCTGTTTTGTTTTGTTTTGTTTTTTTAAGCATCAGGTCAATCAATGGAAACCTATTTACATAGATGTAAAGTTAATGTTTAAAGAAAAAAACGAATATCAAAGAGAGTAGGACCTTATGAAAGGGAAGCGAAGAAAGTGCCCCCCCCCCCAAAAAAAAATGACTTATGGTTTCATATTTAAGTAATTTTCAGCTTAGCTAAAATTTGTATGACTAATACCCACTGTAGATTGTTAAGACTAATTTCTTTCTTGAAAAAAAAAAATCCATGAGTGACTGAAAAATATCGAAAAATATCGTTCGACTGTATTTTTTGCAAATAGTAGCCCGAAAACTAAACAGTGTTGTAACGGCAACCAAGAGACTGGATTATTCAGTCTACCTGAAAACCTACACGCACGCTGACTCTTAACAAAGAAAAAAAAACTGGGTGTGGCCTTACATGTACATTAAGTAAATGCTAATAAGCGCCATTCTTTAGTTTCAACAATGTTCTTCTTCATTTTTCGATTTTATATGAACTTCGCCTTTTTTTGTGAATAAGAAAATCATTTTGCCCGGAATATCATTAATCACCCTCCCCCCCCCCCATCCCCCCCGTTTACACCTTTTTGTGTCTCCTTTTCCCGGCGGTCACGGTTAATCGTAATGGGCCTTGACAGAACTTGATAGACGTGGCCGACTTGATTGGATCGTAACACACCGTGACTTGCTTATCAGAACGTGGCAGGTCGTGAGGAAACGTACAAACGTCAACAAGCCGTGGGTTGAAACGTAGTGCGCCGTCAGGTCTCCGTGATTCAGGAGCCGCGGCTCGTCACGGATACCTTCATAGACCTTGCGAAAACGTAACGAGACCTAACAGAACGTGAATACCGATATAAAAACTGCCAAAAAATCCTACGACGTGCTACGTTTTGGGTTGCCGTGACTGCTGTGGTCACCGGGAACATAGTGTAAGCCTAGGGTTACGTGATCAGTGAATGATAGTCAAACACAAAAGCCGGAACCAGCTTCAAACAAGAGGCCCAGGGTTCACAACGCTCACCTGAAAGCTACGTAAACTAAGCATATCAAACAAAAAGAAGTTTGTAAGAGGAAAATAACCAGACTTCAGAGTGGAACAAAAATTAACAACACTTCTTAAAGACATCTCTCTAGATCATCCTGATGCTTTCGGTATGTCGATACGTGCTTCCGTTCTGAAGAAGTTTGTCAAATGAGGGTACTTCCCATGACCTATTTTTGCCCGTGGTGGTGCCACCTGTTGACAGATCCGGACAAAAAACAACAATACTTGTAGGGGACCATGATTACTTCATTCCTACCAAGTTTCATGAAAATCTGTTCAGTGGTTCTGGGGAAGAAGTTGAATATGTATGAAAATCATCTCCCCCCTTCTTCTTGAGTAATCTAAGTAACCCGAGTCAGACAGTTATAAAGAAGCTAAAGCAAAATCCTGCTAATAAATTACAGCCTTCTCCCCCTCCTTTCACTACGTTATATAAATGTGAAGTTCTGTTTTTACATTAATATTTTGAGCTGCTCTCAATATTTTAATTTCAAAGTTATATATCTTAGTCTTCACAAGATGAATTTGAAAATACTTATTCATCTTTTTTGAATTATTTAATTTCCTTTTGCATACTCATTTAATAATTTAGAATATATAACATTCAAATGAATCGATAATCCAAGAATACATTTATCTATATTAAAGAAAGACAACTCTTGCATACATGAGTTCTGCTGCCTCTTATACGAAACTAAAGTTACCTTGCAGGGTTTAAAATTCCTGATATAGACAAAAGAAGTACCAGAACTTGAACCCACAAGCCTTGGGTCCATGTGCACAGTAAACATATCTATTCATGATTGAAAAAATACTGATAAAAATCTGTTCAGCAGTTCTGGAGAAGAAGTTGAATATGTATGAAAATCACCCCCCCCCCCCCCCCCCTTTCCTTTTCACATAAGAAAAAAAATTCATAAAAAATCAAAAAATTAAAATTTTAGTATAAAATACATATCAAAGCAATGCTCAGGTGAGCTAAAAATTGTTGGGGTCCCGCCAGGGTTTGAAGCCACTTCCCATGGGTCCATTGGGCATGGAAAACATACATTATACCTATGTACAATCTTAAAAAATATTTCTTAAAAATGCAAAAGTTGATATCTTGACAAATTCTTTCACTTGTAGGGTACCATGCATGAGTACCTCATACCTACAAATTGTCATGACATTCTGAAGAGTGGTTATAGAATGTATGAAAATCACCCCCCCCCCCCTTCCTTTCTACATAAGAAAAAAATTCATAAAAAATCAAAAAAATAAAATGTAAGCATAAAATACATATCAAAGCATTAAGTAAGTTAAATATGATAAATATGTAGTAAATGAGTGTGTAAAATCATACACTTATTGAGTTATTTAAAGAAATAGTGCAAAAATGTGCATTTTTGACAAAGTCCGAAATGACGTCAAAAAACGCGTCAAAAATTTGACTTCCGAATGGAACCAAAAATAACAACACTTCTTAAGACATCTCTCTAGATCATCCTGATGCTTTCGGTTTGTCGATACCTGCTTCGGATCTGAAGAAGAAGTTTGTCAAAGGAGGGTACCCCCTGTAACCTACTTTTGCCTCTGGTGGCGCCACCTTTTGATGGATCCGGACGAAAAACAACAACACTTGTAGGGGACCATGAGTACTTCATTTCTACCAAGTTTCATGAAAATCTGTTCGGTGGTTCTGGAGAAGAAGTTGAATATGTATGAAAATCACCCCCCCCCCCCCTTCCTTTTCACATAAGAAAAAAATTAATAAAAAATTTAAAAAAAATTAAATTTTAGAATAAAATACTTATTAAAGCATTTAGTAACTTAAATATGATAAATATTCAGTAAATGGGTGTGTAAAATCATACACTTATTGAGTTATTTAAAGAAATAGTGCAAAATGTGCATTTCTGACTAAGTCCAAAAAGACGTCAAAAACGCGTCAAAAATTTGACTTCCGAGTGGAACCAAAAATAACAACACTTCTTAAGACATCTCTCTAGATCATCCTGATGCTTTCGGTTTGTCGATACATGCTTCGGTTCTGAAGAAGAAGTTTGTCAAAGGAGGGTCCCCCCTATGACCTACTTTTGGCTGTGGTGGCGCCACCTGTTGACGGATCCGGACGAAAAACAACAACACTTGTAGGGGACCATTAGTACTTCATACCTACCAAGTTTCATCAAAATCCCTTCAGCTGTTCTGGAGAAGAAGTCGAAAATGTGAAAAGTTTACGACGGACGACGGACGACGGACGGACGGACGGACGACGGACGGACGACGGACGCCGGACGGCACGCTATGACAATAGCTCACTTGAGCTTTGCTCAGGTGAGCTAAAAACACGTTGATTTGTGTTTGGTGCTTAGATGTCGTGTATGGAGTTCCTTGTCCCTTTTGTGTACCTTGCTGTGTATGTATTCTCTGTATTTTCATTTGGAGTGTTTGGATGTCTTGCAATCTCCTACGCATGCGTCCGATTTCAGTTCCGCTTTCCTTCGCTTTGAAATGTACATCTGCCGTCATCGCCTATTGTTTGTCTGCAAGATTCTTGCAGAATGAAACTGAGGCTTCGTATTTGTAGATAAAGAATAGCAAGTATTTACCATTAGCTATTACTACATTTATGAGGTACATGTATAAAGTACAATCAATGTCTATGTTTCAATGCAGTATCAGGGATTCTTTCTTCTTTCGAACGTTGCCAACACAAACAGCTGAGCGAGAAGTCTCCAGTAAAAATACAAATTCTAGCTATAAATCGAAAACTACCGTCTTTAGACGCGATTCTTTTAAATTTTCCTACAACAAGATAAGAATCGTTTCCTTCATTGCCCATGTACTCGCCCCTAAACACTCAAATATGTGTCTCTGCCGTTGAATCTTTTGCACTGTTTACGTCAGAAATCCGAATGGCGTCACTGTGACGACATGCCGTACCTGCGATAACTCTCGGGTTTTATCATTCCGTGAAATGGCGTAGGAAAATAGCGATGACGGCAATGTTATATTGCAAGCCTGTGCCACCTATGACCTTGTTGCAAGTTGGATGTCTTGCTGTTGATGCTGCCACCGAGTCTTGTTGGAGATCTCCTCTATTCTATAAGAAAAGCTTACAACTTCTTGAAAGAATAAAAACATAGCTTTCTCCCGCGAAAAGAAAAATCGGACAACAGATCTAGATGGAAACAATGTCACAGCTGCATAGAAATACAAAGCTTATATAAAGCTGTGGGTGCTACAGCCGAGTGTTGTTTGAGATCCCCTCCTTATTTCCTCAGTATCACATACAGCATTATAGTATATCACATTGTATAATTTCAGGACTCCGATTCATCCGGCTATAGAGGAATTGAACCTGTTGTACATGTAAGTATGATTTGGTCCCGCCAAATGACTGTGTATGTTCGTCCGTTTAATTTTTCGTTGGTCCGTCTGTCCGTTAAAAACATATTTCTCATAACTTCATCATAAAAGAGAAAGGTTAAACTTTCGTTTTTACACTTGATAAATGCCAATTTCGAGGGGCCGAAATTTGTGTATTCTTGCGTTCGTTTTTTACCATCCCTTCCCTCTAAAAGAAATATTTCAATATAAAGCTTTAATATTTGCAAGTTTTTGATCTACATGTACTTGTGACCTATGCTGTAATCTCTGACCTTGATTTTACGCCTGACCTGACGGATTCGCCAATACTGCATCAAATGAGCGTAATATATTTTCAATTTTGGTAGATTTGTACCTTAATGCTTCAAAATAATCACAATGTTACTTGCATTAAAGAAATTATTATAGTAACCCTTTGCCTCACAAACTCAAAAGTATTCAAAAATTAAAGAAATACTAATGAATCAATTTTCGGATAAGAGAACCTCCAAACTTCCGGTTTCACGTGGATCAAATTTTGGGATTGTTTTCTGTCAATGGAATTCTTTTTGGACCTTGGTGTTAAAAGACCTGTTTTGCACATAAATACCCGGAAATCGCGAAAACGAAAGTGAAAGTAAACGAGACCTTCCGGCCCTATTGTCAACATTTGAATCAGAAGTTGTATCTAGCACAAACCGTCATGTCATAATTCTGATTATCAATCAATTAACGTAGCAACGAACAAACATTGGACATGAAATTAAAACAACAGTGAGAGAAAATGGAGTTGACACTTACAATACGCAGACAAGGACATGTTTTGTATATAAACACAGAACATAGATGAGAAGCAAACTTTCGGTCACTGGCCCGACGCACTATCCACTAGATCACGGCGCCGACGAGAGGAAATGGACATATTCAAAAAAGAAGGCAAAGACGTTTCAGTTCGACAAGAAAAAAAAAATGAAAAGAGGGAGGTCACATGTATCCAGGACCGGTGTGGTTCAATTCAATATACTAGTACAAATGTTTCAATCTAACTAGATGAAAACGAAGCTTCGACCAAATGAGGAACATCATCATGTCAATGCAAAACTTCCTGTTGATTTTCATAGCGTTCAGACATTATTAATGACAAATATGGACAATGACAATATCCAATTACACAATACAAAACAATTAACTTATGAAAAAATAAACCGAAGGCATACAAAAGACAACGTCTTCAAATTCAATAGCATCATTTTAGAACAGAAAAAAAATTGCTACATGGACCAGATATGCACGTTTCGGATACGTACCCCTCGTCAGTGATACTCATCCTTAACAATGTAAATATGACCAAATATTGAGAAAGTCATCATGGCAAAATGTACCGAAAGACGTAGCAGGATGGGTGGGATATGATATGATGCTACAGGACCCACGTTTTAGAAATTTCAAGTAATTTTTATAACAGAAATTTTCCAATGCGTTGAAGAAACGGTCATCAGAAGTTGATCGAACTTAACTACATGTTTCCTCTGGGACTCCTTGTCCACCAGCAGTTACGCTCACCAAGTGGTGCAAATGTTAAACTTCTTCAATATCAATAGAATAATTTAAGAACATCTAAGATTTGCAGCATGGACCAAACATGCACGTTTTCCTGGTCAGTAGAAAGGTTTAGTTACAGGTGCTTTCAACGTATACGTATGACGTACATGTACACGTCACATTTGACGTCACAATCCGAAGACGTCTTTTAGTTACACGTGCGAAGCAGAGACGGTCAAATTATAGCTATGGAGAAAGGTGTAGGTGTAGGTAGCTTCATTTCAATAATTTTAATCTGCGCGAAATGTACATCGAGACTCGTAAAACCTTGACGTAAGGAAAGTTAGAATCCTAGGTGTGCTTTATAACACCGAGAAATTTCATCATCACTCTAAACAATTCTTTAACTAAATATACCGAAAGAAGTAGCAAGATGAATGGGATATAAGGCTACAGGATAAAAGATAGAAATTTGAGAACAAATACATTTACAACATGGACAAGACCTGCAAGTTCCGGGTACTTTACAACGGAATATGGTCAAAGAGTTTGAAAGTTATCATGTCAAAAAAACCTCTATGTAAGGAAATTAACAATGGTACATGTAAGTTGTAAACTCTTTACTAATCATTCTAAGCTTCTTTTTACAGCACTATACTTTTTTATGATTCTACATTTGAGTTAAAGGTGTGGTATCACGGACGAAATTTTTCATCTGATAATGCGGAAGGTTTCCAACTCTATACCCTCTTGAATAAAATTTGATATTCACCAGACACGTGTTTCGAATATTAAATTCTCATCAATGATGCTTTCAGAACAAGATGATTTTTATAAGCCACCAAACTTCATTTCAGAAGCGCTCTCTGGTTTTATTTTAGAATATGGATTTGTGTATTTACTTTACAGAGAGTCCACATGTTTCTTAATGGAAAAGAAATATAGAAGAATTATTCTATCTTTCGCTCGCATTCGAGCATTGCATAATGTAAAATCTCAGGATTTCCTTGTACTGTCTTATTTTATTTCATTTCCAATAGACACTCATTTGTAGTCCGATATGACTATTGAAACCTTCTTGTACATTTGTATAGGTACAAGATATTCCTTTCTACGAAAAATCTGTCTCATATTTCATGTTGCACGCATATATTCTTTATCACTATTAGATAAATAAGGTACAAAAGTCTGCTCTTCATGAGAAGCTATGTATTTTTCCTATTTTAATCTATTTTTGTTTTTGTATAAAATCGTCTTTTTCATCTTAATTTTTTTATTTTCCCAATTTTTCCTTTTCTTTAAATTCTTTTTTTTCCATTTTTTTCAAAATTTTCTTATTCCTCTAAATTCAATTGTTGACATTGAAATTTTGTGTGATTTTGTGCTTTTAGTTTAGTTCGTGCCTTTTTTGCTCTCTTGATTTCTGTTTGCGTGTTTTTTTTTCTTTCTTAATGTCGTGTTTTGAATTTGCGGGTTCGCTGTATAAGTTGCAATTCGTCTTTTTGAATGTTGTCCAAAATCCTTGCACAAATGTATCAATTTATACATTTTAGAAATGCTCTTCTGTATTTTACATAACATAATATTTTTTCTATTTATTTCAGTATTCTGCCCATCCCTACGATAACAACATAGGCTTTCATGTAATGTATCCTTTTATCGAATTATATTTGTAATAAATAAAAACACAAACACTCAAATACACAAATCTTCGACCCCTTGGCCTTTATCAAGTGTAAAAAACGACGATCTGCAACTTGCAATGACCGCAAGAGAAGCAAGGATGGTTTTACTTAGAATTTTTATAGATCGTCGTTTTTTACACTTGATAAAGGCCAAGGGGCCGAAAATTTGTGTATTTGAATGTTTGTGTTTTTATTTGTTATCATTCCTTCCCTCTGGAAGAAATATTTCAATCTACTGTATATTTGTAAAAAGAAGGGAGGAGATCTCCAACAAGATCCCGTTGCAGCATCAACAGTAAAACACCAAAACACCCGATGCAAAAACACAAAAGACGAGTACAGCACGAGACGGAAAAGAGACACACGACATGTAATTATCGAACACAAAAGACTACACATAAACCGACGAGACCAATGGGTAACCGGTGCCGACTTTGGACGGCCATCTGTCACGCAAGTAGCAAATGGTGTGGTTATCCTGGATTACGTGCGCACAACCCTCTCTCACTTCTCCAATTACCCAGAGGTCTCGAAGAACGTACAATAGTGGTGTAAAACAACCTCCTCACTGTAAGATGACATCACACAAACAAGACCGCAAAACGCAGAGGCCCCAGAGACACAGATGAATATGTAAATGGATATAAAATGATTTTGTGCAATCACATGTTGAATAAATGTAATTCGAATATGTTCGCTTTCATTTGAAATGAAAAATATGGATAATGACCATTTCAGCACAAATACAGCACAAAATCGACATTTCAGAAAACCATAAAACCAAAATCTTATTATAATAGATATGGAATGACTTTCTGCTATGCTAAATATATCATATTTCGAAAGAATTCATATTGTGTTTATTAAGATTGACGAGATAATTCAGCGTCTAAAAAGAAAACTAGAATTATCATAAAAATTAAAGAAAGAATATTCTGAACAAAACAATACAAAACGTCAGAATGAAAAGATGTCAAGAGTGTTTTTCGGATGGAATGGTGCTTCTAATAAGACATAGCGTAAATAGTAGAATCTAGCTCCTTTTTGAGATCTGGATAGAAAAATATCAGTCTAGGGTGGGATTGATCAAGTCCGAACCGAGGCGTTAAACGAGGTTATGGACGTTGATCATCCCATCCGGAAACAATAAATTGTATCAGTATTTTAGCTCTTTATATAATAAAATAAAAAAAAAACCTAAAGAGTCAGAAACGTTGTATTCAGTCGATTTTACCCCCCCCCCCCTCTTATACGTCTCAGAAATATTGAACATTTTGTTACAGGCCAGAAATCACCTATGATTCAGTGAAACATAAGAATGTACAATTCCAATATTTTGATCAAATGAATCAGATATGAATCAAATCACATAATCAAATAAATCACATATGAAATCAATATAATCAACAATTAAAGTAGATAAATCACATAAATCAAACTTAGCTGTCACTGTTCCAGGCCTGGACAATAATCTTCTAATTCATCTGTATTTGATTAATTGTTCATAATTCTGCATTCATATTGGTACATGGTATCTTCTAGTTAATTCAGCAATCACTGTAAATCCCAAGGCAGAACTGAGCTCTCAGCCCCAGGAATATCCTTTTTATGTGGGAAGGGTCCAATATGATAGGGGTGATCAGGATACCACGGAATGTTCCATTTGATAATATTACATTATATTAAATAACCCATCAATACACAATGATCAATACAAATTAGCATAACACCTCCCCCTTAAAAAAGTTTGAACATAGTGAAAACTTAATTAAACTGAATGTAAATGTAACATGTAACAATAATGAATATGAATGTGCTTAGTATATATATCAAATAAAGTGTTCATAGTTAACAGTCCTTCAAAGCACATTTACATAATTTCTTCAAAAAGTTCTGAAAATACGATTATATGGTTAATATCAAACACAATGTAATACAATACAATGAATCATAATGAATGTCAATATCAAATTCAACATATTCTTGACAATGTATCTGCGAAAACGTTTTCTGTACCTTTGATATGACAAATCTGAATATTAAATTCCTGTAGTAAGAGACTCCACCTAGTTAGCCTTGCATTTTTATTTTTCATTTTATTGATAAAGGTCAAAGGGTTATGATCAGTAAAGACTAGAATGGAGTGAACTGTGGTACTTAAGTAAACATCAAAATGTTGAAGTGCAAGAAGGAGAGCTAAACACTCCTTTTCCACAGTAGAATAATTTCTCTGACTCTTTGTGAATTTTTAGAGAAATAACTGATTGGATGGTCTATCCCATTCTTCTCTTGCATTAAAACTGATCCAGCAGCTACATCACTGGCATCAACATACAACTTGAATTGTTTTTCATAGTCAGGGGTGATCAAAATAGGGGAATTCATAAGAATTGACTTCAGACTATTGAAACTTTGCTGACAAGACTCATTCCACCTGAAATTAACCTTCTTTTGTAAAAGTTCAGTGAGAGGATGTGCTATGGTAGAAAAATTCTTGCAAAACTTTCTATAAAACCCTTCCATTCCTAGAAATCGCATGACCTCTTATTTAGATCTAGGTATGGGAAATTTCATGACAGAATCGACTTTAGCATTGACAGGCCTAACTTGACCTTGACCCACAACATGTCCAAGATATACTAGTGCTGCTTTTCCAAAATCACTTTTAGCAAGATTGATAGTAAGATTGGCTGAGCGTACCCTGTCAAAGAAAGCTTTAATACACTCTAAATGGTAATCCCATGTGTCTGTATACACTATAACATCGTCAATGTATGCTTCACAACATTCAAGGTCACGTGTAACTTCATTGATCATTCTTTGAAAAGTTGCAGAGGCATTTTTCATCCCAAAGGGCATGACCTTATATTGAAAGAAACCGTACGGTGTAACAAAGGCTGAAATTTCTTTAGCCTTATCTGTGAGAGGCACTCGCCAATACCCTTTTAATAAATCAAACTTGGTGACAAACTTTGCATTAGCTACCTTATCTATGACTGAATCGATTTGTGGTATAGGGTACGAATCCGACTTTGTAACAGCATTTACCCGCCTAAAATCAGTACAAAACCTGTACGAACCATCAGGTTTGGGAACCAGTATACATGGTGAGCTCCATGCACTGAAACTTTCTTCAATAATACCATTACTAAGCATATAGTCAATTTCCTTCTTCATACTTTCTGACTTAAGGGGATTAACACGATATGGATGCTGCTTAATGGGAAGTGAACCTTCAACATCAACATCATGAAATGCAGCAGAAGTTCTGTTAGGAACATCAGGAAACACACTATGATACTGCTCTATCAACCTTGACATACCTTGTTGTTTGAATTCATCCATGTGACCTAACTTTACAGATAGATTGTTCAATATTTCAGAGTTGTTCAGTTTTACATGATTATCTACAAAAGTTTCATCAGAATCACAATTTCCCACTCCAAAAACATTCACTATAGGTTTTACTTGACCTTTGTCACCTCTCTCTACATAAATCTTAAGCATGTTCACATGACACAACCTTTTACCTTTACGCCTATCAGGAGTCTCAACTATGTAATTCAAATCATTGACCTTTGACTGTATTATGTAAGGTCCATAAAACTTAGCCTGCAATGGATTCCCTGAAATAGGTAGAAATACTAAAACCTTATCTCCAGGCTTGAATTCTCTCTTCCTGGAATCTTGATCATACCAAGTTTTCATTCTTTTCTGACTCTGTTTGAGGTTCCTCTGAGCCACCAAACAAGCTTCATACAACCTCTGCTTGAAGTCACACACATAATCTAACAAATTAGTATCTGACCTATCATCTTGCCACCTTTCTTTGAGAACTTTCAAAGGTCCTCTTACAGAATGTCCAAATATCAACTCAAAAGGACTAAATCCTAATGATTCCTGTACTACCTCTCTAGTAGCAAATAGTAACATATGTACTCCTTCACCCCAATCCTTATCATGCTCTAAGCAATATTTTCTCATCATTGATTTGAGAGTTTGATGAAATCTCTCTAAAGCACCTTGTGATTCTGGGTGATAAAAACTTGATTTGCATTGTTTAATGCCTAACTCATAAATCACTTGCTGGAATACATTCGACATGAAATTTGACCCTTGATCACTTTGAATTGAGTTTGGTAAACCAAATAATGTGAAGAACTTCATTAGGGACTTGATGATTGTTTTAGCCTTTATATTCCTCAAAGGAATTGCCTCTGGGAATCTTGTAGATGTACACATAACTGTTAAAAGATACATATTTCCTGACCTTGACTTTGGTAATGGTCCAACACAATCAATACGAACTCTACTAAATGGTTCATGAAATGCAGGAATAGGCAACAGTGGGGCAGGTGGTATCACCTGATTAGGTTTTCCTACAATTTGGCATGTATGACATGATCTACAATAGTTTACAACATCATTCTTTAAACCTGGCCAGAAGAAATGATTAAGGATCCTTTGATATGTCTTACTAATACCCATGTGACCTGACATCACAGAGTCATGAGCCATTCTTAAAACTTCATTTCGGTAAACCTTTGGTACAACAATCTGATATACTACTTTCCACTCCTCATCAATACATGCATCTAGAGGACGATATTTCCTCATTAAAATTCCTTCCTTCAAGTAAAAACATACAGGTTCCTTTACTACCTGATCATCTCTAACAACCTTTTTTAAAAGTTGATTTAATTCAGGATCTTTCTTTTGTTCCTCTAAGAGTTTTCTCCTATCTAAAATGTCTCCATTAATATCTCTATCAACTTCAACTTTAGAACCATGCTCAGATGACCTTTTATGACCTTGATCATAATAATCCAAATTAGCCATAAATGTTTCATGCAAATCGCTAAATTCTTTTTCACCTTGACTAACATCACTCTTAAATGTCTCATTGTCTACCTTTCTAGACATACTCCTTGTAACCGCACATGACGGATAAATGTCAGTATCTGACAAACTAGGATCACAATCCTTGTAATCACTATCTGAAATAACAGGATTAGCTGTGACTTTAGAACCAGCTAAATCATTACCAAGGAGAAGTGTAATTCCCTCTATAGGAAGTGTAGGTCTCACTCCTACTACAACAGATCCAGTAATCAAATTAGACTGTAAATATATACTGTTGTGGGTCATGTATTATTTAGTTTTACTTTATGTGTAGGTACACATGTACTTAGTCATGTTGTATTATGATTTCATAATAATTCTTTCTAGATTTTACTATGTCATGTTTATCTCATTAGAGAATATTCCAGTATGTTCTTTATTACATCATTATCATCACATGACTGTGATTTCTAGAATTTACACTATTGTTAATCATTTGTAATGAGTCAGTGTTCTAGAAGCTTCTGGTAAATTCATTTGTATTAAGTATATATACCTCTGAGGAACTGTGTTGAAGGGGCATTCGTACACATTCGTAGACACAATTCATTCATTTATTCTGATATACTGGGACACTTTATTTGTTGAGACTTTAATCCATTTAACAACGTTTGGACACCGATCTTTCGAGAACGTTTGTGATCACCGGAAACCATACCTTTGATAGACTTTGTGGACCGTAACGGACACTTTGATCCGGACATTGTATTGTAAGTTGTAATCATTGTAAATATATATATTTTGTACATAATTAAACTTGTAAATTTATATTCTGTCTTTGTCTGATTTTTGCTGGCGTTTTGGGGTATTCTGACCCATAACAGAATTGGGGGCTCGTCCGGGATAGTAATCTCTGCATATTTGCACTTTACGTAAAGTTCGTTAAAAAAAAAAAAGGAAAATTCTCAAAACTTTTGCCAGCAGAAATCAATCATGGTATTTTCGGTCACTGAATTTTTGAAATCGCCGACTGTAGATGAGTTCGAATCACTGAAAAAAGATGATTTGATTGGTTTAGGTCTTCACTTGAAGTTAGATGTAAAATCTTCTATGAGAAAACAAGAAATTAGAAATATTGTGGCTAAAGAGCTTTTAGCTAAGGAAATCTTTTCGTCATACGATTTTCCTGTTGAACCTGTTTCAAGCGAAACCAAAATGTCAAAATATGAGTTTGAATTAGAGAAAATGAAAATACAATTACAATTTGAAAAAGAAGAAAAAGAAAGACAATTTCAAATTGAAAAAGACGAAAAAGAAAGACAATTTCAAATTGAAAGAGAAGAAAAAGAAAGAAAATTTGAAAAAGAAGAAAAAGAAAGACAATTAGAAAGAGAGAAACAGGAACGTATGCACGAGAGAGAACTCCAGTTTGAGCTAGAAAAGTTAAAGTTAGAAAAAGGCGCTAAGGAAAATCCTGCTCCTTCGCCTGTCAAGTCTGAATTCGATGCCGCGAAAAACATCAGATTAGTTCCAAAATTTCAAGAAAAGTCCGTGGACAAATATTTTCCACATTTTGAGAAAATCGCGGCCAATCTGAAGTGGCCACGTGATTTTTGGCCAACTTTGTTACAAAGCGTACTTATTGGCAAAGCGGCTGAAGTGTACTCGGCGCTCAGTATTGCTGAGAGTTCAGACTACGACAAGGTCAAGGACACGATTTTGAGAGCATATCAGTTAGTACCTGAGGCGTACAGACAAAAGTTTAGAAAGTACAAAAAATTTGAAAATCAAACATATGTTGAATTTGCTCGAGAAAAAGAAGATTTATTTGATCAGTGGTTTCGATCTAAGAAAATTCCCAATTCATTTGACAATTTGCGTCAGATCATTCTGATAGAAGAGTTCAAAGAGTGTGTACATCAAGATTTAAGAACTCATTTGGAAGACAAAAATGTTAAAACTCTTGAAGAAGCCGCTGTTTTGTCTGATACGTATGCTCTCACTCATAAGAAAAATTTTGTGTCAAAAACTCAATCTAGCGATAGCGCAAAAACGTCAGATGTTCCAAAGAAAAATGTACAAGAGTCTCAGTCGTCCATTAGTTCCCAGTCACCATCTCAAGGTGGTTCTACGTCCGGACCTAGGTCCGAGCGTTCTGAGGCATCCCCAGGGGTGGGGTCCCTTCCTACATGCAATTATTGTAAGAAAAAAGGTCATGTTATTGGTGAGTGTTTGAAGCTAAAGAAGAAAAAAGAACTTAAGTCACAGGCCTGCGCGTCTGTTAGAAATGATAGGAAAGCCTTAGATTCGATTTGTTCTGACACTCCTGAGATTCAGGGTTCTAAGTCCAGTTCTGATGATTTTGTGGAGGATCATTATAAGCCCTTTTTGTCACAGGGATTTGTTTCACTCAGTGATTCTAGCGAAGCGTTGCCTGTTCAGATTTTGAGAGATACTGGTGCTGCCCAGACTTTATTGTTAGAGGGTTCATTGCCTTTGTCTGAGCACACTTTTACTGGTAGGTCAGTTTTATTACAGGGTGTGGAGCTAGGCGTCATTGATGTTCCCCTTCATAAAATTTATTTGAAGTCAGACTTAATTACTGGACCTGTTATCGTAGGTGTTCGACCTACTCTTCCCGTTCAAGGCGTTTCCTTGTTGCTTGGCAACGATTTAGCTGGCGGCAAAGTTGTAGCCGATCCGATTGTTTGTGAGAAAATCACGTCCGATGTCGTGTCCGATGATGAAGACGACGACTTGTACCCAGCCTGCGCAGTTACAAGGGCGATGGCCAGGAAAAGATTGAAAGAGGCTGAGCGTACTCCTGCACTTAACGAGGACTATCCCTCCAAAAGTATAGACCTTTCTGACACATTCATGTCTACCATTGATGACAACGTACCTGAAACGTCAGTACCGCTTCATGTAGACAAGTCTCCGGCAGTACCTGGTGATGATTCCCATCCGCCATTAGACAGGGGTACAGATGCCTTAAGCCGTGAGCAGCTCCTCTCCGAACAAACTAAAGATCCGGAGATCATCCGACTAAGCAAGAGGGCCCTTCCCCAAGAAGAAGCGGACAAAGTCGGAGAGTGCTTCTACATACAAGATGGCATCCTTATGCGGAAATGGAGACCACCTGATGCACCCCCTAATGAAGTGTGGCGGGTCGTTCACCAGATAGTGGTTCCAGTAGCGTATCGCGGGGACATCATGAGTTTGGCTCACGACACACCCATGGCAGGTCATTTAGGTGTCAATAAGACTTATAATAGGATTCTAAGTCACTTTTACTGGCCTAAGTTGAGAAAAGATGTGTCTGAGTTTTGTAAGTCTTGTCATAGTTGTCAGATGGTAGGTAAACCCAATCAAGTTATACCACCTGCTCCCCTCCAACCCATTCCAGCCTTTGAGGAACCTTTTAGAAGGGTGTTGGTTGATTGTGTAGGTCCTTTGCCTAGGACTAGGTCAGGGAATCAGTACTTACTGACAATTATGTGTACTTCGACTAGGAATATTAAGGCAAAGACCATAGTTAAGGCCCTTACAAAGTTTTTCAGTTTCGTAGGTGCTCCCAAGGCTATTCAGTCAGATCAGGGTTCGAATTTTATGTCAGGATTGTTTCAGCAGGTTATGCATGAGCTAGGTATCAGGCAGTATAAGTCTTCTGCGTACCATCCTGAGTCCCAGGGGGCACTTGAACGCTTTCATCAAACCCTTAAAACTATGATGAAAACATATTGTCACCAGTATGGAAAAGACTGGGATGAAGGGGTTCACCTCGTGTTGTTTGCGGCACGAGAAGCGGTTCAGGAGTCCCTGGGGTTCAGTCCCTTTGAGCTAGTTTTTGGGCATACGGTCAGGGGGCCATTGAAGTTATTGAAGGAAAAATGGTTGACTGAGACTAGCGATTTGAATCTCTTAGACTACGTGTCTAATTTCAAAGAGAAATTATATAATGCTTGCAAGATGGCTCAAGAAAATCTCAAAACCTCACAAATGAAAATGAAAGCATGGTATGACAAAGATGCTAGAAACAGAGTTTTTAAACCAGGCGATAAAGTTCTTGTATTTTTGCCTATTCCTGGTCATCCTTTGCAAGCTAGATATTTCGGTCCTTATGAGATTGAAAGTAAAATTAGTGATGTTAACTATGTGGTTAAGACACCAGGTCGGCGAAAAGAAAAAAGAGTGTGTCATGTTAACATGTTGAAAGAGTATTTTGATAGAAGTGACCGAAATTTTGTAAAACCAGTTTCCACTTTGGCCAATGTAAATACATTAGAAAATTGTGTTGAACCTGAATGTAATGAAGAGACTGTCGAAAAAGACTTCACTCAAAGTGTCCGTTTGAAGAATTCTGAAATTCTAACAAGTCCGGAAGTGAAACTCGGACATCTGACCGTGCATCAAAAAGAGGAAGTGCATCAATTAATGCGGGAATATACGACCATCTTTCCGGACGTTCCAAAAAAGACAAATGCGTCTCATCATGACGTCATTGTAGGTGATGCGTCACCTATCAAACAGCATCCCTATCGGTTAAACCCAATAAAACTTCAATACATGCGGAAAGAAATTCAATACATGCTTGAAAATGACATTATTGAACCCAGCAATAGTGATTGGAGTTCCCCATGTATTCTTGTTCCGAAGCCAGACGGAACTTCCCGATTGTGTATGGACTTTAGAAAAGTCAATTCAGTCACCAAAACTGACTCTTATCCGATCCCACGAATCGATGACTGTATCGATAAAATTGGCAGTGCAAAATTTGTCAGTAAATTTGACTTGCTTAAAGGTTATTGGCAGGTCCCGCTTACCGAGAGAGCCAGAGAAATATCGGCATTTGCGACTCCAGATGGGCTATACCAATATAAAGTAATGCCCTTTGGTATGAAAAACGCACCAGCCACATTCCAGAGGATGATTCATTCGCTCCTAAATCATCTCGAAGGATGCGAGGCGTACATCGATGACGTCATCATCTACAGCGACACCTGGAATGATCATCTCCGAATCATGCGTACCTTCTTCGACATACTTGCGAAAGCAAACATCACAGTGAACCTTGCGAAAAGTGAATTTTGTCATGCGACTGTAGAATATTTGGGTCACAAAGTAGGTCAAGGTTTTGTTACTCCTATCATGGCCAAGGTGGAAGCTATTTCAAAGTTCCCGATTCCTACCAATAAGAAAGAGATAATGAGATTTTTGGGAATGGCAGGATTCTACAGAAAATTTTGTCCAAATTTCTCCTCAGTTGTTGGTCCACTTACCAATCTGTTACAAAAGAGAGTGAATTTTGCGTGGACCAATGACTGTGACGAATCTTTTAAGAAAATCAAATATGTTCTTATGAATAGTCCTGTCCTGTCAGCTCCAAATTTTGATAAGCAATTTAAGCTTACTGTTGATGCCAGTGACGTAGGAATCGGGGCTGCTTTATTTCAAGAAAATGATGATGGTGTAGATAGAGTTGTTTGTTATTTTTCAAAGAAATTGACAAAATGTCAAAAGAATTACTCTACTATTGAAAAAGAGTGTCTTGCATTATTGTTAGCTTTACAACATTTTGATGTTTATTTGAATGTTACTTTACATCCCATTCTTGTATATACTGACCACAACCCTCTCACATTTTTGCACAAAATGTCAAACAAGAATCAAAGACTAACAAGGTGGAGTTTATTGTTGCAAGAGTATGATATCATTATTAACCATATCAAGGGCAAAGACAATGTGATTGCAGATGCACTATCGAGAGTTTCATGAGTGATTTTTGCAGAATTTACCACCTAAGTTTTCATTGACATTCAAACTTTTTTTAAGGGGGGAGGTGTTGTGGGTCATGTATTATTTAGTTTTACTTTATGTGTAGGTACACATGTACTTAGTCATGTTGTATTATGATTTCATAATAATTCTTTCTAGATTTTACTATGTCATGTTTATCTCATTAGAGAATATTCCAGTATGTTCTTTATTACATCATTATCATCACATGACTGTGATTTCTAGAATTTACACTATTGTTAATCATTTGTAATGAGTCAGTGTTCTAGAAGCTTCTGGTAAATTCATTTGTATTAAGTATATATACCTCTGAGGAACTGTGTTGAAGGGGCATTCGTACACATTCGTAGACACAATTCATTCATTTATTCTGATATACTGGGACACTTTATTTGTTGAGACTTTAATCCATTTAACAACGTTTGGACACCGATCTTTCGAGAACGTTTGTGATCACCGGAAACCATACCTTTGATAGACTTTGTGGACCGTAACGGACACTTTGATCCGGACATTGTATTGTAAGTTGTAATCATTGTAAATATATATATTTTGTACATAATTAAACTTGTAAATTTATATTCTGTCTTTGTCTGATTTTTGCTGGCGTTTTGGGGTATTCTGACCCATAACAATACTATGAAGAGGAACACTGATATACTCCAAGCCCACACCCTGTAGAATAACTGACTCACCTGTGGAAGTAAGATCAGATAAAGGTAAAACACCTTGTAACAAAAGAGTTTGTGAAGCGCCAGTATCACGCAAAATCTTAACAGGTTGGGTAGGAGAGTGCTCAGTTATAGAAACTAAACCCTCGGATACAAATGGTTTATAATCCTCCATGTACTCGGAACTGGAATTGTCACTTTGACCTTGAAATGGTTTGGAACCATAGTCAACACCTGGTTGACCTTGATGTACAATTTCATGTTTTGTGGCATAACAACCTTCAGGTTTTAAAGAATCCTTCTGATTCTTTTTCTGTAACTTAAAACACTCAGATATGATATGTCCCTTCTTTTTACAATAGAAACAAGTAGGTTCAGATTTGTTTTCAATCCCCCTTTGCGGATATTTATCCTTAAGAATGGTACCATCAGGTTTACCATGTTTATCTGCCTTTATACTAATGGGATATGAAGAGGAATTGTTCTGACCTAACGACTGATTGCCGACTTGATTTTTCTTAATGAAACTTTGCTTTGAAGTTAGTGCATAATTATCAGCCATTTTTGCTGCCTCATCTAAAGTATTTGCACCTTTGTGATCAATATGAGTTCTAATGTCAATAGGAACACACTGTTTAAATTCCTCTAATAAGAAGAATTCCCTGAGCCTATCATAATTACCATTGACATTCTTAGAAACTAACCATTTGTCTAGCAACTCAACCTTTTCACGTCCAAATTCAACATAAGTTTGGTTATCAAACTTCCTATAAGCTCTAAACTTTTGTCTATAAGCTTCTGGGACAAGTTCATACGCTTTAAGTATTTCCTGTTTCACAGTATCATAATTAGAACTTTGTGCAACAGAAAGTGATGTATACACCTCGGCAGCTTTACCTACTAAAACAATTTGTAAAAGTGATGCCCATACATCTTTAGGCCATTTAAAACTAGTAGCTACCTTTTCAAAATGAGGAAAATACTTGTCAACATTTTTCTCTATGAGCTTTGGAACTAACTTAATGTTTTTAGATGCATCAAATTGCAGGTTGTCTGATTTTACAACTTTAGGTTGACTAGCCAAATCTATTTCTCTCATTCTAACTTCATGTTCCATCCTATCTTTTTCTCTTTGTATCTCTAACTCTAATTCCAACTGTCTTAACTTCAAAGCACTTGTAGTTTCTTTAACATATTCTAAAGCATCATAAGAAAATATCTCTTTGTCAACTAAACCCTCTATAACAAGATTTTTAATCTCTTGTTTTCTCATAGAAACTTTATATGAAATCTTATAATGTTTTGCCAAACTAATTAATTCTTCCCTTTTAAAAGAGTCAAGTAGCTCAACAGAAGGCGTTTTCACAAAAGTTTCTAATAAAGATGTCATGATGAAATTCTAATGCTTCACTGAATAAATAAAAAGATAAAATATGAATTTCAGAATTTTGAATTAAATAAAATCTAATAAAATTAATCCATCCCGGACGAGCCCCCAATATCTGTTACAGGCCAGAAATCACCTATGATTCAGTGAAACATAAGAATGTACAATTTCAATATTTTAATCAAATGAATCAGATATGAATCAAATTACATAATCAAATAAATCACATATGAAATCAATATAATCAACAATTAAAGTAGATAAATCACATAAATCAAACTTAGCTGTCACTGTTCCAGGCCTGGACAATAATCTTCTAATTCATCTGTATTTGATTAATTGTTCATAATTCTGCATTCATATTGGTACATGGTATCTTCTAATTAATTCAGCAATCACTGTAAATCCCAAGGCAGAACTGAGCTCTCAGCCCCAGGAATGTCCTTTTTATGTGGGAAGGGTCCAATATGATAGGGGTGATCAGGATACCACGGAATGTTCCATTTGATAATATTACATTATATTAAATAACCCATCAATACACATTAGCATAACAATTTCCTTCTGATGTTTACTCTCAGCTATTCATCTGAATCCATTTTTTTTTTCAAATCAAATATAATTAATGAGAAAAATACAAGAATCTTATTGTTGAACTTTCTTCACGTTTTTAGTTAAGTATTCTACCACAGTCAACATACGAAGAAGCTCAGTCAGAGGTAAGATGTGAATCCCATCAATTATTGTGCCATTTTATGTGTCTTTAGCAACTGTTTCATTGTATTACTTTGATCCGATTCCGATTATTCCTATGTGTACTCGAAGAAGCAACAGTTGAGAGGAAAAATGTTTATTTTATTTTCAGATTTCAACCCACATATATAATTACCCTGAAGACTCAAATGTAAGTTGTCATTTAACTTAGACTATAACATAAGTTTTCCTGCTTTGAACGACACAATATTTTTTTAATACTGATGTGTTCCAACTCTTCTATACCGAATTGAACCGGCGGATGTTGCATGCAAGCAGGAGATGCTTACTCTTCCTGGGCACCTGGTCTCACTCCCATTTCGGGAGTCCGCTTCTTTTCATGTGGTGGAGGTTTTTGTTTGTTTGCTTTGGTTTCTGTTTTATCCTGATTTTGTATGCCTTCGGTTTCTGATTTTCTGAATTATCGATTTTGTGCTGTATACAGGGATATGATCATTATCCATATATGTCATCTATACCTTCTATAACTTCCCTATGAACGTTTTAAACCAAGTTATTATGCACCAGACACGTGTTTCAAATATCAAATCCTCATCAGTGATGCTTCCATCGAAAGCGATTTTCAGATAATTGCCAAAATTCATTTTTAACAGCGCCCATTGGTTATATTTAAAAAAAATAAATTCGTGGAATTTGCAGAGAGTGCACGGCTCACAATTTCCTGTATGGTCGATTCAATCGAATATCCAAATAAAATCTATGTTCAAAATAGTATTGGAGGGATTTTGCTAAGATGTTAACCTTCTTCAGGTTCGATATTTTTAATTGGAAGACAAGTTTCCGCCAAAAAATATGTTTGCCATCAAATTGACAAAGTGCAAAAACAAAGCTTCTCTCAGGCGACAGAGCTGGATAGAAGTAATTAATACACTTGACAAACATCAATTTCATGGGGAACGAGGTTAACTGCTCTACACTGCAACAGGAAACAAGTGTTTATTTAATAATAGGGAAGTGTTCCAACTCTATACCTTCACGGAATACATTTCAAACCAATTTAAGGACAACAGTGACATAGTCTGATGTTGCAATATGATAAATATTTCAAAAGAGCAGTTATATGATGTACAGAACAACGAGAATAATATATGAAACTTTTGGTCAAAGTATTCTCTATTATGAACGAGTTGAAATTTTCTGGAAATAATACTAATTCAGCCTCAGTGTCTTTTAAAATCCTTCTTTGTACATTGAAAATAGTTTTTTCAACCTCTATTTCACCTTGAAATAGTACACACAATAAGGAGGATCAAAGGTAGACATAGTTTCCTTATGAAATCTGTCCCGCCTCTCACACTGTTGAAATTGCTCATGTGTCTCAATAAGGGCATGAAAGAAATAAAGGAGGGGATATCCAACATTACTTAAAGCAAATCATTAGATCATCCCATAAATGCAAACAGAGCAGAGAAGCACAAAAGAGACGCAAGATTGACACAGCATAGAAACATTCAACACAAAAGACTACACATAAAGCAACGAGACCAAGGACGGCCAAGTAGCAAATGGTCTTGTCATTCGGATCACATGAGATCTATCGTCCCATCCTTCCGGCCAACTGTAGGTCCTAAAGAAAAAAATAGTGGTGTAAAACAACATCCGCACTACACCGCATGGGTCCAAGCAACACAGATGGATAATTATGTAAATGGTGAGAGTTCTATTTTATATTTTTTTCTCAAGAAGTCGCACGCCTTTTGATTGTCATTTTCTGGAATTTGATGTCTTCCATCTTGAAATAGTATTTCATTTTGGCATTTGATTTATGTGTTTTTTCATTGAATTAAACCAGAGTATCTTAAGAATTACACCCTGTCTACTCTGATGAGGGGTCTCAAAGACAGGCCCTGTACACATTTCGGAGGAGAAGACATGGCCCGTTTATTAGTTGGACACTCTGGATGATTGCTTACATGATCTCGAAACAGCCGACAGAGCACCTTTTGTTTTAGCGCGCCCTGATGCGTTGTATATCCATTTAAGGTGGTCAATGGGTAATGAAAGAAATTATGCCAAAAACATTGAAATTAAGTTTACTTATATTTAATAACAATTCTCTGTAACCATTTAAACAATTTTGGCACGCATGGTCTCCGATTTTCATGAAATTTCACACATAAGTAGGGACCAATGAAAAAAGAAACATGACAAAAAAATTAATTCTAGGTCATTTGGTTACCATGGCAACGACCTTTAAAGTTGAGAAATTGGCAAAATTCAGCTAATTTGGAGCTCTATAATTTGGTCTATGTGTGACATCAATGGAAGATTTTTTATGCATCCTAGAGATTAGGACATAAAATTTTGAATAAGCTCACTAGTAGTGTCTGATATTGTTAAAAAGAATGGTTACCATGACAACATAATTAGCTAATTTTGAAATATTGATTTCAAAATGTTGTTTGTATTTTCCAATTTTCCTTCTCTCTTGATGGGTATATGATAAGTAAATAGGATTTATTTATAAAAAGAGCAAATTCAAGATAAACCCACTTGTTGCTATGTACATAAGTTACCTTGGCAACGGTAACTATGATTCTTTAATATTACTTATTTTGCAACTTCAGAGTCATTAAAAAAATTGCATCATGATGAACATATAAAAATTGTTAGGAAGTATCCAACACAAAGAGCTCTTTCAAAACCCTGAAAAAGCTATGGGGAACATATATTACCATGGCAACCATTTTTTAGCTCACCTGAGCAAAGCTCAAGTGAGCTATTGTCATAGTGCGGCGTCCGGCGTCCGTCCGTCGTCTGTCGTCTGTCGTCCTTCGTCCGTCCGTCGTAAACTTTTCACATTTTCGACTTCTTCTCAAGAACGGCTGAAGGGATTTTGATGAAACTTGGTAGGTATGAAGTACTTATAGTCCCCTACAAGTGTTGTTGTTTTTCATCCGGATCTACCAACAGATGGCGCCACCACAGCCAAAAGTAGGTCACGGGGGTAACCTCCTTTGGCAAACTTCTTCTTCAGAACCGAAGCATGTATCGACAAACCGAAAGCATCAGGATGATCTAGAGAGATGTCTTAAGAAGTGTTGTTATTTTTGGTTCCACTTCGAAGTCAAATTTTTGACGCATTTTTGACGTCTTTTCGGACTTAGTCAGAAATGCACATTTTTGCACTATTTCTTTATATAACTCAATAAGTGTATGATTTTACACACTCATTTACTACATATTTATCATATTTAATTTACTTAATGCTTTGATATGTATTTTATGCTTAAACTTTATTTTTTTGATTTTTTTTAAATTTTTTTCTTATGTAAAAAGGAAGGGGGGTGGGTGATTTTCATACATTTTTTGCTTCTTTTCTATAACCACTCTTCAGAATGTCATGACAATTTGTAGGTATGAGGTACATGTACTCATGCATGGTACCCTACAAGTGAAAGAATTTTGTCAAGATATCCACTTTTGGATTTTTAAGGAATATTTTTTAAGATTGTACATAGGTATAATGTATATTTTCCATGCCCAATGGACCCATGTGGAGTGTCTTGAAACCCCGGCGGGACCCCAACAATTTTTTTCCCTTTTTCAGTTTTTATTAGCTCACATGAGCAAAGCTCAAATGAGCTATTGTCATAGTGTGGCGTCAGGCGTCCGTCCGTCCGTCGTCCGTCCGTCGTAAACTTTTCACATTTTCGACTTCTTCTCAAGAACGGCTGAAGGGATTTTGATGAAACTTGGTAGGTATGAAGTACTCATAGTCCCCTACAAGTGTTGTTGTTTTCATTTGGATCTACCAACAGGTGGCGCCACCACAGCCAAAAGTAGGTCACGGAGGTAACCTCCTTTGACAAACTTCTTCAGAACCGAAGCATGTATCGACAAACCGAAAGCATCAGGATGATCTAGAGAGATGTCTTAAGAAGTGTTGTTATTTTTGGTTCCACTTCGAAGTCAAATTTTTGACGCATTTTTGACGTCTTTTCGGACTTAGTCAGAAATGCACATTTTTGCACTATTTCTTTAAATAACTCAATAAGTGTATGATTTTACACAGTCATTTACTACATATTTATCATATTTAATTTACTTAATGCTTTGATATGTATTTTATGCTTAAATTTTATTTTTTTGATTTTTTTTAAAATTTTTTTCTTATGTAAAAAGGAAGGGGGGTGGGTGATTTTCATACATTTTTGCTTCTTTTCTATAACCACTCTTCAGATTGTCATGTCGATTTGTAGGTATGAGGTACATGTACTCATGCATGGTACCCTACAAGTGAAAGAATTTTGTCAAGATATCCACTTTTGGATTTTTAAGGAATATTTTTTAAGATTGTACATAGGTATAATGTATATTTTCCATGCCCAATAGACCCATGTGGAGTGTCTTAAAACCCCGGCGGGACCCCAACAATTTTTTTCCCTTTTTCAGTTTTTATTAGCTCACCTGAGCAAAGCTCAAATGAGCTATTGTCATAGTGTGGCGTCCGGCGTCCGTCCGTCCGTCGTCTGTCGTCCGTCGTCCGTCCGTCGTAAACTTTTCACATTTTCGACTTCTTCTCAAGAACGGCTGAAGGGATTTTGATGAAACTTGGTAGGTATGAAGTACTAATAGTCCCCTACAAGTGTTGTTGTTTTTCATCCGGATCTACCAATAGGTGGTGCCACCACAGCCAAAAGTAGGTCACGGGGGTAACCTCCTTTGACAAACTTCTTCTTCAGAACCGAAGCATGTATCGACAAACCGAAAGCATCAGGATGATCTAGAGAGATGTCTTAAGAAGTATTGTTATTTTTGGTTCCACTTCGAAGTCAAATTTTTGACGCATTTTTGACGTCTTTTCGGACTTAGTCAGAAATGCACATTTTTGCACTATTTCTTTAAATAACTCAATAAGTGTATGATTTAACACACTCATTTACTACATATTTATCATATTTAATTTACTTAATGCTTTGATATGTATTTTATGCTTAATTTTTTTTTTGATTTTTTATGAATTTTTTTCTTATGTAAAAAGGAAGGGGGGTGGGTGATTTTCATACATTTTTTGCTTCTTTTCTATAACCACTCTTCAGATTGTCATGTCAATTTGTAGGTATGAGGTACATGTACTCATGCATGGTACCCTACAAGTGAAAAAATTTTGTCAAGATATCCACTTTTTGATTTTTAAGGAATATTTTTTAAGATTGTATATAGGTATAATGTATGTTTTCCATGCCCAATGGACCCATGGGGAGTGGCTTAAAACCCCGGCGGAACCCCAACAATTTTTTTCCCTTTTTCAGTTTTTATTAGCTCACCTGAGCAAAGCTCAAGTGAGCTATTGTCCTAGTGTGGCGTCCGGCGTCCGTCCGTCCGTCGTCTGTCGTCCGTCGTCCGTCCGTCGTAAACTTTTCACATTTTCGACTTCTTCTCAAGAACGGCTGAAGGGATTTTGATGAAACTTTGTAGGTATGAAGTACTCATAGTCCCCTACAGGTGTTGTTGTTTTTCATCCGGATCTGCCAACAGGTGGCGCCACCACAGCCAAAAGTAGGTCACGGGGGGTACCCTCCTTTGACAAACTTCTTCTACAGAACCGAAGCATGTATCGACAAACCGAAAGCATCAGGATGATCTAGAGAGATGTCTTAAGAAGTGTTGTTATATTTGGTTCCACTTCGAAGTCAAATTTTTGACGCATTTTTGACGTCTTTTCGGACTTAGTCAGAAATGCACATTTTTGCACTATTTTTTAAATAACTCAATAAGTGTATGATTTTACACACTCACTTACTACGTATTTATCATATCTAATTTACTTAATGCTTTGATATGTATTTTATGCTTAAATTTTATTTTTTTGATTTTTTATGATTTTTTTTCTTATGTAAAAAGGAAGGGGGGGGGGGTGATTTTCATACATTTTTTGCTTCTTTTCTATAACCACCCTTCAGATTGGCATGACAATATGTATGTGTGATGTATTCATGCATGGTACCCTACAAGAGAAAGAATTTTGTCAAGGTATCCACTTTTGGATTTTTAAGGAATATTTTTTAAGATTGTAAATAGGTATAATGTATGTTTTCCATGCCCAATGGACCCATGGGGAGTGGCTTAAAACCCCGGCGGGACCCCAACAATTTTTTTCCCTCTTTCAGTTTTTATTAGCTCACCTGAGCAAAGCTCAAGTTTCTATAGATTGCATAAAAGACAAAAACAGGTTCAAAACTCAATTTATCCCGACTACAGGGAATGGTACATTGATTTCATGCGCTATTTTTAGATTTTCAATTATTATAGTTTTGACCAATAGTGTGACACCTTTTATTCTGCCCTGTTCACCAGTCAAAATTGAGGGGATTCCCCGCTAAAACGATTTCCTTGGATTACACCTGTAGTAATGTGATACCTTCATGTCAGGAGATACAGTGCAAACGGAATAGATTTTTATACATGTTATACTTGGAACACTTTCATAATGGTTATCATTCATGTACTTGGAACACTTGCATATACTTGTTATCATGTATAAAGTTTGCTCGAATTTCCTCTGTCTTAGACTCTCTTAGATGAAGTAACTTACGGACTGATTTCTTGAAGAAATGTCTAATGAGTAATCTCTTCCTCTGGATTTTGAGAATGCATAGGACATTTAATATCTGAAATTCTTGAAAATAAATAATTCAGTTCAGAGTTCCTGAAATCTTACAATGAAATGTTGGACCACAGAAAGCTGTTGTTTTAATAGAGAAAATAAATTATTATTCACAACCTTAAGCCACTGTGTTCGTCATCTTGTATGTATAATATTTCTAAGAGGAACACAGAGGCCTGAGGTTGTGAATAATAACATTTTCTCTCATAAAACGACAGGTTCCTGTGTTAAGACATTTGGGAAGTTTTATCTGTTCAAATAATAGATACATGATGAGTTTTATCGGACCAAATAACTTTTTGTCGGCAAATCCGATGCAACCGATACATTTCATGAACTCCCTCCGCTAACAACTTGTCCGTATAACAGACCTATGAAGAGGTAAAACAATTAGTTAACAGTAAATAACGATGTCGTAGGTCTGCTAGTTGGACAAGCTTAACAATTTCATGGACCTTTTAATTTGTTTCAAACTGCCAAACCTAGAGAAACCACTTGTGTTGTTGAACAGCGTATGCTGAAATGCGACGCTCCTTCTCGCCTGTTGAAATATGCATAGGCAAGAAGCGCCGCATTTCAGCATATTTACTGAAAATTATTTGTTCAAGTGGCTTCACTGGGTCATGAGGTTTGATACAACATACACTGCTTTTTGGAAAACGAACTGGCCCAATTTCTGCACAACTCACTTGAATTGATAAATAGTGGATCAAAACGATTTTAACTGTACGTTTCATGTATTTGAGATGAAATCAATACTATTCAAAAGCATTCATAGATTTCAGTGAATAAAGGCAAAACCGAAAAATCTTTGTTTTTTATGCCCCTGGAATAAAAGATTCGGGAGCATACAGTTTTTGGCCTGTCCGTCTGTCTGTTTGTCTGTCTGTTTTCCGAAAAACTTTAACATTGGGCATAACTTTTGAAAGGAAGCTGGTGATAGAGGTTTCATATTTCACATGTGTATTCTTTGTGACAATACCTTTCCATTGATACCAAAATTTTTGACCTCATGACCATAACCTTGACCTTTCACGTACTTCTCAAAAACTTTAACAATGGGCATAACTTTTGAATGGTTAGTGATATGGCTTTCATATTGTACATGTGTATTCCTTGTGACAAGATCTTTCCATTGATACCAATATTACGCTGACCCTGACGTCTCACATACTTAACAGAAAATGGCGTTTATACTAACAAAGATGCCGTCGGGGGCATTCTCGTTTCACAAACACAGGCTTTATAATTTCTGGCATGCTAGCTATCAATAATGAAAGTTTTTGTGTTCAATTTTAAATAAACTTAATTTATGAAATCATTTCATTGTTTTATTCTTTTTCTGCTGCACATTAATGTGGAATTTTACAATATGATTTTATTTTTGATGTTGCATAATTGAACTATACTAGCTGGGCATATGACGTTGGACCACTTTATCCGTCTTTTCAAATCAGTAAAAAAGTTATTGTTTTGAAATGTGACTATTTTTTCTTTTTTGTACTTTTAAAGGTTGTCTGAAAAAAAAAACTTCTCTGCATCCGGCAAAAATCTTTTTAGAAAGGTTGTGGGCTAAAATTCTGGTACTGGCACTATCAGTATGCAATGTCAGTATGTCAATTAGAGCGTGAATGGGTATCAGGTGAGCGTTGTGCCCCCTGGGGCTCTTGTTATTATTTTCATACAACAGTAATTATTAATCCAAGGAAGTTCAAATTCAATAACAAAAAAGATCAAGTAAGCCTCTATCAAAATACAATAAAAAAATTTCAAATAATTCATGGTTGCTATAGTAATTTGGCCATATATTATGATATTATATAACCAGGATGTAACGTCGATTCTGATTGGCTCGAGCGCGAGTCATTATTTTCCGATAATGACCGCTGACGGAAGATAATGACTCGGTGTTTTATTTTTCTTGAACTCGATGTTGTTTAAGCATAAACGAGTAAAAAAACGATAAACGAGTTAGCATATAAGAGTTACGTCCCGCTTCGAAAAAAAAACCTGACCTTGACCGCGCACTGTAAACAAAAATGGCAGACGGCGATGCAACCAAAGCTGCGCGTCGTCAGTTTGCGTCGCTCTCTGAGGATGATCTGAGAGAATTGATTAAAAATTCGGAATCAGAAAACACAAGAAGATTGACGAAAATTGCAGTTAATGTTTTTCGTGATTACTTAGGATCGAAGAATGAAAACACCGATTTCGAAGGGTTAGAATTGCAAGAACTTGATCGTCTGCTAGGGAAATTTTAGGTTGAGCTCAGGAACAGTAAAGGGGAACTTTACAAGAAAACGACACTGCTATCGTATAGACAAGGCATTCAACGCCATCTGCAATCTTTGAGAACTGATGTAGATATTATCAGAGGACAACATTTCAAGGAATCCAACAAATATTTCAAAGGTAGATTTAATACAGTATACTTTTAAATGTGCTGTTGAAAAATATTTCATTATTTGAAGCATTAATTTAAAGGCCTATACACAATTTACAATGGTTTTTTTGTATTTTACTCAGGAGTTACAATGGAAATGAAGAGACAGGGAAACGCAAGCATCTCCCATCATCCTCCTATTTCTGATGCTGACATGTTGAAGCTGTATGATTACCTGACGAGTTCGGACTGTGCAAAAATTTTGCAAGAAAAGGTATGAATTCAGTAACTATCAAAAGTGAATGAAATTTGTCAAGTAACATGTATCAAATTTTAAGTTTTAAGATGGAATTATCTAGTCAAATGACAATATTTTTTTTTCTTCCCAAAGGTTTTTGTTGACATTATGATACACTTCGGTCGGAGGGGCCGTGAAAATCTGAGAAATCTTAAGAGGTCAGACTTTGCAGTTAGGCAAGATGCCGAGGGTTTCATGTTTGTTGAGAAAATTCGAGATGAACAAACTAAAAACCATCAGGATGACAGTTGTAGCGCTGAGGGAAGAATGTATGAAATAAAGGGTAAGATGATATATAGTTATACCGTATTTTGCATGTTTAAAAGATATGCCTTCATGGAAATATTTACATTTTCTTGATTTTCTGTATAGTAAAAAAAAAATCCATGTCTAATTATAATTTATTTACCTTGTCAGAGAGTGATAGGTGTCCTATGAGGAGCTTCGTTAAATTCATCAGACGACTAAACCCAGACTGTCCATTCTTGTTTCAACAACCGCGAGATCAGCCAAAAGGGAATGTTTACTACAACAATGTTGTTCTTGGCCACAACAAATTGGGCAACATGATGCCAAATATAAGTGAGGCAGCATCATTGTCGATGCGATATACAAATCATTCATTGCGTGCTACCACAGTGCATATTTTGGATGCTGCCCAAATACCAAGTAGGCATATAATGGCAGTAACTGGACACAAATCAGAAAATTCTCTAAAGACATACTCAGGTCAAACAACTGAAAACACAAAGAAAGCTATGTCCCACACCTTAAGTAAGAGTTCTGGAGCTATGGCGAAAGCACCAGTTACGTCAACTATAACACGCCCAGTTTCAGTTCCTCCAGTTACAACAGGTCCTCTTATGGAGTTGAATAAGTCAGCCACAGCAGAGCCTCAATCCAACCTACTCAATGATGGACTTGACTCGCTTTATGCAAATATGCAAATGACTGCTCCTAACGTACCCCCAGCGCCGACCATGATAAACTGCAGCAACATTACGATTACTTACAATGTCAACTATGCACCCACATGCAATCAGTGAAATGCACCAAAATGCAATCAGTGAACTAGTCTAAATGTTGATCCTCTTGTTGAAATTGTTATTTTGTTAAATTTTACATCATTGTTGAATTCTTTATTAAAAATCAAATTTTCTTCTTGCTTCGAATCATTATTTTAATAACATAAAGTCATACGAGTCGTTATATAATATAACAAATAAGGACTTGGCCTCGGTCATTATGTCATTATAATGACCCGATGAGATTTGTAATATCGACCTCGGCCTTCGGCCTCGGTCGATATTACAAATCTCATCGGGTCATTATAATGACATAATGACCTCGACCAAGTCCATATTTGTATAATAATAAGCATTTTTTTTATGTTTTTCGAAGCCTTTATCTCTTTCCTCAAAAAACGAAACAGGCTTATACAACGTTTTTTACATATACGATAAAGCAAAATATAAACTTTATTTCAGATTTTAAAAAAATCAGATTACTTAACTTTTGATGCCCGTATCCAAGGACTAAAAATGGACCTATGTGCAATTTTAAACAATCGTTCCCATTGCAACGGGCTATTTCCTGAATATTTTTCCTAAATTTTTTTTTCGTGTACTGAAAGATCTACTTGAATACATTAATTGATTTTCATCACTTTGAATTAAATTTCAATGATCTAGTAGAAAAAGGACTATTGTCTAAAATTGCTTTCATTTTTGCGATTTGAGGTCATGTTGCCATAGCAACGAACAAAAACTTTGTCCCAATGTGAGTGCTTATGTTTTATTTGCATAAATAACTCAAAAATGTAAGTAATTTATCGTTGCATTTGAAAAAAAAAATGCCAAAAATACTATTTTGATAGGGTACCTGTGTTGTTGCTATGGAAACATATAGATAAGACCATAAACCAAACATTATTATTACTTAACTTGAAAGAGCAATGAATGGGTACTGATAATTCATCAGTGTTTGTTTTAGATTATCCTGCATAAATTATGTATGTGACTTCAAAAACGCCCATAAATCCATTTTTTTCAATATTCAAAGTCCGTTTCCATGGCAACCAGATGTGATATTAAGAAAATTTTTAACGAACTTTTACTTTTTGGTCAGACCCAACCCTATGTACAAATTTTATCAAAATCTGAGACATGCCGTGCCATGCGTCCTTCATAAAAGTGCAAATGCTTACAGAGAATAGCTATCAATATCTTGCTGTGTCATATGATGTTTTAACAACTTTTATACTAGCCTAGTAGATATCTAAAAAAGAAATATTTTGAAAAGGGACATTGTATATGTCGAAAAATATAGAAAAAAAATGATTAAATGAAAAAGTAATTGGTGAACTGAATATCCTCTCATTTGTTTTATTTCTCTCCGAAACGTAACGCATTAGAAACTCAATTATACAATAAGATACAATACAATAAGATAACTTTGGTCTGACTTTAAATACATCCGCCGATGGTTCTCTATATCTCACTTTTCTAAAAGTAAATTTAGATTTGCATTTGATGTTTTCCAATAGAGAAAACAGGTCCACGGAATGAATAAAGTGAGAAATCAAAAGGGTAACCAAAACAATCACATGAGAAAATTATTTTTTCTTTACCCCTAGAAGTCTTCCGAAGACAATGAAAAGCTAGGGTATGATAGGTAGAAATACTTCGTATACGGTTAGCAATAATATATCAATCAGTGAATGAAATACAATCTCAAAAATCGGAAATCAAAACCCAAACATCACAATCATTGAATCAAAGGCTTACGAATTCTTTTTTTTTAATTTTTAACACCACAGACACGTAAACAATACACAGACGGCGCCGACTGCATCACAATCAAAGGTTTACGAATTCTTGAAAAAAAAATTAGAAAACACACCTTTCTCATGAGCCAACTATTTTTAGATTCTGTGCTAAGCGATTCTTCTTTCTCTTTGTGGTGAATGGATTATCTCAAAAGGTATGCAGGAAACATTATCATACATTAAATTCCTACATGCTCTATACTTTTTTCTGTTTTATTTTAGGGTAACCCGAACAGTTGCCGTTTTGACACCAAGTGTCGGCTTTTGATTACAATAGGATGTCTTGTCTTAATCGTGAGCTCAATAAGTGTTACAACAGTAATGCGTAAGTCTAAACGTTTTACAACACATACTGGTCCTTAGTGGATCCTTACTCATCAAAGTGTTCGTACTGATAACAAGTGCTTTCATTTCTAAATTGTATTCGCTGGATTTACATGTGTCTGCATGTCTTGTGGACATTTCCTCTTGTTTCTAGACTATTTTCAATTCCCTATTTATCATTATTGTTTTTCGTTCTGTTTTCATATCAAAGATGTATGTAACATTCTCATAATGTGAATTCAACCAACTAGAAAAATAAATCGATATAATTTTCTTTTCAGTAAATTCGAGTAAATCTGATGGACGTGAAGGTAAACATAATCATTTATTCATTATTTTGCACGATTTGCCTGATTTGCTTGAATTGACGATTATTTCTGAAATATTTATTTAGTGTATTCATTTATACAAGTAATTAAGAACTTATTTGACATTACCTTTATCAATTTTTACTGAAATAATGATAAAAGACTTGATGGCAGCACCAACAGTAAAAATATCAAAACACTCAAATACGAAAATACAAATTAAACATACACAGTACACAGTCGATTGTGCCTCACATGAAATTCATATGAAATAAGCATCATGTGAATTTCACATGAATTTTTCTAAGTGATCTTCACAGGAAACTGAATTCACATAACATCCATGTAAAAATCTTCACATGAATTTCATGTGTAAAATTTCATGTAAATTTCATGTTCGTGCTGGTTTCACATAAATTTCATGTGAACTTTCATGTAAAGTTCATGTAAATTTTACATGAATTTCATATGAGGCACAATTGGCTGTGTAAGACAGGGACACTGAACACAAAATACGACATCAAAATGCAAAAGACACTGTACGACACATTAACCAACGACGAAATGAACAATCAATGCCGACTTTGTCGCTTACAAAGGCAAATGTTATGGTTGTCCAGATTACGTTTGCACAACACTCCAAATTTTCCTGTTTCTAAGAGGTTTCGAAGAAAGCACATTCGTCGTAAAATTAAACAAAAAGTCACAGTAAATACAAACATACAGCATGTATAGACAGAACATGAAATAGCAATAGCATATATCCTTTGATCCTATTGGACATTTTTTAAGTTAACGTACTTCGGACTTCGCACTCCGGACATCGTACTTTAGGTGTCGTATAAAAGAAATCAGGCGTGATTAGAAACGTTTAATTAGAACACACATGGAAGAAATGACAATGGACAACTTTCAATATGTATTTGTACAAATTATAACAAATAACTTCTTCACGTAGAGTACTCTAAGTTCATTGGAATAGAATTTATAATTTGCGTTTGTGACAAAGTCCCTCCGAAATGCAATGTTCGAAGTCCGAGGTCCGCGAGCATTAAAAATGTCCAATATTAGGACTTCCGCTGAACGGAAATAAAAAAATATGAGTTATCTACTATTGCACACTCCCACCGATACGTTTCACCCTAAAATTGCAAATCAATTATGTGAACATTGAAAAATACATTCTCAAGAAAAGAACAATAAGTCAAACGACACAGCGTTTTCCATAATTTGAAATAGGAGTAGAAAAATTACGGAAGTTTATACAGAATAATATTTAAGGTCCGGGTTGCAACTTTTAATAGAAATGAGGTAGAAGAAAGATGTATAGGTTCATATATAGAGGAACATCTCCTCGAACTATTCAGACCAAAAAATCAAAATCTGCCCGTCTCGTTTTTTGGCTATAAATGTCCATTTTGGCCCATTTAAACATTTTTGTCATTTTAGAGAATACCACATCATAACATTACATACCTCTGAAATGCCTGAAATTTCAAAAAATTCATATATATATCCTTATTTTTCAAGATTCTGATAGCTTGTGGATGAATTAAAGGCTATTTTGAGAAATTCGGATAAAATAATCAGTTCTAAGGAGAGTATTTTCTTATAAAAACTATGTTGTTCGTTGCCATGGCAACAACTCATTATTTTTATTAATAGCTAGAAGGTCGTCAGCTACACAATTTATTCTACATATATATCTATGGTATTGCTTTATCCTAAAGTTGTCAAATCAATATGTACCCGAATTAGTTTTTGAGCAAAATGACTGTTTCTATAAATAGCACAATAATTTATGCAAAAATCAACATTTTGACCTTAAAACAAAGAGTTTAACTTGAAGTTCGAATTTCTAATTATCTCACTTTTAAAGAGTATAATGGGCAGTAAATATTCTGACGTTTGAATCTTGGTAGCAGAACTCATGCGAAAATGACAATTTTTTTGCTATTTTTGGCGATTTTTCATAGAAATATATGCATTTTCCCAAAAATATCCATTCAGCAATGAAAGTTTCGAGGATTATTATTTTTTCTAAAATAACGTGACAATCTGAGCTTATACCAAGTATCGTTTATGTCGGTTTCAAATAATATGTGATATGAAAATAGAGTTATCACCCTGTAGTCGCGAGCCTTACCTTAAGATCATTCAACATACCTTCAATGACAATGATGACATGGTACTCAATTTAGGCTAATGTTTTTTAGTCCTAGAGAAAAAGATGACTTTGTTTCATCAACCTAAAACGAAATAAATGAATTTAGGTATTAACCGTGCTGCAAATGTATCTGTTCTTTTAAAAATGGTGCTAACAGCTTCCAATTTGATTTGACCAATTCCATATGGTCAAATTGCTTTGAGTGTTGTTAACAGCCTTTATCTAAACAAAATTAACAATGATTTAGAATTCTTTAACTTTTATTTCAGCACACATGTATTACACTGTGAAAACAAAGAAAAAGGATTCCATACAAAATCAGTTATAGATTTCAGAATCAAAGTTCCTAACAACTGGTTGTCAAGATAGACTACATCCAGTGCTTCACGAGTACATGTACCTAAAAGCTTCATTTTATATACATCACACTGAGATTCAGTTTGATTCACTAACAAGTTGTTGTTAAGATAGCAATGTGTTTCGACTATAGAACTACATGATAGATACATGAGATAAACTTCTTGACAATCTGTTGTTAAAGTTCAGAAGCTAACAAGCGATATTTTCTTAACAACTGGTTGTTAAGAAATCTATCTTATTTCAGACAAGGTGTACTTTCCAACAACTGGTTACTAACTTGACAACTGTTTGTTAAGACAAACTGTGCAATGACTTCCATTTCATACCTTAAATTTGCATTTTCAGAACTACTTTTAGTAATTTAGCATATTTGACCAGTAGATAAGTATGTGAGTGTCCTAATGTCACATTTTGAATTGCTTATCTCCTAATAAGGAGATACTATCACCTAATTAGGACTTAGCTATCAGCTAATTAGGTCATAATATCACCTAATTAAGACATAATATCACCTAATTAGGAGATACTATCACCTTATAAGAAAGTACTATCACCTAATTAGGAGATACTATCATCTAATTAGGAGATACTATCACCTAATTAGGAGACACTATCACCTAATAAGGACTTAGCTATCACCTAATTAGGACTTTCTTATAACGACTTAGCTATAACCTAATTAGGACTTAGCTATCACCTAATTAGGTGATAGCTTAGTACAAATTGGGTGATAGCTTCGTCCAATTTAGGTGATAGCTAAGTCCAAATTAGGTGATATTATCTCCTAATTAGGTGATAGTATGTCCTAATAAGGTGATAGCTAAGTCCTAATTAGATGATAGCTAAGTTCTTATTAGGTGAAAGTATCTCCTAATTACGTGATAGCTTAGTCCTAATTTGGCGATAGCTAAGTCCTAATTAGGTGATATCATCTCCTAATTAGGTGATATTATCTCCTAACAAGGTGATAATATCTCCTAATAAGGTGATATTATCTCCTAATAAAGAGGTGATAGTATCTCCTTATAAGATGATAGTATCGCTTAGTTAGGAGGTAGATAAGTCCTTATTAGGTGATAGCTAAGTCCTAATTAGGTGATAGCTAAGTCCAAATTAGGTGATATTATCTCCTAATTAGGTGATAGTATGTCCTAATTGGGTGATATTTAAGTCCTCATAAGGTGAAAGTACCTCCTAATTAGATGATAGCTAAATCCTTATTAGGTGTTTGTATCTCCTAATAAGGTGATAGTAAAGTCCTAATTAGGTGATGGTATCTCATAATTAGGTGATTAGGTGATATTATCTCCTAATAAGGTGAAACTATTCCTAATAAGGTGATAGTATCTCCTAATTAGGAGATAGCTAAGTTCTTATTAGGTGATAGTATATCCAAATTAGGTGATAACTAAGTCCTAATTAGGTGATTGTATCTTCTCATTAGGTAATAATATATCCTAATTAGGTGATAGTTTCTCCTAATGAGGTAACAGTTTGTCCTAATTAGATGAAAGTTCAGTCCTAATTAGGTGAAAGTATCTCCTTATTAGGAGAAAAAATTTAGAATGTGGCATTAGGACGCTTCCGGAGATAATTAATGACATTTATAAAACAAATACAAAGAATCTCCTACATTGAGTTATGATATGTAACGCTGATCCTGATGTCGAAAATCACTTCTCCTTACTATATTTTGTCCAAACACAAGCAAGTGTCTTGTACAATATGTTGAAGAAATGTTTCCAAATCCTTATTATGATGTCTTGCCATCGTAATTTTCCTCACACACACGGATTTTTTAATGGTTCTTGGCATCCATTTTATACATATATATTATTATGTGAATTTCAGCTCATCTTATGTCCTATGTGTCGTCACTTTTGGGCCTCTTTCATTACTGCTGAGACACTATTTGTTGAAATGCCTATATAAATCACGAATACATCATGGACGTATTATTGTTACATTATTCTTTAGAACTACTTGTTTGGTACTCCAGGTGTTTGTACTTTGACTCCTTTCTTTTTACCTCCAATTATGTTCACACAAGATAAAATCATCCAGGTAATATTTAAGTTGATAAATCCAGTGCTTACAATGTGTAGATATCATAGTACTCATCAAGGTACTAATCCAATCCATTATTCAGAAGAATTTCGCAAAATTAAAACGGTCTCCTCAAAGAATTTGAAGTGAACTGTTGTACTCCATAATCGTCTCTCCAGTTGTTGTTCTCCTGAAACATTTAGTTTAATCATAATATATTGAAAATTAAAGCATCTGTTACAAATTGGTTGTCAATAAATATTTACTATAATCTTCATGTTCTGTTATCGCGTACTCATATATTTAACATTATTCTCATAATATAAAGATAATAATAGTATGGAAGCGTATTAGTGCCATTTTGATTCTCTTTTTTAATTTGGTTTTTTTTTACATATAAAAGTGTACATTTTACACTTTTATGTGTAAATCTTACGCTTTTTTCTGTAAATTTTGCAAATTCAAGTGTAAATTTGACACTTTATCTGTATATTATACACTTTTGTCTGCAAATTTGACACTCTTTTTCTGTAAATTTTACATATTTAACTGTAAATTTTACACTTTTTTCTGTAAAGTAGGTCAGAGGTCAATGTCAAGGTCATTTATTCAAAAGTCATGATATCAGATGAAAGGTCTGGTCATGAGTAATCTACAACTGAAATATCAAAATTCTACCTCTTATAGTTTCAAAGAAGGTCAAAGGTCAATGTCAAGGTCACTAGGTCAAAAGTCATGATATCAAATTAAAGTTCTGGTCATGAGGACTCTATATGTGAAATATCAAAACCCTACCTCTTATAATTCAAAAGTAGGTCAAAGTCAAGTTACAATTTGCTCCTCCAAATATTTTTCTCTCAACGGACTTAAACGCAACACTTTAAACAAAATGTTGACGCACGGACGGACGGACTGACGGACAGACAGATAGACGGACTTCGCCATTTCATAGACCGGATTTTGCTTCGCAATTCGGCCAAAAATCTAGGCTCTATCCCTTACAGCTCATGAAATACATGTATATCCTAGGTTAATTTCTTAAAGTACATGTAGTTCAAAGGTCAAAAGTCTTGGCATGAAAGCTCTGGTCATGAGGAATCAACATGTGAAATCCATCTATAGGCTTTGATCTTGATTCTAATAAAAATATTTTGAATCCTACATCTTATTACATGCAATTATGACATTATACATTGCCATATATTTTTTTCGCTGCTAAACTCAAAATTGTGTTACATGTTTCTTACCTTAAAGTTTGTCGTAATTCATTTATTTTCTCCTGTACATGAAAGAAAGGAGGGGATCTCCAACAACACTAGGTTGCAGCACCCACAGCAAAATCCCAAAACACCCATGCAAAAAACACAGAACAGATACCCACAGAAAGAGACGCAAAATGGACAAGGAACACCAACTCACAACATAGAAACATAAAAGACTACACATAAACCAACGAGACCAATGGGTAACCGGTGCCGACTTAGGACGGCCATCTGCCAAGTAAATAGCAGACGGTGTGGTTATCCTGGATTACGTGCGCACAACCCTCTCACTTCTCCAGTTACCTAGAGGTCTCGAAGAACGTACAAATGTGGTGTAAAACAACCTCCTCACTGTAAGATGACGTCACACAAACAAGACCGCGAAACGCAGAGGCCCCAGAGACACAGATGAATATGTAAATGGATATAAAAAGAGGGCATGCGTAATACAGTCCGTGCTCTGCCGGCTGTAGCGAGCTCATGTATGTAATCACCCGAGGAGTCCGACTGACATTCAGAGAGGACAGGTGGTCGGGGCCCTGTCTTCTCTAAAGAGGTTTGGACAGGGCCCGTCATGGAGTCCCGTCGTCACAGTCAGTCAGAGTGCAAGTCTTAAGAATGCGCTCGTACAAGACTGTATATTGGTCAAGTACCAAGCTTAGTGTCCGTCTGGTGACATTAGGATCATATCCACGGTATAAAAGGCGTTTGATGACTCTGACGCATTTTCGATACATATGCTGTCTACCTTTGATCCTTCTTATTTTGTTAATTATGTCACCATAAAATGCAGGTTGTGAAATACCTAAAGTAATATACTCCGTTGCTTTTATGGGTCCGAATTTCAAAAGAACTTGATCATAATTTTTGTAAAATTTCCAGAAAGTCTTTACTAGTTTGTGAAAGCGAAAACCTTGACCTAAAAGTTTCTTTGTAATTTGCAGATTTCTATTATGAAAATCCAAAACATCAGTACATGCTCTAGCATACCGGATGAGCTGTGAAATATAGATACCGTATGACGGTAATCTAGGGACATCACCGTCAAGCCAGGGGAAATTTACTATGTTGAATCCAAAATCATCTCGTTTGTCATATACACTTGTATGAATTTCTCCATTGACAATTTTGATATTTAGGTCCAAAAATGGTGTTTCAGTGTCTGTAAAGTTTGCCTTGTTTAGAGTCAATTCTTGTGGATAAATAACATCTTTATACTTTTCAAAAACAGGATTATCGATAGTAAGAATATCATCAAGGTACCTTGAAGTACTAATGAAGCATTTCACATCATCATGTTTTCTTTGCTTTTGAAGATTTTGAATAAATTCCTTTTCATATGTGTATAAAAATAAATCTGCAACAAGAGGCGCACAATTTGTACCCATAGGAATCCCTACAACCTGCTTGTAGAGATTCTCACCAAATCTTACATAAATGTTGTCCAAGAGGAAGGACAAGGCACTACACAGGTCGCTACATGTCCATGATTTGTATGATTTGTATTCTGTAGCGGAAAAGAAACCCTTTGATTCAGATGTACAAATATAAAGTTTCCCCTCTCGATTATAGCACCATTTAATGAGTTTGGACAATTGATCATTGATCTTGTCGTGAGGAAGGGTGGTGTACATATTTGAAAAATCGTATGAAGCAATCGTATTGGCTTGAAAATTTCTAGATTTTATCTTGTCAATCACATCCCCCGAATTTTTTATAGACCAAAATAAATTTACATCATTCCTGTTAAGAACAGTTTCACAATATTTTGCAACGTGTTCCTTTACCGCCGTGAGGGCTGACGTCAGATGTCTAGACAAACTTGTAGTTGAGCAGTTGCTAGAATTAGCAATGTATCTAAATTTGTAAGGAGATTTGTGCAGTTTTGGTATGCAGTATATTGTAGGAAGATCCAATTTAGAAATAGGGATGTTGAATGAAGAAATTTCACTGCTATGTTTGCTCAAAATGTTAGGGACACTTTCATTGCTTTTGATATAAGTATTTGTAGACGAAAGTTCCGAAACTAAAGTTGATATATAGTAAAGTTTTCATATGATTATGGTGTTGTTGGCTGCTTTATCTGCAGGAGCGAAGACAAATTTTTCATGTAAATTACGTAATTTGGATTTAAAATATCTTTCAGATCTAGAACTTGGATTTTCAAAAAGATGAGGATTTTTGTGGAAGTTATCTATTCGAATGTCAGTAATGTCCAAAATGAGGTTTTTCCAGTCATTCAGAGAATGCGATTCGACTCCTTCCGATTTACACCATCGTTTGGTATAGTTATCTAAGGCTTCCTTTAGTACTTCGCGACATTTAATAAAATCTATCTTGGACGGGATTCTATACTTAGGTCCTTTTTTGAGAAGACCACGGATCTGCCTGTCTTGGATAATTGAAAAGTCACCTGTAATAATATGACCAGCTGGTTTATATAGATATTCAGATGTTGCACATTCTCAAGAAGCAGGACATGATTCAAGTATTTTAGGATCTGATGTAACTTTGTTGTAGTTAAAAACGAAATTTCGAATAGGTCTCTTATATTTGTAACAAATAAGAGGAGGTTCTAAATTTTCAAAATATTGAGGAATAGCACTTTGTACACGATGATCCCGAAAAATATTAGAGATGTTAAGAAGATCGAATCCTTTGTTAATAAATGGAATTTTTAAGAATCGTTTTTTAGGTGGGATGTTTTTAACAACTGGATAAAGTTTATTCTGTGCGAATGCAACAATGATATTAAGTCTGAATCAATCCGTATTTCTTAAGAATGCAACCAGTGCTTCATCCAAGATAGATTTCAATTGAACTGCTGGAACTGATGAGAGAGCATGAAGCAGTTCATGTCTGCCGCCGTTGCGAGCAATGATCAGAAGATCGTTGAGGGTACGGTGTAATCTAGATCTTATTCTGAGTTTTCGGTTTCGTCGTCTTCCGTGAGACCTATGCTTCCGTTTAGTGTTTGGGCGGATTGAAAATACATTAATATTAGTTGACGTCGAGGAAATATTTCCTTGTCCATGAATTTGATCGTTTAGACCAAGGGGGTACGCAGTTTGGAGTTTTGTGATCCAGGCAAGTTCAGCTTGTAGTCGGCGTTTTTTAATTTCCGTTTTACTAAGATTTTTAAGTTTAGAAAAAGACTGAACCGGTGTAATAGTTATATCCGAAATGGAATGATTGTATTTAACGAAGTGATTATAAAGGAAATTTCTTTGTTTTTTGTGATGTGAGTTTCTTATCTGATACGAATGACTTCTAAAACGAGATTTTAAGGCCTGGCCTGTTTCTCCAACATATTGGGCGCCACATCCCCTAGCGTTTCATGTTATAACATAAATGACATCTTGGTACGATCAGTCGATGTCGTTTTCAATCTCAATTTTAAAAGTCTGCCCGTTAACACTTGATTTAATTGTGGAATTGCAATTGATGAGCGGACACATACCGCATCTCTTCCCTTTGCACGTAGAAACTGCTGAGAACCCTCTATGTTTGTTGTTAAATGTAGAGCCTGCAGATGGAGAAGTAGGTGTAATACGTCTACGGGATTTCAATTTAAGAGGTGAAAGAAGTACTCTGGGTGAGGAAAAAAGTTTATTACTGTTAAAAGTCGATGATGGGAAAGTTACTGTAGTGATAGAGGGTAATCTCAAAGGAGTAAGTTTAATACGAGGCGACCTTAAAAATGCCATAGTGAGATGATCAAAGAAGGGTGAGTAGAGATCCTGCATGGAAGACACTACAACAAAGTCAAGTTAGAGAACGAAACGGAATTAAAACACTTCAAACATCGGGTCACGGGGAATTGTATTACCAACTCCACACTGCAACACGAAATAAGTGTAGATATAAAAGAAAGGAGGGGATCTCCAACAACACTAGGTTGCAGCACCCACAGCAAAATCCCAAAACACCCATGCAAAAAACACAGAACAGATACCCACAGAAAGAGACGCAAAATGGACAAGGAACACCAACTCACAACATAGAAACATAAAAGACTACACATAAACCAACGAGACCAATGGGTAACCGGTGCCGACTTAGGACGGCCATCTGCCAAGTAAATAGCAGACGGTGTGGTTATCCTGGATTACGTGCGCACAACCCTCTCACTTCTCCAGTTACCTAGAGGTCTCGAAGAACGTACAAATGTGGTGTAAAACAACCTCCTCACTGTAAGATGACGTCACACAAACAAGACCGCGAAACGCAGAGGCCCCAGAGACACAGATGAATATGTAAATGGATATAAAAAGAGGGCATGCGTAATACAGTCCGTGCTCTGCCGGCTGTAGCGAGCTCATGTATGTAATCACCCGAGGAGTCCGACTGACATTCAGAGAGGACAGGTGGTCGGGGCCCTGTCTTCTCTAAAGAGGTTTGGACAGGGCCCGTCATGGAGTCCCGTCGTCACAGTCAGTCAGAGTGCAAGTCTTAAGAATGCGCTCGTACAAGACTGTATATTGGTCAAGTACCAAGCTTAGTGTCCGTCTGGTGACATTAGGATCATATCCACGGTATAAAAGGCGTTTGATGACTCTGACGCATTTTCGATACATATGCTGTCTACCTTTGATCCTTCTTATTTTGTTAATTATGTCACCATAAAATGCAGGTTGTGAAATACCTAAAGTAATATACTCCGTTGCTTTTATGGGTCCGAATTTCAAAAGAACTTGATCATAATTTTTGTAAAATTTCCAGAAAGTCTTTACTAGTTTGTGAAAGCGAAAACCTTGACCTAAAAGTTTCTTTGTAATTTGCAGATTTCTATTATGAAAATCCAAAACATCAGTACATGCTCTAGCATACCGGATGAGCTGTGAAATATAGATACCGTATGACGGTAATCTAGGGACATCACCGTCAAGCCAGGGGAAATTTACTATGTTGAATCCAAAATCATCTCGTTTGTCATATACACTTGTATGAATTTCTCCATTGACAATTTTGATATTTAGGTCCAAAAATGGTGTTTCAGTGTCTGTAAAGTTTGCCTTGTTTAGAGTCAATTCTTGTGGATAAATAACATCTTTATACTTTTCAAAAACAGGATTATCGATAGTAAGAATATCATCAAGGTACCTTGAAGTACTAATGAAGCATTTCACATCATCATGTTTTCTTTGCTTTTGAAGATTTTGAATAAATTCCTTTTCATATGTGTATAAAAATAAATCTGCAACAAGAGGCGCACAATTTGTACCCATAGGAATCCCTACAACCTGCTTGTAGAGATTCTCACCAAATCTTACATAAATGTTGTCCAAGAGGAAGGACAAGGCACTACACAGGTCGCTACATGTCCATGATTTGTATGATTTGTATTCTGTAGCGGAAAAGAAACCCTTTGATTCAGATGTACAAATATAAAGTTTCCCCTCTCGATTATAGCACCATTTAATGAGTTTGGACAATTGATCATTGATCTTGTCGTGAGGAAGGGTGGTGTACATATTTGAAAAATCGTATGAAGCAATCGTATTGGCTTGAAAATTTCTAGATTTTATCTTGTCAATCACATCCCCCGAATTTTTTATAGACCAAAATAAATTTACATCATTCCTGTTAAGAACAGTTTCACAATATTTTGCAACGTGTTCCTTTACCGCCGTGAGGGCTGACGTCAGATGTCTAGACAAACTTGTAGTTGAGCAGTTGCTAGAATTAGCAATGTATCTAAATTTGTAAGGAGATTTGTGCAGTTTTGGTATGCAGTATATTGTAGGAAGATCCAATTTAGAAATAGGGATGTTGAATGAAGAAATTTCACTGCTATGTTTGCTCAAAATGTTAGGGACACTTTCATTGCTTTTGATATAAGTATTTGTAGACGAAAGTTCCGAAACTAAAGTTGATATATAGTAAAGTTTTCATATGATTATGGTGTTGTTGGCTGCTTTATCTGCAGGAGCGAAGACAAATTTTTCATGTAAATTACGTAATTTGGATTTAAAATATCTTTCAGATCTAGAACTTGGATTTTCAAAAAGATGAGGATTTTTGTGGAAGTTATCTATTCGAATGTCAGTAATGTCCAAAATGAGGTTTTTCCAGTCATTCAGAGAATGCGATTCGACTCCTTCCGATTTACACCATCGTTTGGTATAGTTATCTAAGGCTTCCTTTAGTACTTCGCGACATTTAATAAAATCTATCTTGGACGGGATTCTATACTTAGGTCCTTTTTTGAGAAGACCACGGATCTGCCTGTCTTGGATAATTGAAAAGTCACCTGTAATAATATGACCAGCTGGTTTATATAGATATTCAGATGTTGCACATTCTCAAGAAGCAGGACATGATTCAAGTATTTTAGGATCTGATGTAACTTTGTTGTAGTTAAAAACGAAATTTCGAATAGGTCTCTTATATTTGTAACAAATAAGAGGAGGTTCTAAATTTTCAAAATATTGAGGAATAGCACTTTGTACACGATGATCCCGAAAAATATTAGTATTCATCCAGGCAAGGAATATTCTGTTTCAAAAGAAAAAAGATAAGTAAGGAAAACTGTATGACGAGACGAGACAGTAAGACTATGCATGTGCTTCATCATATTATTTTATTTAAGAAATACATGTAAGTGAAAGATATTAATGATATGCTATATGTCTATTAAATACACATGCCATCCAAAGCTTAGCATCCCTTCACAAACTCATGATAATCTGTCAATACAAAAACTGAAAAATATGAAAGACACAATAGTAATTCTTGACAAAGAGGAATACAAGAAAAAAGGAGTTGAAATGCTAAATTCACTTCACTATGAAGAAGTCAAACAACCAAACCTCAAAGAAGTGAAATGAAAACAAATGGCACATTCGACACTCACACTGCTAAGTATCTTATTACAAATGTCGTGTGGGGAGATTATACTCGATTTGATAAACAGAATCCGGCAAGGCGCTTGTAATGAACTTCCAATTATGCCACCTGGTAGGCCAATTATATCACAAATCGGTACAGCAACAGAACGAATTGGTCATTATAAGGTGACACTTTTATACATGTAATGCAAGTGTATGTCTTGAACTGGGCCCAAATCGGTAATAAAGTATCTCGTATAAGGCTTTTAAACGAGCCTAATGAATGTATCATAGAGATGTATCATAGATAGAGAAGACATTGTGTAGGAATACGGGGCTTTGTCATCCTCCCCTTTCCCACACTGCCCGACCTCTACCTGATAAATAACACATTATTGCAAAGTTTAAATGATACATGTAATATTATGTGGATACTGCAAAAAAAAAATTAAGATCGTATTATCTTACCGAACTTAGATCAATGTTTTCATAAATATATTTCATTTCGCCCTAGTATCATTGTATAATCGTAATCTATTTTTTAATAAATCTAAAGCACAAAAGAATATTTGATATCCCCTCTCAGGCTATTTATTTGTTGTTGCTAAAGCCTCCCTAATTCATATGAATCCATTTAATAGCATTCCCCTTCAACATTCGTATTCTATGATTATGCGTAAAATTCATTTCTTTAACAATCTTGCCATGACACATTATCGTGATTACGAGGAAAATCAATCATTGATATATCGAAAATTGTCGATCGTGGTTTCTTCAGATTCCTGCTAAATCACCCTTGTGTTTAAGATTTATAATGCATGTATTCCCCAAGTGGCATATTGAAGTTCCGCTCCGTTATCGTCCCATGGGTGAAGCGGAGATCTATTTCACGTGCTGTTCGTGAAACTATTTTTTCCATCATCGTTATTTGCATTACGCATAGATAATATTCCTTTTACTAAACTAAAATTTCTGCATATATAGATAAAAGAATGAAATTAATAAATGAACATATATAACTCTTAGAATAGAAAAAAGTATTTTCAATTACATATTACGAAAATGGGGTTCTGACTGCAAAAAAAAAAAATCCGAAAAAAAGTCTTTAGCAAGCAATAAAGCGGCTGCAGTAACCGCCGTTACGTAAACATATTTAGCAAGCAATAAAGCGGTTGCAGTAACCGTTACGTAAACATATTTAGCAAGCAATAAAGCGGTTACTTTAACCGTTACGTGAACGTATATAGGTACATGTATAACTAGGATTCGTGATACGTTTTGTATATCTCCGCCCATAAATAAACGTTCACAGAAGGGCTTCTTAACGTGTATAAAAATACCGATTTCCTGCTGGAAAAGTTTTATTTGACTCGAAACTTCGAAATAGTTAGATGAGAAGTATATGATGATTTTCAAAAAGAAATTAAAGGTAGTAGGAACACAAAACTCAAAGTATGACACGATGAAACTTTTTTAATTGATATAAAGATTGTAACACTTTTTGTTAGGATGATTCTAATGTATTAAAAGTAAATACAAGATATACACCGTATTTCTTTCATTATTGGCCAATTGGTATGAATTTTGCACGATAAGAATACACACTCTTGGGAATAAATTGGATTTTAAACAAAATGTCTGACGATAACGATAAAACTCCGTCTAGGAATGTATCGAACAACCTACTTTTATAGATTATAAATATCATTTTCAATGTTAAAGAATATCATCCCGAAAATGTTTTACTTATCAGAAATCATCACACGTGAAATCTAAAACATTCCCTACACAAGCATCAATTACATTCAATAGTGAAGGATTTAAGCCGGATTCAAAGCGCTATCAATCAAAAATAAATCACCGCAATACTCTTTTGTCATTATTATTTTAACTCAATCATAAAGATGTAGAATATTTCTTACCTCCTTACTGCATCGATCCGAGCTGCTTTCCGTTTTAGACATTTTGGTTCAGAAGAAATTGCTTTGAAATGATTGGCTGGAAATGGTAACCGGAAGTCATGGTAAGCTAATGAAATTTCATCTTTGAATTTGAATGAGCAATGGACATGGCACTAATGGAGGATGAGTTGTGATATTCGAAACTTTTTCCTTTCGTCAAAAAGGCAAGCACCAAAACGGAAAAAAAGAGAAAGGAAAAGTATTGCAAATAGCAGAAATTTTAAAAAGGAAACGATGTCTGCAGAGAACTCGGTAAGTCTCCTAATTTGTTGATTATTGTAGCAGATCATTTACAGTATAAAATGTAACATATGTGCAATAAGATATTACAATTGCCGAACGATGCTTCGTCGGTGACAGTGGAAACGTTGAAAAAAAATGGGGGAGGGGGTCACAGCATTAAGAAATTTGCTGCGCAAAATATTTTTAAAAGTCATCCCGTATAGAAGGAGGCGTAGGGCAAAACATTTTTTTAAGTATCTAAGGCATCTCTAGGACGGGGACATTTTTTTTTCAACAGGTTGGGGTGGGGTCGGTCAAAGCTGTCGTGGATGGGGGTTCCAACCGATTACTTTGATAAAAGTTAATATACATATACTAAGAAAGAATCGGCATTTTTGCTTAGAAAGGGAGGGAGTGTCCCGACTCTCTCTGCTGGACCTGGCGCTTGCATCAATTATGACCGTATGTTCAAAGACGCCACAATAGGTCTCTGCATAATTTATGTGCAATTACGTGTTGATTGATGGGAGCCGCACGATGATCTTCTCTTTACAAACTAAGCACTTCCGAAAGTACCCTGATTAGACCGTTCTGAGTTTGCGCAAAGTCCAAAACATAAACACTGAATGAAAACATAAACATGCATCACGTGGTTTATGAAAACATTAATTTCAAATCTGTTTTTCCCAGAAGTGTTGAAATCGACATTTATGACTACGAATTTGTAAAACATAATCAAATACATGATGTATGGGGGTATTATGTTTCTGCATTTTATGAAGGATTAAAGCCTTTATAAATGAAAATTACAGCTGGCCGTGGCTATGCTGCATGCTGTGTCCATGCCATTATATAGTAATAAAAAAGCAATAACCGTCAGACCATCAACAAGTGTATATCAAGAGTGAATATTGGTAGTAAGCTACGTGTAACTGTCATCAAGTGTACATTGCAATTTAGTATTTGCTCATATACCCCGTGTCGAAGTAATGATTTAAGAATCTGGTGTGAAAAAAAGGGGGGGGGGGGGTTGTTGTTGAAATACAATACATGCATGTATTTAAGAAACTACGTAAGAATTCTATTTATCTTCTAAAATTGTGATCAAAATTATGAACAAATATTTGCTTGCTGGTAAAATAGTGCGAGATAAAATTAAGATTTGATTCTTTTATTTTTCATCTAGCCGTATATACTGCAATACTGTAATTGACCCCCCCTTTTTTTTGCGCCGCGCTGTAGTTGAAACGGCTGATCGCTGATGAAGCATTTAGATCAACTGGAAGTCCATTATTTGGACAAAAACAGTTTATTCTAATAATTTGGTGTGCAGAAAATCGAAATATTCAAAAGATAAAACAAAAGCACGTACCGTTTGAGAGGCCGGATGTTCCAAATTTTAACGTTTGAACTTAAATTCCATGGATTAGACTCCGAGTTACAAAGATGGACTCTACAAGACACCGGTGCCACTCGACAGGGCAGAGTTCACTCGATAAATAAAAATTCACAACATGCCCATAAAAATTCATATCTCCTCACTATCCCCCTTTTCCGCCCTTCTAAGTTTTCCGCCACTTCAAATTTTCAAAAAATCATTATAAATCAAAACATTAGTTCAAGGTACACGTGTTTGGTATCGATCGATTCTAAATTTAGAGCTTACGTGAGATATCTGGGTAGCGCAGGTATAGCTCGAAGTCTCAGAACATGACCGCTTCGACACCGTGACGTAGACATTGTTTAGGTTTTAGCTCATTTGCATAATTCATGCACAGTTAGAAGGAGCATAGAAAGATCTACGTGAACCGACTGTCTGGATAGGAAACGAGAAATTATCACAGGAGGAATACCGAGGAGGGGTTGTTGATGGGGTCCTAACCTCACCCTCTTTCTCTCGAAACGTGGTGAGAGAGAGAGAGAGAGAGAGAGAGAGAGAGAGAGAGAGAGAGAGCAATATAATGTTTAAAACTAATATTTTGATAAACGTTACACATATACTCGGGAAAAGAATGCAGTTTTGCTACATTGTCCCTGAAAATAGATTTTATTGAAAACGTAAAATTTATTCCGTCTTGATTGAGGAAAAAAAGTAGCCATAAAAAAGTTTTATTTGAAAATATGCAGTAACGACCATAGTATTGTCCAATTTGTTTAATAAAATCTTCATAAATCTCTAATGTAAAAACGCAATACATTGTAGGTGGCGCCAGTGAAATGAATTAGAGCTGCGCACCCCAAATTCAAAATGACGTAACTGCGAATGTATGCGTTAGTTTGAATTTATAATGAGATTGTAAACATTCACATGAAAAGAAAGATTTTGCATTATAAAATTTTATAAAATTAATAAATTTTCACCGTACCTTTAAAAAAAAGTGGGGGGAAGGGGGGGATGGCTGAGTCCCTAAGTTTTAGATTGTATTTGAAAGAAATTAGCTTTTATTGATTTGATTAAAGCCAAGAAAAATAAAAAAAAGATGAGTATTAGATATAACAAGTTGATACTGGGTCATCCTCCTCCTTCCCCTTTTTTCCGGGGGAGGGGGGAGCAGCCGGCTATCTCCAAGAATAACACTTAATAAAAAGTTTCGCCATCAAATAAATGTATGGGTAAAAGTAGCTACGTCAACGTCAGTTATAGCCCCCCCCCCCCCCCAAAAAAAAAATAAAAACCCCACTTAAAATAGAATAAAAATCAAAATATTTGTTTGATAAATAGACTTACTTATTCGGGCATGTTTTATTCAAAATGGCGTCACTTATTACTGACCATCCATAGATGGATATAAACGGAGAAGAAAGTGCTAGAGGATACAGATCCCAATTAATGCATATCTAGGTCATTGTCCTGTCAAAGAGTTCCTATTATTTTCTTATTATTTTCAACAATTGATGGAAAATACACATAATGCTTATCTTGAATTGTCTTCCCGTCATTGTTTACTAGATAGATGAAATAAAATTTTGAATATAGTTTAAAGTGTGTGAGACATCTACATGTGTGGAAGAATACGTGTGAAAATGGGTCCTCAAATCATAAAATTCGAATAATTCCGGTACGCAACCAGGTGCATGACTTTGAAAAAAATATTTAAAAAGTTGTGTACTTTTAATCTTTACGGCATTTTTTCTATGTGATTCAAATAAAATTTCTAATCATTTAAAAGTAGTGTCAATGTGTTTAAGCCGGGGCGATTTGAGAATTTTTCTCCTATTTTTGGTAAGAAAGTACTTGAAAAATAACTGGGATCTGGATCCTAGAAGCTCGGTTTGATATGCAAGTCAAACGGTTTTAAGGATGACAGATTTCATCTATATCATAAGGAACGGTAGATATTATGGAAATTCTTGCATTTTAATGTACATTCTGAGACATGTACTTGAAATAAAACGTATCACAGACGCTATACATGTACATTTCATTGTTATTCCATCCTGACGTCGAATTTACCGTTCAAGAGTTAGTGCTCACAAATAAACCTACCTTGTATCATAAAATTATATACAAAAACGATGTAATGTTATTTTTATTTCATGAAAGAAGGCTAATACTGGTACAGAATGTGATTTTGATGAGTATGACATCTATTTGACGTGTACATATTACACTCTCATTCATAATAAGGCGCCGAGCCCCCCCCCCCCCTCCCCCCCCCCCTTCCTCCTCAAAGATGCCGAGTGCCCCCCTCCCCCCCCCCCCCCCCCCCCCGATGATAGGAAGTTTGGTTTTTTTAACCAGATGTGATAAGAAAAGTATAAATTGATGATGAAGTTTAGCATATATATCGGTATGCTGAAATGTTCGCACCCCCCCCCCCCCCCTTCCGCATTTTTTTTTTGTATCCATCGTTATGAACTGCTATCAAAACGAATCATTTATTTAGAAAATAATTTTCATTTGATGTATAACTTATTTACAAGTGGAAAACTAGCAAATTTGGAGTATAATGTACAGTTTTAAGCTTCATTCTGAGCCTTTACCGAGCATAAAAGGAAAAACGCGGAATTGTAAAATTAGGGGGGTGGGGTGCGTATTTTCCTTACTATGAGTCGTTATATCAATATATGCATACTTTTTTCACCTTATAGAGTTGTTGTATGGTCACTGACATAGAAAAACAAAATAAATTTCAACACAAGCCTAGAATTATCTTTTTCTGGTTGATTTTACGCAATTTTTACAGTAAGAATTACGCCTCTCGGGCCTCCTGGAAAAAAATCGTATAAATTCTAAAAATACAGTTTGAAGTTTTTACATTTAAAATATCATTATATCAAAGTTGAAAGAAGACAACACAGTTTATTTTGTTTAAATATCCTTATTTGGAAGAGTACAGGACATTTTTGAAAATAGCGGACTTGAAAATGTCATGAATTTTACCAAATATTGCGTGCTTAGAAATAGCGTCAACCGCGCTCCATTTTGGCTGAATTATTTCAAAACGAATGAAGATATTTTAATGAAACTTTGTACATAGCATACAAACATATTGATGTAAATGACAGTGCCATGATTTTGTTGAAGGTAAAGAGAGGGAGAGTTATATTGTAATCAGAAACAAAAATATAAAGAAATAAATATGGATGTATGTAAAGAATTTTATAAATAAACAAACAAAAATAAATAAAGAGGATCCCATCATTGAAAAAGCCAGTCTTAGGCCCGCAGTTCAAGTGTACCCCCCCCCCCCCCCGGCCTCTTATATTAATTTGATTGGACCAAAAAATAATATGGTAAATAAGAGATATCTGAAGACGTCAGCTACAGAAACACCTCTTTCCGTCACCATTGGATCATTTGAACCATGTCCGTTTCGTTTTCGAACATTCAATCCAAATAGATTGTGAATAAACTCAATATATTTCGATTACAAGTTTCGCGTTGTCTGAAGAAGTGGAACTTACTTGACCTCTTGGGTTTGCAGATAGATACGCATGATAAGGATTACATCCCATTAATCAAAGGCTCATTCTCACACGGTGAACGCTGGGCAGCTGAATAATTTAATTTACCCACTGCAGATATAAATTACATGTAATAGGGCTCACTGATAAGGCCGCTTACAAAGTTGACAGAAAGGGGAAACGTCCACTGGCAGATCAAGGGGAAGCGGGGGAGGTCATGAGGATCCCTCCTTATTGGTCTCTCTTGTGTATTTTTTGCAAGAATTAAAAAAAATCTAATTCTAGCTGGTCGCTACCGCTTGCCAGCATTTAATGAACTCTTATATAATATGACTGTATGAATTTCATATTATACAACAATTTTATATACATGTACTCGAGTGAATTCAGGAGACTCAAAATGAATTCATACATGTATGTTTGTCTGATAAATAGATTCCAACTCTTTAACTTCATGTCATGATTAATCAAGGACTCTTGCATTGGTGTGAGAAATAAGAATAACTTCCATGTAAATTGTATGTCTCTTTTTTTTTGTCCGTCATAATTCTGAACGAATACGTCTGCTTGTCTGCCTGATAGTCATGATACACGCACATCTATCAAACATGCATCAAGACATGACATAAGTTGCAACACTTATATAAATTTTATTTTTACACATCACATGATATTAAAATATGTGGATATTATCGTTACCCAATGTTTCTACTAGGGGTACATTCCATCCGAAGGGGGGGGGGGGGGGGGGTTGCATGTATTACGTTCATATTTAATGAGAAAAAAAAAACTTATTTGTCAGACTTAAGCAAAGTTTGCATAATGCATCAATCCGATTAAAACCAGATTGATTAAAACCAGATTTTTACATGCTCCCGATTTTGTTATGTCGCGTACGCGTACGCGACATAACAAAATCGAGAGCATGTAGAGATCTGGTTTTAATCAAATTGCATATGCATCCACAAGAAGCCGTAATTGGATATAAGATCCCGGGTAAAAACTTAAATATTTTTTATATGTATATAAACAATTCAAACAAAAATTGGTGAAATGAAAATGAATACTATACTTGACAAAGACAAGTACCTGACAGATGGCCAGATATATCGTGTAAGGAGGTAATAAATGTATCTGCTGCAGAAGATGCATGTACATAAATCAAATGAGTAATTGATAACAAATGTCCGTCAATGCGCATGTTATGAACTTTTAATTATACCACCTGTAAGACCTATAATCTCTCAAATCGGAACACTAGCGGAAAGAATCGATCATTATTGTTTCCTAATGAATGATACGTACATAAAAGACAAATCAGACTTCATACATAAAATTAAAGTTTCAATCAGAACCGATGATAGCTTACAAAAAGCAAAACAAAAATTATCAATTGCCAAATAATGATTAATCAGTGAATAATTAAAAAAAGTAATTCAGAAGTTGAAAATCTAATTTTTTTTTCCAAATTAAAGTAGCATTTTTCAAAATTTCAATTAAGATGAAATAATATCGATATTGTCTCGACATTGATTAATTCCATACTATCTTTAATTCTTTTGATTTCTTTATGTAAATTAAAAAGTATTCATTTGGGAAGTGTGGTCCTTATAGGCTGATAGAACCAGATGGATTGCTATCCCCAACATTACGTGACAGCTGTATTTTAACAGATTAATGAAAAAAAGATGTTCAACAGTATACTAAGAGACGTAATCAGGATCTAGGCAAATGGAGATACACCCCTTTTGTTTTTAAGGGGGGGTGTGTGACAAAATTGAAGATATGAAAGGGAAATAACTAACGACCCCCCCCCCCCCCCCTCCTCTACAAAAAGAAATTAATAAGCTAGAAAAAAAAATCTAAATTTCAAACATCAAATAATAAATTTAAATATCTTTGATAGCGAGTATGGCATAAACGTTTAACGCGTAGACAATGAAAACTGACAGAGTGACTCTCGACTTTCATTTTCTTTACATTTCTCAATTACCTGTTATCTAATACAGATTGCTTGAACCGCCACTTAGAGCATCACTTGGTCAATATCATGCAGATGGAAAATTGACATTCCCATAAATTAAAGATGGACACTGGTCATTACTTGAATTAACTAAATCAAAAGCCGCTAAATTGTTTACCCATCGGGGATATAAAGTGATAGGGCACACTGGTCAGGTCCCCATAGAAATTTAGGTGGTACGGAGTTCCTAGGCCTTCTTGTAATTTGTTCTGTTATCTTTTTCTATTTTATTATAATATTCTGGCTCATGCCGGATCTAGAATGTTTTTTTCATGGGGGGGGGGGCAAGCCATCTTTGAGGGGATTCTATCCTATGGTTTTGAAAACATAAGTACTGTGACATGCTTGAATCAGGCCGTGTTCACGCTGTTATTTTCATTACAAGTATACTCAATCTGATTAAAACCAGATCACTACATGCTCCCGATTTTGTTATGTCAAGTATTCTAAGCGACATAACAAAATCGGGAGCATTTAGAGATCTGGTTTTGATCAGATTGATGTATACTTGATGTTACCCAAAAGCAACGCAATGCCTTAAAAATTCGTGAGGGGGGGGGGGGCGTTTTCCGATTTTTTACTACATAAATTGATCAAAATTTATTAACTTGAAGTTTATAAGGAGAAATTTTATTCCTCTTCGATGTTCAAAGTTCAAGGTCACTGACAAGATTTAGCAAAATTCATTAGGTAGACTTTTAGATCGCATTTTCAACAGAAAATATACCAAGTCTCGATGTTTATTGTATTATAAGAAATCGTAAGAATTCTCTAACTTAAAGGTCAAAGTGAAATATGGGTGTATTATTGTGGCTTCAAGCCAACAAGCCAAGAGTATTAATAGTCAAATATTGGAATTTAACCGAATCCTTTTCAAATTAATTTTGTTCACTCTGTATGGTACAATTTTAGCGAGATCTTCATCAATTTGACCTAATATTTTGAATGTTAATAAACAGTTGGACATTTACTTTTTAGCTCACCTCACGAAGTGAGAGGGAGCTTATGCTATAACCCTGTCGTCAGCGTCCGCACTAGTATGTTAGGAAATTTTATTCTCTATTATAAGTTCTAGGAAGTTCAAACTTGCACAGATGATGCGTCTTTAAGATTAGAACACAAATCTATGTTCAAATGAAGGTCATGACCTGTATTTTCTGCTTGAGCGCACATGTTAGGAAGATTTGGGTATCAATGTCAGGCGCGTAGCTGCCATGTCAGCCAATAAGCCCGGGCTTGCACATTATTCGGTGATAAAAATATGAAATTAAACAAAAAAAAAAAAAAAAAAAAAAAATAATAATAAATAGATGAAAAACAATGAAAGTATATTTGAAAAATAGCTTGCCATAGTTATCTATCAAAACATTATTTCTTTTAGGCCAAATATCATATTTCATTTATTTATTTGAAAATATCAAAAGAATGCATGTTAATGAAAAAAGAGTTTCCTTAAAGGTGCTACTGTTAATAGATGCATGTGTCACCATAGAGCAAGTGACCATATTTCGCCGTATTTTTCGTACATTTCTTTGAAAATCTCTTAACTTGGATGCCAATTCAATAATTACTTTTGCTAGAATTTAATTTAACTCCATTCTCGATTGAAAAACAACAAAAAGAATTTACTTTACGCAGTGCATTGTTTCCTTATAAAACGTCAAAATATTTCGTTTCCATGTTTTCGGGGGTGACCATATTTCGCCGTTTTTGTTGATATGTATCCTATTTACACACAAACGGACAAAAATTGTGATTTAATTTTCAGGAAATGTTTCGTCACCACTACTTCTATGAAATCATGCCAAATAAATGTTTTCTTTTTTGGTTTTTATAAAATTTTCGGATGTTTACGTCTAAAATTTGGTGTTATCGTTAAATTTTCTCCATTTTGTGGTATTTTTTGTCAAAATTGAGTGCATGATATATCACAATATATCAAAACATGGCTACTACGGTCATATTTGAAAGGATATAGAAAAATAAACTTGACGAACATTTGCGATAACCAGCTAGAAGCAATAAACTATGAAACGGCGAAATATGGTCACCGGCGAAATATGGTTCCTTGCTCTAGATTATAATTTTATATGCAAGCTTTGAAGGAGAACTTCAGTTTTTCACCAATTTACCAATTGAAATCTGAAAAAAAATTCTTGCTCCAACTTTGCAAGAAAAAATAATTTTGCTCCACTCTGGGGCGAGAAAAATAATCTTGCTTCGACAAAAAAACCAAAGGCCCCCACCCCCAGAATATCAAATGGACCGTGCCTTATACTAGCTGATTAACGAGTTCCAGTGGTCCGATTTTATTGAAAATTTGTGGCTTTTGATATTACAGTTATTGAGAAAATTTGTTTGAAAATGTGCATTTAAAATTTATTTTTAGCCACTCAAATTTGCTGAACTCGTTCTCCGTCGGGCCCCCAGACCCCTTGCCATATCGGGCTTGCACTTCCAAACAGGGCCAGCTACGCGCCTGAATGTTAAGAAGTTTAATTTCTCTATTATAAGTGCTAGGAAGTTCAAACTTGCACAGATGATGCGTCTTTATGAGTAGAACACAAATCTACGTTCAAATGTAGGTCATGACCTATATTTTCTGCTTGAGTGCACATGTTTGGAAGATTTAGGTATCAATGTTAAGAAGTTTTATGTCTTTATTATAAGTGCCAGGAAGTCCATACTTGCACATAAGGTGCGTCTTTAAGAGTAGAACACAAATCTACGTTCAAATGTTGGTCATGACCTACATTTTCTGCTTGAGTGCACATGTTTGGAAGATTTGAGTATCAATGTTAAGAAGTGTTTTAGAAGTCCTAGGAATGCCAAACTTGCACAGTTTATGCGTCGTTATGAGTAGATTACAAATCTACGTTCAAATGTAGTTATTACTCTTTATTTTCATCTTGAGTGCATATGTTAGGGAGATTTGGGTATCAATAGAGTACACCAATTCATGCAAAATTTGGGTCAATAAATGAAATGCTCTACTTCCCTTTTCTATTTTGTGTGGTATCATTTTTGTTGCTTCTCAGTAGGACATGTTTTCAAATTCAAAACTGTAATCTTTGGCTCTTTTCTGTTTGCTGCCATGATAGAATGCTGCCATGAGATGAGCTTTGTAATCTTTGATAATACTATGTTTGCTAATTGGTGTAGGATGCTTCAAATACTTATCATCTACTTTTTTACACTATATTAGTATATTAGTGCCAGATTGATACTCTTTTTGTATTTATTTTCTACACATGAACATGATGAAAGTGTAAAATGTACACTTTTTCTGTAAAATTTACAGAAAAAAGTGTAACATTTACTATTAAATATGTACAGAAAAAAGTGTAAAATTTACAGACAAAAGTGTGTAATCTACAGGAAAGGTGTAAAATTTACACTTAAATATGAAAAATTTACAGAAAAAAAGTGTAAGATTTACACATAAAAGTGTAAAATTTACACTTTTATGTGTAAAAGACATATTAAAAAAGAGCATCAAAATGGCACTAATACGCTTCCGTAGTATTAGTATATTTATATAATGAGAATAATGTTAAATATAAGAGTACGCGATAACAAAACATGAAGATTTGGTAAAATATTTATTGACAACCAATTTGTAACAGATGCTTTAATTTTCAATATATTATGATTAAACTAAATGTTTCAGGAGAACAACAACTGGAGAGACGATTATGGAACACATCTGCAGTTCACTTCAAATTCTTTGAGGAGACCGTTTTAATTTTGCGAAAGTCTTAAGAATAATGGATTGGATTAGTACCTTAATGAGTACTTTAATATCTACACATTGTAAGCACTGGATTTATCAACTTTAATATTGCCAGGATGATTTGATCTTGTGTGAGCATAATTGGAGGCAAAAAGAAAGGAGTCAAAGTACAAACACCTGGAGTACCAAACAAGTAGTTCTAAAGAATAATGTAATAATAATACCTCAATGATGTATTCGTGATTTATATAGGCATTTCAACAGATAGTGTCTCAGCAGTAATGAAAGATGCCCAAAAATAAAGATATATAGGACATCAGATGAACTGAAATTCACGAAATAATATATATATACATGTATATATATAGTGGATGTCAATGATCATTAACAAAATCCGTGTGTGAGAGGGAAATTACGATGGCAAGACATCATAATGAGGAATTGGAAACATTTCTCTAACATATTGTACAAGACACTAGCTTTGGACAGAATAGAGTAAGGAGAAGGGATTTCCAAATGTTTCAATTATCATATAAAAAAATAAAGAAGATGGCATCCATGCAGCATATGTAACTGTACAGTTAAAAGAGAACTGTGAACGATGGCCGTAAATGCATAACCTTTTTGTGCCTAACTTGATTTAAACTGTAAGTAATTGTCTAGTAATTATTATACTTCGATGTTCCACCATAATTACATTTACATGTAGTGCTCACCGGGACATTCAAAAAGTATGCAAAGGTACATGACATGTATTCTAGAGTTCCGAAAGAACACTGATTCAAATATCAAGATTACTTACACTGCGGAAGTTCTATAGTCTATATAGGGAAATGGAAGCAAACTATTACGTCCCCTTGTCCAGAGTCACATATGATATTGATATTCTGACGTCGACCTTTTGTGCCATGACTTACCAACTTATACGTTTGTCTTCCTTTGTGGGAGTTACCGATTGTGACCTTTCTACCGAATTTAGGTGGCGGGTGTTGCTTACTCTTCCTGCCCACCTGATTTCAGTCCTCTGTAAGGAGTTCACTTCTCTTCATATTCACTTCTCTTCATATGGTAGATTTCATTATTTTTTTTTTTTTTACTTCTGTTCCTTTTATTCAATTATATCAATATATCTTGTATCATGCATAACTCAATGTAGGAAATTTTTTCTATTTGTTTTATATATGTCAATAATTACATGTATCTACGGAAGCATCATAATAAAACATTCATTTTATCTCCTAATTAGGAGATGCTTTCTTCTAATTAGGAGATACAATCACCTAATTAGGAGATAATATCTCCTTATTAGGACTTACCTTTCATCTATCACATAATTAGGATATAATGTCACCTAATTAGGACTGATCTATCACCTATTAGGATATACTATCACCTTATTAGGACTTAGCTATCACCTTATTTGGAGATACTAACACCTAATTATGACTTAGCTTTCACATAATGAGGCGATTCTATCACCTTATTAGGATTAAGCTGTCTCCTAATTATGAGATACTATCACCTTATTAGGAGATAACATAACCTTTTTAGGAGATAATATCACCTAATTAGGAGATAACATCACCTAATTGGGACTAAGCTATCACCTTATTAGGAGATACTTGCAACTAATTAGGACTTAGGTATTACCTTATTAGGACTTAGGTATCACCTAATTAGGACTAAGCTATTACCTTATTAGAACATACTATCACCTAATTAGGACATACTTTCACCTAATTTGGACTTATTTGTTACCTAATTAGGAATAAATTTCAACTAATTAGGACACACTATCACCTAATTAAGTGATAACTAAGTCCTTATTCGGTGATAACTAAGTCCATGTTAGGTATTAGATAATTAGGTGATAGCAAAGTCCTATTTAGGTGATAGTATGTCCTCATTAGGTGATAGTATCTCCTAATTAGGTGTTAGTATCTCCTAAATAGGTGATAATATTTCCTAATTAGGTGATAGTATGTCCTAATTAGGTAATAGTATGTCCTGATTAGGTGATAGCTTAATCCAAATTAGGTGATAGTATCTCCTAATTAGGAGATAAAAAAATTCAGAATATGGCATTCGGACGTTTCCGTACTTATCTACTTGTCAAATATGCTAAATTACTAAAATGCATACTGTAAACGCAAATCTAAAGTATGAAATGAAAGAGTCATTGCACAATTTGTCTTAACAAACAGTTGTCAAGTAATCAACCAGTTCTTAAGAAAGATTTCTTAACAACCAGTTGTTAAGAAAATATCGCTTGTTAGCTTCTAAACTTTAACAACTGGTTGTCAAGAAGTTTACCTATCATGTAGTTTTATAGTCGAAACACATTGCTATCTTAACAACAAGTTGTTAGTGATGCAAACTGAATCTCATTGTGATGCATTTAAAATGAAGCATGGAGGTACATGTACTTGTGAAGCACTGAATGTAGTCTATCTTAACAACCAGTTGTTAGGAACTTTGATTCTGAAATTTATAACTAATTATGTATGGAAACCTTTTACTTTGTTTTTGCAGTGTAGTACATGTACTGAAATAAAGAATAAGAAATCTAAATTATTGATCATTTTGTTTAGATAAAGGCTGTTAACAACACACAAAGCAATTTGACCATATGGAATTGGTCAAATCAAATTGGAAGCTGTTGACTGCTTTGTCCATCGTTCTTTTGTTGAGTGAAATCTGTTAATAATCAAATGACACAAATTTCTATCAGATTTCATGTAGTCATATAATATGAAATTGTGATTTTGTTTTATATGCTTGTTTGTGATTCTCCCTGGCTGGCTGGTAGTTTTCTCAATTTCAAAAGGACACAAAACAGAATAAAATTAAGAAATGGCCTTATCATATTTATGGTGGCTTTTTATGCCCCCTTTCGAAGAAGAGGGGACATATAGGTTTGCCGCTGTCGGTCGGTCGGTCTGTCGGTCTGTCGGTCCGTCGGTCTGTCGGTCGGTCCGCGACATCAGTTTCCGTTCAATATCTCTGGAATGGATTCACATATTGAAATGAATTTTTTTATACAGACACATCAAACAAAAATCTAGGTCAAGTTCATATTTGGGTCCGATCAATAAAAATTTGACAGAGTTATGCCCCTTGCATTTCAAAAAATACCAAAATTTCAGGGTTTCCGTTCAATATCTCTTGAATGGAGTTACATATTGAAATGAAATTTTGTATACAGACACATCAAATGAAAAATCCAGGTCAAGTTTGTATTAAGGTCCAATCGAAAAAAAAATTGACAGAGTTATGCCCCTTGCACTTCGAAAATTACCAAAATTTCAGGGTTTCTGTTCAATATCCCTTGAGTGAACTTACATATTGAAATGAAATTTTGTATACAGACACATCAAATAAAAATCTAGGTCAAGTGTATATTTGGGTCCGATCAACAAAATTTTGACAGAGTTATGCCCCTTACACTTCGAAAAAAAAACAAAATTTCAGGGTTTCCGTTCAATATCTCTTGAGTGAAGTTACATATTGAAATGAAATTTTGTATACGAATACATCAAATGACAATCTAGGTCAAGTTCTTATTTGGGTCCAATCAACAAAATTTTGACAGAGTAATGCCCCTTGCACTTCGAAAAACACCAAAATTTCAGGGTTTCCGTTCAATATCTCTTGAGTGGAGTTACATATAGAAATGAAATTTTGTATACAGACACATCAAATGATAATCTGGGTCAAGTTTATATTTAGGTCCGATCAAAAAAATTTGGACAGAGTTATGCCCCTTGCACTTTGAAAAATACCAAAATTTCAGGGTTTCTGTTCAATATCTCTTGAGTGGAGTTACATATAGAAATGAAATTTTGTATACAGACACATCAAATGACAATCTAGGTCAAGTTCATATTTAGGTCCGATCAAAAAAATATGGACAGAGTTATGCCCCTTGCACTTTGAAAAATACCAAAACTTCAGGGTTTCTGTTCAATATCTCTTGAGTGGAGTAACTGTTACATATTGAAATGAAATTTTGTATACAGACACATCAAATGAAAATCTACTAGGTCAAGTTCATATTTATGTCCGATGAACAATATTTTGACAGAGTTATGCCCCTTGCACTTCGAAAAATACCAAAATTTCAGGGTTTCCGTTCAATATCTCTTGAGTGGAGTTACATATTGAAATGAAATTTTGTATACAGACACATCAAATAAAAATCTAGGTCAAGTGTATATTTGGGTCCGATCAACAAAATTTTGACAGAATTATGCCCCTTGCACTTCGAAAAAAAAAACAAAATTTCAGCGTTTCCGTTCAATATCTCTTGAGTGGAGTTACATATTGAAATGAAATTTTGTATACGAATACATCAAATGAAAATCTAGGTCAAGTTCTTATTTGGGTCCAATCAACAAAATTTTGACAGAGTAATGCCCCTTGCACTTCGAAAAACACCAAAATTTCAGGGTTTCCGTTCAATATCTCTTGAGTGGAGTTACATATAGAAATGAAATTTTGTATACAGACACATCAAATGACAATCTAGGTCAAGTTCATATTTAGGTCCGATCAAAAAAATATGGACAGAGTTATGCCCCTTGCTCTTTGAAAAATACCAAAACTTCAGGGTTTCTGTTCAATATCTCTTGAGTGGAGTAACTGTTACATATTGAAATGAAATTTTGTATACAGACACATCAAATGAAAATCTACTAGGTCAAGTTCATATTTATGTCCGATGAACAAAATTTTGACAGAGTTATGCCCCTTGCACTTCGAAAAATACCAAAATTTCAGGGTGTTCCGTTCAATATCTCTTGAGTGGAGTTACATATTGAAATGAAATTTTGTTTTCAGACACATCAAATAAAAATCTAGGTCAAGTTCATATTTGGGTTAAATCAAAAATTTTTATTCCCCCTCTTTGAAGAAGAGGGGACATATTGCTTTGCCGCTGTCTGACTTTCTGTCGGTCGGTCGGTCCACGACATCAGTTTCCGTTCAATACCTCTGGAGTGGATTCACATATTGAAATGAAATTTTGTGTACAGACACATCAATTGAAAATCAAGTATAAAGTTGTGACGGACTTTAATCACAGAAGGGGTAGGGGGGGGGGGGCATTAATGTTTTACAAACATGACTTTTAACTTGTTTCAGTTTACATGACTGTGTTTAGTTGGAAAAAGACAAATCGAAGTAGTATTACATTCAAAATTATCATCGAAATAAAAGGAGGTTAACATCTTGGTACCATCCCTCCAATGCTATTTTGAACATAGATTTTATTTGGATATGCTACTGAATCGACCCTACAGGAAATTCGGAGCCGCTTAATCTATGTAAAACAAATGTACAAATATGAAATCAAAAAATGAAAGAAGAGGGCACTACTAAAATGAATAATGGCGGCTCTGCAGGAAGGAGAACGATAAGATTTCGGTTTCGTAAATTTCTGGTAAATAGGAAAATTAATGAATAAATGTCCATTAAATGCATTTTCACTTATATGAACAATTACTATGAATTAGAATGGCTCTAGTGAAATCGTATGATTTGGCAGAATGTTTAGGTGTATCAGGACTTTGATAATTATTTCATTACGAAGATCAACGAGATTAAAGTGAGATACCAGAACCTTTTACGTCTTATTTAATCTCATCAATTTTCGTATCAAGTAAAGTAGTTTTAAGTTCAAATTATAGACTTTGACACTTCTTTAACAACTTATTTGACACTAGTTTTAAATTCAAATTATAGACTTTGACACTTATTTCAGGTTGCAGTGTGGAGCAGTTAAAACCGTTCCCCGTGGCCTGATGTTTGTCAAGTGTATTAATTACTTCTTTCCAGCTCTGTCACATGAAAGAAGCTTTGTTTTGGCATTTTATCAATGTGACATCAATTTTTTTTTGCTATTTCTGAAACTAGCCATTTCACCGATAAATACCATCGAAATTAAAGGAGTTTAACATCTTAGCACCATCCCTCCCATGCTATTTTGAACATAGATGCTACTGAATCGACCCTACAGGAAATTTGGAGCCACACGCTCTCTGTAATGTAAATGTAAAAATCTAAATTCCAAAAATTAACGAGGTCGCTACTGAAATCATTTTGGTGGCTCCGCTGAAAGCATCACTGATGAGAAATTAATATTCGAAACACGTGTCTGGTGCATGTAAATTGGTTTGGAATTTTCTTCAAGAAGGTAGAGAGTTAGAACCCTTCGACATTTGAAATAAAAGAATTTAATAAAAGAATTTGGGTGATCGAAATTTTAACAAAAAGACAAAATATTGATTTTTTTGTTTGTAACAAAAATACGGAAGTGATCAAACTCTATACCTTCATGAAGAAAATTCCAAACCATTTTTTTTCCTGCACCAGACACATGTTTCGAATATTAAATTCACATCAGTGAAGCTTCCAGCGGAGCCACCAAAATTCATTTCAGTAGCGCCCTCTTTAATGTTTTGAATTCAGATTTGTACATTTACTTTACTGAGAGTGCGCGGCTCCAAATTACCTGTAAGGTCAATAATTTCCATGGAACGGGAAAGGTTTTGGTCTGCTACACCTTAATTCTAAGAAACGGAAGGGATACCATGAGTTAAAGAAGATACCGGAAGGGATACCATGTACAGAATATGATAGAAGTTGGTGCAGGGTGGTCATGCTGGAGATTATCCCCTTTTCTTTAATGTGCAAATCTTCAAAATGCATCCATTATTTAAAATAATAATAGCAAAATCTGCTACACAAGGTTTGGCATGATCTATTTGCAGAGAGAAACGTTACCTTTGCTACAATGTCTGGTAATTTTTTTCGACCCCCCAAGACATGGTGAATGCAATACCATAATGAAATGTGAAAGTGAAAATATTATGGCATTAGGACCCCCTTTCCAATGGGCACAATGAAATAAATTTGCTAGCATTTAGATGTTGCAGTTGGAACTCGAAAAAATAACATCTTCGACTATCATTGATTGGTTCAAATTTTCATTTACGAGAGTCTGCATTATTGTTTTCAGGAGCAACAAGACATTGAACTGAATGACACAGGGAATGGTGGTTCCTCCAGGGTAAGGAATACTTCAAAGTTAATTGATTCTTTTCATCGGTGCAAAAAATCTATAATCAGAGTCCCAAAATCATAATCAGTATCATGAAAATGAAAGCAACTATAGAATGTGACACTGCTCCACAGAATCGCGAGGAATATTTTTTATCGCCTAATCGCACAATCGAGACATTATGTGTGATTGGAGGGGGGGGGTATATGCAAATACATGTTAAACTAAGGGCAAAGTATAGGCGCATGGAACGCAATAACTTGAATATGTTTTTAACAGATTTTCATGATATTTATATATTGTGATGAGACTGTATAGAAAAGAGGAAACCGCCTTTCGATTTTCAGGTTCATTCGATTAGTCGTTACAGAGTTAAGGGACTAAGAAATTATAAATAACTTATTTGTTGCATATTAAAAATTATGTGTAATGGAAGGGGGTTATATGCATATACATGTTACATGTAAGCTAAGGACAAAGTATAAGCACATAGAACGCAATAACTTGAATATGGGTCAACATATTTGCTTTGTGATCTAAATATGGACAGGAAGCTGCCTTTCGATTTTCATGCTTACCTAATTTGTACTTAGATACTTTGGTATTGTGAAAATAAATCCCAACGGGCGTATCTTGCTGCGTTAGCGTGGGCTTAATGATAAAATGAGGACGTGCATACCATCAATAATCCAACCATTCAGGTTTCCATGTCGCCATCTATCCAGGTGAACAGTAAATCGAACAGCTGAGAGCAGCACTTCCGCCTCCAACGTAGACATTCTACATGATCAGTGATAACTCTCATTTGATCATCTGTCTTGATGACAAAGGTGATGATATCAAATTCGAATCACAAACTTTCACTTTATGTCTAGGAATATTCCCTCTTCGCCTGCCTATTGCGTATTCATTTTAAAAATAATATATGCGCTATGCAAGAGCATGTTCTGAGTATGAAACCTGCATTTTAAGAGCAAAGAAGCTCGCCAGTAAGTTCCTTGCTCCAGGGTATAGGGGAATGCTGTAATGTCACAGAGGAAGTTGTATAGTTGCTACAAAGAAGTTGTATCCGTGGCAGATGGCCGTCCTAAGTCGGCAACGGTTGCCCATTGGTCTCGTTGGTTTATGTGTAGTCCTTTGTGTTTGATGTTTCTGTGTTGCGCGTTGACGTTCCTTGTCCCTTATGAATCTCTTTCTGTGCTTGTCTGCTTTGTGTTTTTGCATTGGGCGTTTTGGGTTTTTGCTCTGGGTGCTGCAACCTGGTGTTGTTGGAGATCCCCTCATTTGTTTTAATTCATATTTCGACACTACTCTGTTAAGGATGATATTCAATGGGCAATAAGGAGTGAATCCTAAGACATAGAATTACTGCATAGCTATAATGCAAAAATTAATTGAAAAAAAAAATCCAATTTGGATATTGAAAAATATATATATTACTTTTAAAGAGTCACGGGCCCTTTACAATTCACATTGAACTCTACGGGAAAAACTTTTTTTCTTAAAAAATTTTGAACAGAATAAATGGGCATCAAATATCGATTGGTCAGAAATGACTACAAAATATATTTCATCAAACATCAAATCAAAATTCACCAATAATTTTTGATGCAACATTTGTAATTTTCATCAATTGAAGATAATTTTTAAACACGGCCCTTTTCAAAATATTTCGTAGACTAGACTTGGACTAGGCTAGTACAAAAGTTTTTTTTTTAAATATCACATGACACATTAAAATATAAAATAATGATTACACATAATTCCCATTTCCTTCATTAACAATTGAATACCTGGAGTACGACATTTCTACTTGACTGCCTTTTTACATATTTGGACATTACTAGATTTGAAACGTTTCTATTTGACATTGCGGCGGATGACCGTGTGGAGCTCGTAAAAAAGTTCCCCGCGAGGGGTTTGACAGTAAGTGTTTTGAATATATTTCCCTGACATGGTCGCCATAGCACTTTCCATATAGACATAACGTCAGACAGTGCATGCATTTTATATACTGTGTTCTTTATCGTGCATTAACATCGACGGCGGGTGCGGCTAGCCAACAGGGGATGCTTACTCCTCCCGGGCACCTGATCCCACCTCTAGCTTGCTAGGGGTCCGTCGATGCTCAATTTTGTGCTCTATTGTGAGTGCTGTAGAGATTATCGTCAGGATCTTCTTTAACTCATGCAGTCTGAGGATGTTCACTCTTTTCGGGCACCTGTTATTATGGAGACTCACACAATTATGACATGTTTCCTTAGATTTTAGACTCCTTAACTACGATTGGCACTGTGTCTCTGGTAAATTCGTGGAGTCATAATAAAATGTGATTTTCGTTGTCTTCTTATGAAATTAAATTTCTAAAGATAAATTCATGTAATAGAATTAAACAGCAAACGACTAATTGAAGAATATCAAAATGAAAGAAAACGTAATTCCCTTCATACGAACCTGCATCCTCTGTCATGACGGTTTTTGTAGTGTACATTATCTTTTTTTTAGTGAATAGTATACACATGCATTTTTACATTTTAATTTCAGAACACAGTACAGAGCACTGGGTACAGAGAGATTGATCCAGCTGGACCTGTAAGTAGTGATTTTTATAGATAAATATACATGCCAAGTATTAAAGAAGAAGAACAGAATATACAAAAAAAAAGTCCAAATCTTAAAAACAATGTACTAGCTCATAAAAATCTCCATTAAAAATTCCCAGAACATTCTTTAAAATACCAAAAATGTGTTTTCAATTTAAAAAATTATAACATTTTTATTACATTTTGTAATGTGTACTCAGAATAGGAATTTCCCTCATGAAACAAATTTGTTCAATTAATGTTTTGTTTCATCCCGCCTCTGGCGAATTTCTTGCAATCTGATTGGTCGAGAAGAACCAAATATAATGTTGTATTATTTTACTAACAGGATATTATTTTAATATTCTGCTTCTACTAAGACGCTTTATGCTTTTGACGTCACCAAAATGCTTTAAAATATGTTGACGTTACATACACAAACCGAAAGCCATCAGCCATAAATTCGTGATACAGTGTTTTATAGGGGAGATACAAAAATATATTGGGTCGATGGAAAAAAGTTGTATTAGGCTCAGCTTCGCCTCGCCCAATACAACTTTTTTCATCGACCCAATATATTTCTGTATCCCCCCTGTAAAACACTGCTTAACTAATAATATCATTCTTTGATTGTAATTTCTTCACTCTTTCATTTGTAGGACATAATTAGACATGTTCCACGACCGCCATCGCCAATACCTGACTACCCTACAGAGGTTAGAACATCTTTCGTTGTGATTTTTTTACAGGAGGGTTGCAGGACCCACGGCAAAACACCAAAGCACCCTGTGTAAAAACACGAACAACAAAAGACGCACAAGGACACTGAACACGAAAGCACTAGAGCAAGTGACCTTATTTCGCCATATTCTTCGAACATTTCTTTGAAAATCTCAAAACATCGACTCCGAGGCCAATTCAAAAATTGCTTTTGCTAGAATTTGATTTAACTCCATCATCGATTGAAAAACTACAAATATAATTTATTTTACGCAATTCCTTGTTTCCTTATGAAACGTCAACATATTTCGTTTCCATGTTTTCTGGGTGACCATATTTCGCCGTTTTTGTTGTTATGTATCCTATTTTCACACAAAAGGACAAAAATTGTGATTTCATTTTCAGGAAATGTTTCGTCACCACTAGTTCTATGAAATCATGCCAAATAAAATGTTTTCTTTTTTGGTTTTTGTAAAAATTTTGGATGTTTACATCTAAAATTTGGTGTTAAGTTTCCCCAATTTTGTGGTATTTTTTGTCAAAACTTAGTACAGGATATATCACAATCTATCAAAACATGACTACTACGGTCATATTTGAAAGGATATCATTGATATTAAAAAATAAACTTGACGAACATTTCCGATTACCACTGAGAAGCAATTAAGTATGAACCGGTGAAATATGGTTCCTCGCTCTACATAGAAACACCAAACATAAAAGACTACAGAAAAAAGAACGAGACAATTTGACAACCGGTACCGACTTAGAAAGGACATCTGCCACGTTGGTACATGTAGCAAATAGTGTGTTTATCTGAACATATGTCTGATTTTTCTGTTCCAGTTATGCAATGTCGGATATGCTATCAATACAGAATTTTTCTTTCAAAAATCGAAAATTATCAAAAACTCATACAATCACACTCAGGCAAATATGGAAAGGACTGTTGAGCTTTAAAGTGAATATTGTACGTATATGAAAATCATCGGACCCTTTAAGAAGGGAGATCTTCAACAAGATCCCGTTGCAGCATCAACAGCAAAACAGCAAAACACCCGTACAGAACACAATGAAACTAAAACACTTCAAACATCGGGTCGCGGGGAATTGCTTTACCAACTCCGCACTGCAACACGAAATAAGTGTTAAAACACTTCAAACATCGGGTCGCGGGGAATAGCTTTACAAACTCCATACTTCTTCACCTGGGGTCAAGCCTGTGCTTAATACTAACATAACTAAAACGATGGTAAGCACTTTTGTTGTGCAATAAAAGAGGTGCATGATCCACCTCTAAATTCCTCTTGATATCTCAATTAAATCGTAATATAAGCTCCAATACTATGGACAGAATTTCCATCAGTTTTTCTTTTACACTATCTACATGTGTTATTTGATTATTAAATTATCCATCTTCATAGTTCAATGCAAATGTTATCATCCTTACCTTATGGTTTTTCAAAGATTAAGGCGACCTTTATATTTCATACTTCAATCGAGAGTCGCCTGTTATCCTAGTAATCTATACCTTTTTCATGGGGTAACTTCAAATGCTACATATACTACTAGTTTCATAATCCTTCGTGTTTTCAGGGACCCGAGCATTCTTATGATGAAATAGTAAGTTTTTATCAATCTATTTACAATTTTTTGAATTTTGTTACATGACAAATATGGACAATGACCATATCCCTGTATACAGCACAAAATCGATAATTCAGAAAATAAGAAACCGAAGGCATACAAAATCAGGAGAAAACAGGAACCAAAATAAACAAACAAAACACTTCAACCATATGAAAAGAAGCGCACTCCCGATATGGGAGTGAGATCAGGTGTCCAGGAATAGTAAGCACCTCCTGCTTTTGAATTTTGCTTCTGAATTTTGTTACATATCTATGGAGTTTCATGACTTTATATACAAATTGCACGATAAACTGTAAAAGAATACGCATTTGATTTAGAAAAATGCTCCGTTTCTTGAACTATGACTTTCATTGATTTGGATCGCAGCCTTTACTTGATAAGTCTTCGAAAACACCCTACAGGGATTTCGATCCCGCTCATATTTCTGACATGAGCTCGCTATTTCTATTTTCGCCGGGTCTACTTTCTATCACTAAGGATACAAAATCAAACAAAACAGCTTTATATAATGCCATGGAACAATTATGAATATCCAGTAAATAGAAGACGAGGCTACTGAACAAAAACAATAAAAATCAAGCACATTACCTATTATCAGAGCTAGGCGTCTTTCATTCAATCTTTGGTCTCTGAAAGGAAAAGATACTTAGCTTCTGACATCAACTTCACTTACAGATACATAGACGATGTGTTGTCCATCAATAATCCAAATTTCGCGGATTACCTGAGCAGTATCTATCCTTCGGAGCTTGAAGTCAAAGAAACTACAGAGACAAATAATTCAGCATCCTCTTTGGACATAATGTTGTCCTACGACACTGATGGTCACATGAACAATTTCACTTCAATTTCAGCATTACAAACTTTACTTTTCTGAGTATCAACATCACTTCATCGCCTGATTATGGCGTGTTTATATCTCAGTTGATACGCTATGTCAGAGCAAGTACCAAATAGACGGATTTTGTTTTGAGAGCTAGGCGTCTTTCAGATAAGCTTCTCAGTCAGTGATACGTTTTCGACCGACTAACATCGTCACTGAGGAAGTTCCACAGTCGATATGGGGAACTCGTCATACACTATGATGTCCCACTCTCCAGAATGGTGGATAATATTCTGTCATAGAACATTTGTACCATCCAACCTAAGATTATACTTTATATCTTCCAAAACGGAGGTAATCGGATGTGACAATTTCACCGAATTGATGCGACGGGTGATACAGACTCTTCCTGGGCACCTGGTCTTACTCCCATATCTGGCGTACACTTCTTTTCATGTGGTGGAGGTTTTTGTTTGTTTGCTTTGGTTCCTGTTTTATCCTGATTTTGCATGCCTTGGGTTTATGATTCCTGAGATATCGATTTTGTACTGTAAATAGAAATATGGCCATTATCCATATTTGTCATCAGAATAAAAAATATTATCAATTGACATATAATAAACTCATGAAGAAATAAGATCAAGCAACAACAAAAAAAAACCACATTAGAAAACACAAAAAGAACACCAGCAACAAATTAATGCAAAGGTAAAAAGGATAATCCACTTCATACGATCAGGTGACAATGCAGGATAAGCATCTTCTGCTTAACAAATATATTATCATTTTACAGAAAAGTGGGACGTGTTGTATTTTTAACACCAGATGTCGCCTTGCTATAATCCTAGTGTTTCTCGTACTGCTTATCGGAGCAGGTTCTGTGACGCTGGTACTACGTAAGTAATAAATATACTGCTATTGCCTCGTCTGAGGCATTGGTATGTGTCAAAATCGCTTTTCATAACTTTTCATTCATCAATTTTAACTTACCCAAATGCATTTAAGTGACATATTTTACAATATGGGGATTTAATCTCGCATAACTTTCAAAATGTTTAGCGTCTTCAAATTCATTAGCATCATTTTAGAGCAGATAAATTTACAGCATTGACCAGACATGCACGTTTCGGGTATTTAAGTTAGATTATCCCTCTGGTCAGAATTCTTGAAATTTTATGCCTTGATACCCTATTTTTTCTTTTCAGAATATTGTTCAGATTATCAAACTAATATGGTTTTGGGAAAAGAAACTTTTCTAGTTACATTTCATCACCCCTAAAAAGGGATTTTTCTTACTTTTCCCATAGGGTCAAATGTTAAAGTTCAAACGGCTACACTTTCGGTAGAATCATAAAACCAAGAGTTATATCTTGTTTGTATATCAAGTTTAACATAAGCTTTGAATATATGGAAATGAAAATATTGTTAACGTTGTTATTTAGGAATTATGAGCATCTTAGACCTGAGGGATGTTCTATCTTAACCCTCTTCAGTGATCCCCAATCTAAACAATGTTATATGACCAAAATCTGTGAGAATTATGTCCTAAATATACAGAAAGACGTAGCAAAATCGCTGGGATATGATGCTACAGGACCCAGGTTTTGGAAATTTGAGAATATTTTGTAGACAGAAAAATTTCAAATGCGTCTGAAGAAACGACCAACCGAAATTGATCGAACTTGGCTACAAGTGCCCTCGTGGACTCTCATTCCAACATCAGTGACACTCACCAAGTGGCACAAATGTTTAACGTCTTCAAATTCATTAGCATCATTTTAGAGAAGATAAATTTATAGCATGGACCAGACATGAACGTCTCGGGTATTTAACCCTCGTCAGTGATCCTCAATCTTAACAATGTATTATGACCAAAATCTGTGAGTATTATGTCCTAAATATACAGAAAGACGTAGCAAAATTGCTGGGATATGATGCTACAGGACCCAGATTTTAGAAATTTGAGAAATATTTTTAATCAGAAATTTTTAAATGCATTTGAAGAAACGACCAACCGAAGTTGATCGAACTTGGCAACATGTGCCCTCGGGGACGCTTGGACCACCAGCAGTGACACTCACCAAGTGGTGCAAATGTTTAACGTCTTCAAATTCAATAGCATCATTTTAGAGCAGATAAATTTACAATTTTAAAAGCAATATGTATTTTATTAATATCAACTTCAAATGGTGAAATGAAATAATAACATCAGACAGTGTATGTTTTGTAGATATTGTTTGCAGTTTCGCGCGTGAACATCGACGGCGGAAGCGGTCAGTCTAACGGGGGATGCTTACTCCTCCCGGGCACTTGGTCCCATATCTGGCTTGCTAGGGGTCCGTCGATGCTCAGTTTGGTGCTATATTGTGAGTGCTGTTGAGATTGTTATCAGGATCTTCTTTATCTCATTTGTTATATTAATTTTACTATTCTTGATTTCAAACTTTTTGGCAAGCGGATTTCGCTTCTACGATTTCTCGCTTTTCCTTCACCTCTTGAAATTATATGAAAGAAATTTACATGCATCGTTCTACTGTAACACCATATTGATCAAGAATCTCCTTTTTTCGTTTCTGCAGTTGTCTAAAACGGGGGATTCTTTCTCCCCCGGGCACCTGGTCCCACCTCTACCTTGCTAGGGGTCCGTACGCGTCGATGCTCAATTTGGTGCTATTGTGAGTGATGTTGAGATCGTCGTCATGATCTTTTTTATCTCATTTGTTATATCAATATTACTTTTCTTGATTTCGAACTTTTTTGCATGCGGATTTCGCGCTCTATCTTAATTGCTTCTACGATTTCTCTCTTTTCCTTCTCCTCTTGAAATCATATGAAAGAAAATTACATGCAACGTTCTACTGAAACACCATATTGATCAAGAATCTCTTTTTTTCGTTCCTGCAGTTCTCTCAAACAACGAAGAACAGCAACAACAACCACCAAGTGGTAATCTTATCTTAGTCTTATTGTATTATTTTGGTAAAATCTTAGTGTTATACCGATAAACCTAACAAAACTATCTGAGTCTCTATTCTATGTAAAATAACATAGTGTAAACGTGATTTATTTCGCTGGGGGACATTTTCGCGAATATAACATTGAGACTTTTTGCTTGGTTAAATATTCTCGATATACACTGTCATCCATAAATAACTATACAAACAAGGAAATCATTCTTAATTCTTCATAAGTTTATCCAATTTTTTTCTGAACTTGAAAGATCCATAATTACTGACTTCACACATTTCAAAATAATGAATTTTGATAATGAAAACAAAAATATAGACTTTTTTATCAGCACATTTCTTTCCAAAAATTGTCATTTTTATATTAAAAAAAAATAAAAATCAAAAAATGCAAATCTTTTGGTCAAGGTTGTTACAAATGATTTCCATAAGGTTCATCTTCAGAATTATACAGTAATGGATTCGAAGCTGTGTATTTTCTAACAGCAACAGAAATGGTGTATACTGATTAATGGATGGCAGTGTAGATGTCACTGCCTTTGTAAAAATGAGGCAGGGATACTTTCACGTGGGAGACATTTTCGCAAAATCCACTGATTCGTAAAACATGCAAACAATTTCCCTTCGCAAATATTCCACGTTTAGAGTATGAGTTTATTCTAAAAAGCCTTTTAGAAGTACAGGTCTACGTAAGGATCATGCAGTTGAGAAACCTTAAAATTTTTGCAGAACTTTTTTCTCTTGAAATGTGTTCAGATCAGCGTCCATATGAATGCTCTGAAGGATTTTTCCTCATACTTGGAAGGTGTAGAAAGATATACATGTAGGAGAAGCATATTTGGTTGAAATGCATAGAGAATTTTTCCCGCCAATTTTTTCCTTCATAATCCTTTTAAAATTATAATAATATATGTTTAATTTGCACCACATATTTGTCTCAAAACAGAAATAAAGGGTTTCGCAAAAAAAAAAAATTGATGTATCACCCCTGCTTGATTCTTTCGTGAATCTATACTTAAAAATACCAATCTTATACATGTAAATGCTGATATGAATAAATTACATGTAACTGACACTCAATTTTACCATGCTGCAGTATGCTGAGGTTTTTGCTACCTATTTCCTATTATTATATTCACTCGTTTTGGTAATGTAGCATGGTATGATAATTTGGCCGTCTTTAATTCTAAGAAATTCGAACTGCCCTGGCAATGAAAATGAAATAGCAAATTATATAAAATTTGATTGTTTGTGGAAAGCATAATTTCGATATGCAACTTCTTACGATTTTATTTACGATTGCATTATTCTCTTATTCGTCAACCTAAACATACCAGTTGAACCATGCAAGAGGACTATTGAGCTTGACCTTGGAGAAACAAGGAACTTCATTTGTTTCGTAAAAACTGGACTACACCATGACAATGCATCTGTTGCGAAATTGGATGTGGACATTGGCAATTCTAGTTCTGGATCCCTCAATGACTACCTAGGTTTCACTGCTTCAATCAAACATGATTATATAATAATAAATTTTACATTTTCAAATGTTAAATGCTACGACGAAGGAAATTATTCGATCGAGCTTCTTGAAAATGGCGTACTCCATCGCATCCATACCTTCTTTGTTACTGGTAAGTGATAATTCTAATCATTTCAGGTTAATTTGCTCTCATGACAAATTTTCATAACGAATTTAGGAATAGTTCAATTTTCCGTGTTCTTTAAGCTCAACAGTAGTCTAGTACCTTTTTATCGCAAGAATATGATTTTTCAATCAATTCAGGTATATTTGCATTATTAAAAGAATAAATTTACCATTTACCATTTTCTCTTTAAAGATGATTATTCCTTATTATTGAATTGCGAGTATCGTATAATATTCAATATTTGTACAGAAATAATGAAAATTAAAAAAAATAGATGAGAAATATTTGTAATAATTTAAAAGCAAAATAATAGAAGGGGAATTTTTTTTATTATGAGAAGAAGAATGACAATATGGACGTGCATGTAAACGTCTTCAAATTGAATAGCATCATTTAAAAACAGATAAATTGGCAACGTGGACCAGACATGCACGTTTCGGGTACTAAACCCTCATCAGTGATCCTAAATCTAAACAATGTAATATGCCAAATAGTATGAAAGTTACTATGTCGAAAAGAATACCGAAAGACGTAGCAGGATGGGTGGGGTATGATGCTACAGGACCCACTTTTTAGAAATTTCAAGAAATTTTGATACCAGAAATTTAGAATGCGTTGAAGAATCGATCAACCGACATTGATCGAACTTGGCTACATGTGCCCTCGGGGACTCCTGGTCCACCAGCAGTGACACTCACCAAGTGGTATTAATGTAAACGTCTTCAAATTGAATAGCATCATTTAAAAACAGATAAATTGGCAACGTGGACCAGACATGCACGTTTCGGGTACTAAACCCTCATCAGTGATCCTAAATCTAAACAATGTAATATGCCAAAAAGTATGAAAGTTACTATGTCGAAAAGTATACCGAAATACTAGAGAAAAAAAAATATTGAAGATAAATTTCACTAAATAATCCAATACACTTTCTGTCCTGTTCCTAACTTAGGCCATTCAACATTGCTTGAGCCATGCCGGAAGTCTCTTTTAAAAATGAGCTTTTTTATCTATGATTGTATTATTCTCTTATTAGTCAACCTAGACATCTCAGAGACAGTTCGACCATGCAACAGAACATTTGAGCTTGGCATTGGAGAAACAAGGAACTTTATTTGTTTCTTAAAAACTGGAATACATCATAACAATGGTAATGCATGCGTTGAGAAATTGGATGTGGACATTAGCAGTTCTAGTTCTGGATCCCTCAATGACTACCTAGGTTTCACTGCTTCAATCAACCATGATAATATAATAATAAATTTTACATTTTCAAAAGTTAAATGCGTCGACGGTGGAAATTATTCGATCATGTTTCTCGAAAATGGCACACTCCATCGCATCCATACCTTCTTTTTTAAGGTTACTGGTAAGTGATAATTCTAATCATTTCAGGTTTATTTGTTCTCATGACAATTTGCTCTTATATTATATCATAACGAATTTCAGAATATTCAATTTTTCGTGTTCTTTATGTATAAGTTCAACAGTTGACCAGTACCTTTTCATCGCGAGACTATGATCTTCCATCAATTCAGGTATATTTTGCATTATTTATTAAATTTAATTTAACACATTTACCACTTATTTAAAATTGATTATAACCTAATTACTGAATTGTGAGTATCATATAATTCTCAATATATGTACAGAAATACTGAAAATACTGAAAATAAAAAAAAAAATGAGGAAGTATTAGCATAATCTAAAAGCAAAATAAAAGAAGGGGGATTTTTTTTTAATTTTGAGAAGAATAATTACAATATGGGCGTGCATACTAGAGAAAAATAATAATATTGAAGAAAATACAGCAAACTGTTTCTTTTAGATTCAATTTTTGTTTCACTAAATAATCCAATATACTTTCTGTCCTTTTCCTTATTTAGGCCATTCAAAACCGCTTAAGCCATGCCAGAAGTCATACAATGTACATTTTGGACGATCTGAAACCTTTGAATGTGCACTTGAGAGAACCATTGAAGAGTTCACAGATATTTCTATAGAAAAAGACAACAATCATCCTTCCGGATCAGCCATTAATAACCTTTATTATAATACTTCTAGTGATTGCGAAACTCACAACATAGAATTTACTTTTGTGGATGCCCGATGCAAAGATGAAGGAACCTACCTGATCAAGATCCTTCAAAATGTCACGGTTCACCGGCTTCATAGTTTTTACCTGAGCGTTCCTGGTATCTTTTATTCATTTACTCTTTTGTTCATACTTAAACATTTAATGTTTCTTGTATATTACATAACTTCTTTAACTCATTTGTAAATTACATAAGATTGCAGAGGGTCTCTAACAAAACTCGGCTGCAGCACCAACAGCAAAACCCAAAAACACCAAATGAAAAACACGGAGCAGACACACTCAGGAAAAGACACAAAAGGAACGAGGGACATTACATTTCATCACAGAAACATCAGACACAAATGACTACCAATAAACCAAAAACATGTATGCTTGGAACGTGAATTAGATTAGTATTTTATTCATTTCTCTTGTAAAGTTATTGATTAGTCGCGATTGCATTGTATGTTCTTCGTGATTTTAACCTTAAATTCATTTTATGATTTGACTGAATAACGCAACATGACAACAGTTACAAAATGTATACATCACGATCCCGTCCTCTTCCAATTGTGTGTTCTTCTAGACCTTTGTGTAATCGAAAAAGTGAGAGGATCGTGCACGCGTAATCCGGATAAGAACACCACTTGCCTGTGTCGCAGATAGCCGTCCTACATCTGCACCGATTACCAATAGGACTCCTTCGTTTGTGTTAAATGTTTTAATGTCGTGTGTCTTCCGTTTGTTGTTATTTTTGTTCAATCTGTGTTTTCGCATTGGATGTTTTCTTTCTTTGTAAGCGGGTGCTGCAATAATTATTGTGTCTGCTTTTTTGCATATGACATATTCAAAATTTAACGTATTCAAGGGAGGCATGCCTGTCCATTGCAAGTTACTTCTTGTGTAAATGGACTCTCACAGTTTGTTAAAGTAAACATTAAATAAGTACCTTTCAGTTATTCGGTCTCAAAGTCGAAAAGGCAAGGCGAAATCATTAGAATTTCTATTGGAAAGGTTGCTAACCTCGGAATGAATAACATTCCGAAGTGAAACTAGGTTCCTGGGGAGAGTCAGCGATTTCTGATTGCATGTAACGCCCGTCGATTTGTATGGACATAGATTTTAGATAGTGCGTGTCGAAAATGTTCAGATAGTGCATGTAGAAAATGTCCAAATGTTAAGTCTTATCGATGACATTCAATAATTAAGGTGTATGTACATCTAAGATACCTTCAACGATGTTTATGTCATAAACCTTTAATGATTTGTGCATAATGAGTGTGTGTTGTTATTTATAATGTTTATTTATTTGTTTTCAGAAAATTTGCAAAAGCCACAAATAGAAAAGGTGAATGGTTCTAGAGGATACATATCAGGAGAGATTATGGAACTTAAATGCGAAGCCACAACTGGATGCAGCTTTAAGAACTTAGAATGGATAAGAAGACCCAAGGGAACAGATATTGACTTAGTCCTACCCCAAACCATCAATAATTATACACTCGACGATATAACATCAACCTACGAGGTAACAAAATGAGATAATGTTATAGAGTGGATCAAAATGACTACCCATACAAAAAATAGTTTCCTAGTGTATTTATTTTTCATCGGCAAAGTTCGCCGCTCAAATGATTTTACATGTACATGCACTATGGTTCCAGTTTATTATACAGGAAACCCCGTTCTTTCACATGGCGGGAAAACTTTGAAATTATTTTGGATGAATGAGAGAAGTAGGCCAGACGGTGGGCAAAAAGGAGGACGTGTGACTAAAAGAAAGGAGGGGATCTCCAACAACACTAGGTTGCAGCACCCACAGCAAAATCCCAAAACACCAATGCAAAAAACACAGAACAGATACCCACAGAAAGAGACGCAAAAAGGACACCAACTCACAACAACTAGACACACTGACCGAGAAGATGAAATCCATCGGAAAATTACTTAAAAGAAGAATTGGGCGTCTTCGGCACTCAGTTAACAACAGACACGAGTCAATTTTTCATGACCCTGTTGTTGCCAAAGAACTTTCTGACCTCCATGAAAAATATATCATTGTACCTGCTGACAAAGCGGCAAACAATTTTACCTTCGTTTGCAAGTCTTACTATTTCAAATGCTTGAGAGAGGAACTAGGACTACATTCAGCACATGGGAATCCAACATACACACTTACAAACTTATCTATATCTGAAATACTTTACAACCACAAATCAGTTCTTGAGACCTACAGTATTCATACTGATGTCTCTGATCTTGAACTGCCTTATATCCACTGGATTCCAAAAAATACGCAAAAATCCTTACAAACACCGATTCATTGCTTGTTCGTCCAGGTGCTCAGAAAACCTCTTTCCATTTTGCTTACGAAAATATTAAATCGCGTCAAGCAAGGTATTCAAACATTCTGCGAGACAACATATTCCAGAAATGGAATCAATCAGATGTTGATCCTAAATCGAGGAACCATATTCCAACAGATAATCGGCATGCCCATGGGTACTAATTGCACCCCACTGCTTGCGGACTTATTTTTATATTCATACGAAGCTGACTTCATCCAGACCTTGATCTCGACTAAACGAAAGCACCTTGCATCTCAGTTAAATTTTACCCTCAGATACATAAATGACGTGTTGTTCATCAATAATCCGAGCTTTGCGGATCATCTACATGAAATCTATCCTCATGAACCAGAGATCAAGGAAACAACAGAGAGTGACAGATCCGCTTCGTACTTGGATATATTCATAATTTTCGACAAAAACGGCCATTTAAACACCTCCCTGTATGACAAACATGACGATATCAGCTTCCACATAACTAACTTCCCTTTCATGCGTCTTCTCCTGCTTATGGTGATTTTGTTTCTCAACTGATACGGTATGCCAGGGCATGTTCCAAATATGTAGATTTCATCATAAGAGCCAGACGGCTTGTAAGTAAGCTACTTGTTCAGGCTTATGTTACACAACGGCTGAAATCATCATTGAGTGAGATTCCCCTTTCCAGAATGATCAGATACATTCTACATCGTAATTGAATGGCTGTCATCATCACCAAACAAGACACACTTACCTGATACTTTTTTGGCATATTACATTGTTTAGATTTAGGATAACTGATGAGGGTTATGTACCCGAAACGTGCATGTCTGGTCCACGTTGCCAATTTATCTGTTCTAAAATGATGCTATTCAATTTGAAGACGTTTACATTTATACCACTTGGTGAGTGTCACTGCTGGTGGACCAGGAGTCCCCGAGGGCACATGTAGCCAAGGTCGATCAATTTCGGTTGATCGATTCTTCAACACATTCTAAATTTCTGTTATCAAAATTTCTTGAAATTTCTTAAAAGTGGGTCCTTTAGCATCATATCTCACCCATCCAGCTACATCGTTCGGTACACTTTTTCGACATAGTAACTTTCATACTTTTTTGGCATATTATATTGTTTAGATTTAGGATCACTGATGAGGGTTATGAACCCGAAACGTGCATGTCTAGTCCACGTTGCCAATTTATCTGTTCTAAAATGATGCTATTCAATTTGAAGACGTTAACATGTACATCAAAATATACATCGAGACAATTACCGAATTTGACAGGTTTCCATGGAGCAGTTGCGACGGATGTTACATGCAATCAGGAGACGCTGACACTCCCCGTGCACCTGGTCTCACTTCGGAATTTTGTTCACTCCAAGGTTCGCAACCTTACCTGTGGAAATCTAATGATTTTGCCTTCTCGACTATGAGACTGAATAACTGATGGGTTCTTCTGTAATGTTTATTTCAATAGAAGCAAAAGTAGAGTATAAACCGTGGAGTGCACGTTCTTACGTCTGCGCCGTGGTCTAGTGATTAAAATGTCAAGTAACTGAAGAGTTGCAAATTACAATTTTCACTAGGACCGCGGTTCCGCCGACACGTTCACACTTAAATGTTATATATGAAAAATATCCGTGTCTTTGTTGCGTAAACATTTCATTTTCTGTTTTTATTTAAACAAATATAATGAATTTAAGTTCCTGTTTTAATAACACCAATAATTATTTTTATTACGAGGGTTGTCCCAAAATAAAAACCGTAGATATTGATTACAATTCCTGTATTTTGCGTTAAATATAAACTATTAAGATTTTCTAAAATTTAAATTTAATTATCTTGGAAATATATCAAATGAATCTATATAATCTGAATAATAAAAACTAATTGAATTATCAGGAGAGCAGTAAAGGTATCGTTTAGAGAATCTTCCCCCATAGAGACTCTTCTCCCCGGAATGTTTTCTATATAGAGAATGATCCCCCACGAAAGGTTTTCTATAGAGTAAATCATCCCCCAGGGGGAAGGTTCTCTATATAGAAAACGTTCCCCAATCATAGAACCACCCCAATCCGAAAACCATACGGCTTTTTTATAATGTCTTTGGTTTTTGAATTTCTACCATGATAGATCCATGGAAATTTAAAGATGACTTGCCTTTTTAAATGGAATTTAAGTGTTTTTGATTATTCGAGGTAAAATAACCTAATATATGAAACGTAAAAAAATTAATTCGACTTGAATTTTTGTTTTTCTCTTTATATGTTTTTTTTAATCCAGATCCTTGGAGTTCAGTGTGAAAAGGAAACATCAAATGTTTCTAAATATTCTTTTCTGTGATTAATATCTTAAGAATTTAAGATATGAAAAACATATTTGTTCAAAATGTTAAATAGATTAAAACACACTCACCCATATACAAAATAAATATATGAATAAAATGAAATAAAGTTAAATTGATTTATTCGACTTCATGCGTTTTTTTTTTATTTACGCGCGACAATGCTCCGAAGTGTTTCATCAAGTAGGTCTTTTTTAAACAAGAACATTGTTAATATGCTAACGTGACAGATGACTGTCCTTAGTCGGCACCTTTTAACCATTTGTCTACTTCATTTTTGTGTGGTCTATTGTGTTTGATATTTCGATGATGTGTTTTGTGTTTACTTGTACCTTGTTATTGTCTACTCTATGTTTTCGCAAAGGGAAAGGAAGGAGATCAATCCTTTCTTTCAAACAGCGCATCAAATAATACATTTCGTTGATTTGATTGGTTCTGTGATTTAAAAAACTTCCGTTTTATTAATTTGAACACTTATTTCTTGTTGCAGTGTGGAGCAGTTAAAGTTGTTCCCTGTGGCTCGATGTTTGTTCAGTGTATTAATAGCTATTCTCTGTAAGCATTTGCACTTTTATGAAGGACGCATGGCACGGCATGTCTCAGATTTTGATAAAATTTGTACATAAGGTTGGGTCTGACCCAAAAGTAAAAATTTGTTAAAAATTTTCTTAATATCACATCCGGTTGCCATGGAAACGGACTTTGAATATTGAAAAAATGCATTTTTGGGCGTTTTTGAAGTCACATACACAATTCATGCAGCATAATCTAAAACAAACACTAATGAATTATCAGTACCCTATCATTGCTCTTTCAAGTTATGTAATAATAATGTTGGGTTTATGGTCTTATCCATATGTTTCCATAGCAACAAGACAGGTACCTTATCAAAATAGTATTTTCGGCATTTTTTCAAAATTCAACGATAAATTGCTTACATTTTTGAGTTTTTTATGCAAATAAAACATAAGCATTTACATTGGGACAAAGTTTCTGTTCGTTGCTATGGCAACAAGATCTCAAATCGCAAAAATGAAAGCAATTTTGGACAATATTTAGAGTCCTTTTTTTACTAGATCATTGAATTTTAATTCAAAGTGATGAAAATTAATTAATGTATTCAAGTAGATCTTTCATTACACGAAAGAAAATTATTTTAAAAAGTTCAGGAAATAGCCCGTTGCTATGGGAACGATTGTGTAAAATTGCACACAGACCCACTTTGAGTCCTTGGATACGGGCATCAAAAGTTAAGTACTGAAATTTTTAAAATCATAAATAAAGTTTAGACTTTGCTTTATCTAATATGTAAAAAAGGTTGTGTAAGCCTGTTTTGTTTTTTGTGGAAAAGACTTCGAAAAACAACAAAAATGCTTATTTTTGTAATGTATGGCCAAATTACTATAGCAACCATTAATTATTTGAAACTTTTTTATTATATTTTGATAGAGGCTTACTTGATCTTTATTGTTATTAAATTTGAACATCCTGGGATTAATAATTACTGTTTTATGAAAATAATAAAAAATGGTTGCCATGGTAACATATGTTCCCCATAGCTTTTTCACGGTTTTTGAAAGAGCTCTTTGTGTTGGATATTTCCCAACAATTTCTATCTGTTCATCATGATGCAAAATTTTTTTAAATGACTCAGAAGTTGCAAAATAAGTAATATTCAAGACCATAGTTACCGTTGCCAAGGTAACTTATGTACATAGTAACAAGTGGGTTTATCTTGAATTTGCTCATTTTATATAATAAATCTTATTTCCTTATTATATACCCATCAAGAGAGAAGAAAAATTGGAAAATACAAACAGCATTTTGAAATCAATATATCAAAATTAGCTAATTATGTTGTCATGGTAACCAGCCTTTTTACAATATCAGACACTACTAGTGAGCGTATTTAAAATTTTATGTCCTAATCTTTAGGATGCATAAAAAAATCTTCCATTGATGTCACATACAGTCCAAATTATAGAGCTTCAAATTAGCTCAATTTTGCCAATTTCTCAACTTTAAAGGCCGTTGCCATGGTAACCAGATGACCTAGAATTAATTTTTTGTCAAATTTTCCATTTTTCATTGGTCCCTACTTATGTGTGAAATTTCATGAAAATCGGAGACCATGCGTGCCGAAATTGTTTAAATGCTTACAGAGAATTGCTATTAATTACTTATTTCCAGCTTATTTTGGCCCTTTATCCTTTGGAATTCATATATTTTGTGCTATTTCCGAAACTTGCCATTTAATCGTAATTTAAGGAGGTTAACATCTTAGCACCATCCATCTAATGTTATTTTGAATATAGATTTTATTTGGATATGCTACTGAATCGACCCTTAAGGAAATTTGGAGCCGGGCACTCTGCTAAATAAATGCAAAAATTGAAATTCGAAAAATAAAAACCATAGGGCGCTAATGAAATGAATTTCTGTGGCTTATAACAATCACTTTGGCTGCAAGCATCACTGAGGAAGATTTGGTATCCGAAGCACGTGTCTGGTGCATGAAAATTGGTTTGGATTTTTTTTTTCAAGAAGGTATAGAGTTGGAACACATCCGTATTATAAAGGAATCTTTTTCAGTTTTTGTCAGAATTCGTATATAATTTATTTCCCCGCGATGATCAGCATATAAGTATCTGCAGCGAAATCGTTATCTATTTTAAAAATCATTTCTTTTGAAGGACTACAAATTTCAATAACACGTGTTTGGCTAATTCAAATCTTAACTTCGAATTTCTAACGTTTTGAATAGGACATTTTCTAGATTTGGAGGGGTCTATTTTAGATGATTTTGATAAAATTTGTACATAAGGTTGGGTCTGACCCAAAAGTAAAAATTTGTTAAAAATTTTCTTAATATCACATCCGGTTGCCATGGAAACGGACTTTGAATATTGAAAAAATGCATTTTTGGGCGTTTTTGAAGTCACATACACAATTCATGCAGCATAATCTAAAACAAACACTAATGAATTATCAGTACCCTATCATTGCTCTTTCAAGTTATGTAATAATAATGTTGGGTTTATGGTCTTATCCATATGTTTCCATAGCAACAAGACAGGTACCTTATCAAAATAGTATTTTCGGCATTTTTTCAAAATTCAACGATAAATTGCTTACATTTTTGAGTTTTTTATGCAAATAAAACATAAGCATTTACATTGGGACAAAGTTTCTGTTCGTTGCTATGGCAACAAGATCTCAAATCGCAAAAATGAAAGCAATTTTGGACAATATTTAGAGTCCTTTTTTTACTAGATCATTGAATTTTAATTCAAAGTGATGAAAATTAATTAATGTATTCAAGTAGATCTTTCATTACACGAAAGAAAATTATTTTAAAAAGTTCAGGAAATAGCCCGTTGCTATGGGAACGATTGTGTAAAATTGCACACAGACCCACTTTGAGTCCTTGGATACGGGCATCAAAAGTTAAGTACTGAAATTTTTAAAATCATAAATAAAGTTTAGACTTTGCTTTATCTAATATGTAAAAAAGGTTGTGTAAGCCTGTTTTGTTTTTTGTGGAAAAGACTTCGAAAAACAACAAAAATGCTTATTTTTGTAATGTATGGCCAAATTACTATAGCAACCATTAATTATTTGAAACTTTTTTATTATATTTTGATAGAGGCTTACTTGATCTTTATTGTTATTAAATTTGAACATCCTGGGATTAATAATTACTGTTTTATGAAAATAATAAAAAATGGTTGCCATGGTAACATATGTTCCCCATAGCTTTTTCACGGTTTTTGAAAGAGCTCTTTGTGTTGGATATTTCCCAACAATTTCTATCTGTTCATCATGATGCAAAATTTTTTTAAATGACTCAGAAGTTGCAAAATAAGTAATATTCAAGACCATAGTTACCGTTGCCAAGGTAACTTATGTACATAGTAACAAGTGGGTTTATCTTGAATTTGCTCATTTTATATAATAAATCTTATTTCCTTATTATATACCCATCAAGAGAGAAGAAAAATTGGAAAATACAAACAGCATTCTGAAATCAATATATCAAAATTAGCTAATTATGTTGTCATGGTAACCAGCCTTTTTACAATATCAGACACTACTAGTGAGCGTATTTAAAATTTTATGTCCTAATCTTTAGGATGCATAAAAAATCTTCCATTGATGTCACATACAGTCCAAATTATAGAGCTTCAAATTAGCTCAATTTTGCCAATTTCTCAACTTTAAAGGCCGTTGCCATGGTAACCAGATGACCTAGAATTAATTTTTTGTCAAATTTTCCATTTTTCATTGGTCCCTACTTATGTGTGAAATTTCATGAAAATCGGAGACCATGCGTGCCGAAATTGTTTAAATGCTTACAGAGAATTGCTATTAATTACTTATTTCCAGCTTATTTTGGCCCTTTATCCTTTGGAATTCATATATTTTGTGCTATTTCCGAAACTTGCCATTAAATCGTAATTTAAGGAGGTTAACATCTTAGCACCATCCATCTAATGTTATTTTGAATATAGATTTTATTTGGATATGCTACTGAATCGACCCTTAAGGAAATTTGGAGCCGGGCACTCTGCTAAATAAATGCAAAAATTGAAATTCGAAAAATAAAAACCATAGGGCGCTAATGAAATGAATTTCTGTGGCTTATAACAATCACTTTGGCTGCAAGCATCACTGAGGAAGATTTGGTATCCGAAACACGTGTCTGGTGCATGAAAATTGGTTTGGATTTTTTTTTCAAGAAGGTATAGAGTTGGAACACATCCGTATTATAAAGGAATCTTTTTCAGTTTTTGTCAGAATTCGTATATAATTTATTTCCCCGCGATGATCAGCATATAAGTATCTGCAGCGAAATCGTTATCTATTTTAAAAATCATTTCTTTTGAAGGACTACAAATTTCAATAACACGTGTTTGGCTAATTCAAATCTTAACTTCGAATTTCTAACGTTTTGAATAGGACATTTTCTAGATTTGGAGGGGTCTATTTTAGATGATAGAGAATATCCCCCTTTAGTCCCATACAGTTTGTCTCTGGTTCCCTAAAACAAGTGAAAGTCAAACCAAGAACGGTACGGGGGAAGATTTTCTATGGTAACAAAGGGGGGAAGGTTCTCTATATAGAAAAACTCCCCCCAGGGGGGAAGCTTCTCTATTATAGAAAACCTTCCGGGGGAAGGATCTCTATGGGAGAAGCTTTACTACATGTATATGACAGGGGCAACATGTCTAAAGGCGGCAAATTACAAATTCATGTCATATATTGTAAATGGACTTTCTGATTTTCTGAATTTCTGAATTATCTGGGTTTCTGATTTTCTGAATTATCGCTTTTGTACTGTAGACAGGGATATGGTCATTATCCATATTTGTCATTTTTACCACTGTTCATGTGTCACTGCTGGTGGACAAATTGTCCCCGAGGGCACTTGTCGAGCAGTCTTTTGCTTAAATGGATAGAACTCAAGAGACCTACAAAGTGGCTGGGGCGTCGCCCACTATAAAAAGGGCCCAACCTGTTGCGTCTACGGACACATACGCAACAGGTAACTTAGGTGTCCCTAGAATTAGCTTACACGACATTAGAGATGAAACATTTGTAGTTAGTAACAACTATGAGTTTTGGTATAAACATGCAGATGGGTATATATTAAAATCAAGCCCTGTAAGATTGAAGTGGTCGATATACTAAAAGAGCACCTATTTTCACCAAGCGATTGCTTAATTTCTAAGTGTGGCATGACGAACTGCAAAACTTGTAACATCCTAATAACAGACACTTCATTCTCAAGTAATCTCACAAAACAAACATTTAACACGCATAGTTTTGAAAACCTTAACTGCATGACATCTAATGTTGTGTACGGAATAGAGTGCTCACTTTGTGGATTGATTTATGTGGGCGAAACCAAAGGCCAGCTCCGAAAAAGAATGTCAGGACACCGGTCAAAAATAAATAATAAAAGAAGTCAACTCCTTTATCCACATTTTGACCAGGCGGATCATTCTGTTTTATCTATGAGAGTCAGAATCCTGGAGAAAATATATCACCCCACAAACAATCCCAATTTGAGCACACCTCTCCGTCGCAACAGAGAAGAGTTCTGGATAAAAAATCTTAACACTGCAGCGCCCTATGGGTGCAACGATAACATCAGCACTATAGGAAACTTAACAAGTCCCGGTTGTCAATCGGTAAATGTGACTAGCTTATTCAACAGATCACAAAGAAGACCTCGAAGTCATGGCATTCGAAAATATAATAGGCCTGAGATACATAGTTTTTCCTTCGATGACTTAGTTCCATTTTTGAATGAGCCTCTAGGCCTGCATTATATTCGTACCAAATTATACTCTGTTCCTTTACGGAAGTTACACGAAATCTACGATTATACGAAGGACCTCGCATATACCGATACACGTTCCTCAGAATACAGACTACAAGGAGTCATCTTGGACATTTCTACTTTTCGTTTATTTCAAGCAGTTAGATCAGATAAATCAGAGGAGAAAACAAACCGCCTTTTCATTAAAGTAAGATTTGCAAACAAAGGTATTGATAACTTGAATCTTGGTCAAAGTTTGAATCACAAAACTGTCACAGAAAAAAATCCACCATATTTCAAAAAAAAGAAACTCCTTGTATTTCCTATAGCTACACACCAACAGTTGCATCTAAAATTTACAATTACAAACGATTCCTGCAGTGTATTGATTTAAATAATCCCTCCCTACATCCACTTCCCTGCGAATGTTCTTCATCGGATTTCATCTACTCTCCTTGTGGACACGTTATTACTGGTGACCTTAGTATAGTCAAGAACGACAAGTTGAGAGAATTGTTAAAAAAGGGTCCCAAATACAGAGAAAGTATGTCCTTTACATGGAACCAAAATGTCAAAATTATCATGGACTCTTGTGAGGAATATGCAAGACGTTGGGCAAAGAAAGAGGATGTACAGCTCGACACCCTTTCCGAATAGATAAAATCAATCAGAGGATTACTTTTATCTAGAACTAACCGATTAAAATCAACTGTGAACACCAGATTCGTGTATATATTTTAAGACCCTGATGTTACCACAGAACTTACCTACCTCCAAGAACATTATGTCATCACACCAGCGGACAAAGCCTCAAATAATTACACATTTACTTGCAAAAAGTACTATTTCGACAGTCTAGTTAAAGAGTTGGGTTTAAATTCGACACCTGGAAATTCCACTTACATCCCAACAAACCTTTCTGCCTCTGAAATAATAGATAACCACAAATCAGCACTTGCTTCCTTTGGCTTCGACACTACCAATTTAGATTTAGATTTACCATACTTATACTGCATACTAAAAATGCATAAGAACATGAAGAATCCGTACAAACAACGTTTCATCGCTGGTTCCTCAAAATGTTCAACCAAATCTGTATCGATCTTACTCACCAAAGTTTTATCTGAAATCAAATCTGGGCTACAAAAATATTGTTCGACAGTATATTCTCGCAGTGTTATCAACCAGATGTGGATTTTAAAGAATTCGAAGGATTTTTTAGAACATCTGAAATCCACTCATTTTAGTAGAGTCCATTCGATCAAAGCCTTTGATTTTTCGACACTTTACACTACAATTCCACATTCTAAATTGAAAGAAAGACATTTTCCTTTACTCGTACGTAGCTGAGTTCATTCAATCTTTGGTCTCTGAAGGGAAAAGATACTTAGCTTCTGACTTCAACTTCACTTACAGATACATAGACGATGTGTTGTCCATCAATAATCCAAAATTCGCGGATTACCTGAGCAGTATCTATCCTTCGTCAAAGAAGTCAAAGAAACTACAGAGACAAATAATTCAGCATCCTATTTGGACATAATGTTGTCCCACGACACTGATGGTCACATGAACACCTCACTCTATGACAAACATGACGACTTCAATTTCAGCATTACGAACTTTCCTTTTCTGAGTAGCAACATCCCTTCATCGCCTGCTTATGGCGTGTTCATATATCTCAGTTGATACGCTATGCCAGAGCAAGTACCAAATATACGGATTTTGTTCTGAGAGCTAGGCGTCTTTCAGATAAGCTTCTCAGTCAGGAATATGTTTGTGACCGACTAGCATCGTCACTGAGGAAGTTCTACGGTCGATATGGGGAACTCGTCATACACTATGATGTCCCACTATCCAGAATGGTGGATGATATTCTGCAATAGACCATTTGAACCATCCAACCAAAGATTGTACTCTATATCTTCCAAAATGGAAGTAACCGGATGTGACAGTTCTATCGAATTGAGGCGACGGGTGTTGCATGCAAGCAGGAGATGCTTACTCTTCATGGGCACCTGGTTTCACTCTCATATCGGGAGTTCGCTTCTTTTTCATATGGTGGAGGTTTTTGTTTTTGTTTGCTTTGGTTCCTGTTTTATCCTGATTTTGTATGCCTTTGGTTTCTGATTTTCTGAATTATCGATTTTGTACTGTAGACAGGGATATGGTCATTATCCATATTTGTCATTGGCACCAATCAAACAGATACGCGACTCATATTAACTAAACGTAACAGTATTCTCTGCACAGAAATTTGATAAACCTGGATATTCTTTATTGTTTCTTTTACTGTTCAAAACCGGCAAACCATTCTTACCAAATCTAAAATTCACTTTCTTACCATTGCCCCTCTTGGGCCTGTCTTTAGTTTTTTTTTTTTCGTCCAGTCGTCGGGAAATCTCTTGTACAACCTATGTATAAATGTTATACAAACACTTTCATACTTTTCTGATGTTTTCGTTTGTTTCTTTTTATAAAACGGGGTCAAAACATGATGATCTCAGTACCGTTTTCTGACCCGCTAATACAGTTAACGTTGCTGTCTTTTCAGCGATTGATGATGAAGTAGCATTATTAACTGCTCCATATTTTTATTATTACGCCAATTACGATTTTATAGCATGGCTGTATCCAAAAAAATCAGTACTTTCTGTCGACTAGATTTTTTCTATTTTTTCATGCATTGATACATGAAAGTATTCAACTAGATTTGTTTTCTTTTTTCGGGGCATGACAATTTCGTTCTGCGGCGCTGGCAATTTTCATGCACCAGAAACGTGTTTCGGAACAAAATCCTCCTCAGTGATGCTTGCAGCCAAAGTGCTTGTTATAAGCCACAGAAATTCATTTCATATACGCCCTATGGTTTTTATTTTTCGAATTTCAATTTTTGCATTTACTTAGCAGAGTGCCCGGCTCCAAATTTCCTGTAGGGTCGATTCAGTTGCATATCCAAATAATATCTATGTTCAAAACAGCATTGAATGGATGGTGCTAAGATGTCAACCTCCTTAAATTTCGATGAAATGGCAAGTTTCGGAGATAGCAAAAAATATATGAATTCAAAATGATAAAGGGCAAAAATAAGCTAGAAATAAGTAATTAATACACTTAACAAACATAGAGTCACGGGGAACAACTTTAACTGCTCCACACTGCAACAAGAAATAAGTGTTCAAATTAACAAAAAAGAAGTTCTTTAAATCACAAAACCCATCAAATCAACGAAATGTACTATTTGATGCGCTGTTTGAAAAAAGGATTGGATCTCCTACCTATCCCTTTGCGAAAACATAGAGTAGACAATCACAAAAATAGACGCAAAGGGTACAAGTAAACACAAAACACATCATCGAAATACACAATATACCTCACAAAAATGAAGTAGACAAATGGTCAAAAGGTGCCGACTAAGGACAGTTATCTGTCACGTTAGCATATTAACAATGTTCTTGTTTAAAAAAGACATACTTGATGAATCACTTCGGAGCATTGTCGCGCGTAAATAAAAAAAAAAAACGCATGAAGTCGAATAAATCAATTTAACTTTATTTCATTTTATTTATATATTTATTTTGTATATGGGTGAATGTGTTTTAATCATTTAACATTTTGAACAAATAAGTTTTTCATATCTTAAATTCTTAAGATATTTATCACAGAAAAGAATATTTAGAAACATTTATTGTTTCCTTTTCACACTGAACTCCAAGGATCTGGATTAAAAAAAACATATGAAGAGAAAAACAAAAATTCAAGTCGAATTAATTTTTTTGATGTTTCATATATTAAGTTATTTTACGTCGAATAATCAAAAACACTTAAATTCCATTTAAAAAGGCAAGTTATTTGTAAATTTCCATGGATCTATCATGGTAGAAATTCAAAACCCAAAGATGATATAAAAAATCCGTATGGTTTTCCAGGGAGGGGGGGGGGGGGTTCTATGATTGGGGAACGTTTTCTATATAGAGAACCTTCCCCCTGGGGGATGATTTTCTATATAGAAAACCTTCCATGTTGGATCATTCTTTATATAGAAAACATTCCGGAGGGAAGAGTCTCTATATAGAAAACCTTCCAGGGCGAAGAGTCTCTATTGGGACGATTCTCTGTACGATACCGGATTCAATAACGTTACGTACCATGCGCCCTATGCGTTTATTTCTTCAATACAAAAATTACTGGGAAAGATAAATAATTGATTTAACATGTACAGAAGCATATTTGTATGTCAAATTTATCAATACAAACTTTTAAGTTAATAAAAATGCAGCCTTCTTCTTCTTTCTTATTGCTGATACCTACGGTTTTCTGGGACAACCCCCGTATTTATGCAAGTCATCATTTTCCGCGTAATTATCACTTATATAAGATGCGTATTTCTCTTAATACATCGAAATTTATGCTTAATACTTGGTCTACTTTAACATTTTATCTCTTTACATTTTAGGTAATTACTTTATTCCTGTCAGAGCTAACTAACCAATCTGACGGTGATGAGTATAGATGTAGGATACAAGGGACTAACGTAGTTTCGGATCCTTACGTTATTTCCATAGTAAGAGGTATAAGATTAAGTCCATACATGTATTTCTTTCTTTAAGAACTCATCTATTCTTGAAAAAGGAGAAAATTTCTTCTCGAAGGTTTTTCTCTCATATCCCCGTATGTGTAACATTGAAGCCGTATGAAATATAGCTATGTAATAATACGGAAGTGTTCCAACTCTATGCCTTCATGCCATTGAATGAAAATTCCAAACCAAGTTGTCTGTACAAGACACGTAGCGCCCTCTTTTATTTTTTTAAATTTAGATTTGTACATTTGCTTTACAGAGAGTGCGCGGCTCCAAATTTCCTTTTATTATCAGAATTCACGTGACAGCTGTATCGCATATCACATGATGATGTTATTTCGATTGTTTATGTTATTGTGATGTCATGATTTCAGTCGGAACAAGAAGCAAACTAGCGGCGACATGGCAATAAAACATCGATTTTAAGATTTTGCAATGTATCGCTGCATTATCATTTGCAATGCCTAGTTTAATTTTGTAGAATAAACCATTTGCGAGAACGCTTAATTCGAATATCGCATCTAAGTATTTGATCAACTTGATATTTTCAAATATCGTCTCTTTCCTGCAGTTTTGACTTTGGCCCTTAGATATGAGAGAAAATACCTTTTCATCTTCTTTTATGAAAGATACATCATTTGCATAACACTTGGTAAGCCTCGGGTTTTACATTATTTTGAGACCCCTCGGTTGGAACCGATGTATCTTTCAAGTATTAACAAGAAATTTTCGTGAATATCAAATTTCGCGATTTTATTGTATAATGGAATGTCTTTGTTTCGCGAGTACACATTTTCGCGATTCCTAAATTACAAACAAATATGAAAACATGATGTTACTGCTTTATACCTTTCCTCATTGAATTTTTAGTTAGTTCTATCATGAGAGTACACTCAATTCACTTCTCTTAACGTTTAATCCGAAAAAAAATGAAGAATGGCACATGAACACTAAGAATAATAAGACTACAAATTTACGATATACCTTATCAAAAAGTATTTCACGGAGATATATTTTCGCGACTCCAAACACTCGCGAATATAGCGAAAATTAGTATCTCGCGAGAATTTCTGGTTATAAGGTACATTATCAGTACATAACGTAAGTAGGACGATCCGCATATTTTAGTCCCTTTCCTTAATAATGTGGTAACATTAGATAAGAACATTTTAACAACTCCATGTACACTGGCTGCAAGTGTCAAGCGCAAATAATCAAAGTGTGACTTCAGTCTCAGAGATCAAATAAGCAAACTAACAACAAAGCCCTATCATATGCGAAAACAATGATTTGCAAAATGTTAACCATAGTTAAAAACATGAAATGATTTATTTTCAGGGGAGTTTTGCAAGACAAGAGAAATTAAATGTGACTACAGGCATCCAAGTGAATGTGACGTATGGGTGGTTTGTGAATCAAATGACCACCCTTTAATTTACCCGTGTCCGCGTGGCTTGTTCTACATGCCTGCTACTAATTGTACTTGTTGTGACAAACATGCGTGTGAACGTCCTGATATTGCGAACTGCCCATACGGCTGACGAAAGTTTTTTTCCTATCGTCACGCAAATGCTCCTGTCTGTAAAAGGATGTAGATATGCAGTGTGGAGTTGGTAATACAATTCCCCGTGACATGATGTTTGAAGTGTTTTATTTCCACTACGTTTACTAACTTGATTGTGTTGTGGTGTCTTCCATGTATGATCTAAATTCACCTCTCTTCGTGCGTTAGGAGTTTTGATTTGGTGTTCCTTGTCCTTTTTGCGTCTCTTTCTCTTGGTGTCTGTTCTGTGTTTTTTTTTTTTTGCATTGGATGTTTTGGGATTTTGCTATGGGTGATCCAGTGGAGTGTTGTTTGAGATACCCTCTTTTCTTTTATGAAAATACCTTATGATCTGAAAAAAGGATAATGAGTACAGAATCAAAATACATAACTCTTTTATGTGCTGTTCGGGATTTACATGGTTCTCCGTTTTTGTTTTGTCCTAGCATGTCTTTGAAACTAAATACGAAAGTATCAATGTGCAGAATGCATGTTCCCGAGACGCGATACTGCATCTGTTTGTTAAGAATTAATCGTTAAAGAAATGATTATGAATTTTGTCTGGTCCGTTTGTACGTTTAATTGATCTAGATCTCATACGTGAGTGTTTTCAAATGTTGTTTTGTTTGTGGGTTGTTATACGCTCGCTTACCAATGTACTTGAGTCTTCGTTGAATTATTTCTTATGCCTATTTTATGATTTTGTAGATTGATTAACTGTACAGTGTTTTCTGCAAGAATTTCAATAAAATCAAGCCAAACAATGACCTTGAGTATAATATTCACCCATTGCAAGTGTTATAAGTCCCCTACCGGCAACGCCGAAGGGGACTCTTAGTTTCCGCTCTTTCTGTCTGTCTGTCCGTCCGTCCGTCCGTCCGTCCGTCTGTCCGTCTGTCCGTCTGTCCCATTTTCAGTTTTCCGGACTTTTTTCGCTGTTGTTGCATATATTGAACTCATTTTTGGTATGTGGATATATCTCAATGTGATACAGATCAAGTTTGAGTTTGCTTTCGATTGACCTAATTTAACAAGAGTTATGGCCCTTGGACTTAGCAAATGTTATGAAAATCTCAGTATTCCGGACTTTTTTCCTCTTTTGTTGCATATATTGAACTCATTTTTGGTATGTGGATATATCTCAATGTGAAACAGATCAAGTTTGAGTTTGCCTTCGATTGATCTAATTTTACAAGAGTTATGGCCCCTGGACTTAGCAAATTTTATGAAAATTTCAGTTTTCCGGACTTTTTTCCGCTGTTGTTGGATAAATTGAACTCATTTTTGGTATGTGGATATATCTCAATGGGATACAGGTCAAGTTTGAGTTTGCTTTCGATTCATCTATTTTTACAAGAGTTATGGCCCTTGGACTTAGCAAATTTTATGAAAATTTCAGTTTCCGGACTTTTCTTTGATTCTATTGCAAATAATGCACGGATTTTTGGTAAATGAAGACATCTCAGTGTGATACAGACCAAGTTTGAATTTGGTTTCCATTGGCCTATTTTTACAAGAGTTATGGCCCTTGGACTAAGCAAATTTCATGAAATTTTTAGTTTCCCGGACTTTTTCATGCCTGTTATTGCAGATAATGAGCTGATTTTTTGTATGTGAATACATTATAGTGTGATGCAGATTTGAGTTTAATTTAGACTGACTAATTTTCACAAGAGTTATGGCCATTGGACTTAGCAAATTTCGTGAATTCAGTTTCCCAGACTTTTCTTGGCTGTTGTTGCAGAAGATGAACTGATGAACAGAGATGCCGCCGGTAGGGGACTTATATCGCACAGCGATCATTGCATTTTTAAAGTAGCTATGCAACAGTTTTATTAAAGTAGCTATGTATTATCTAGGAATACAATGCTATCTATATATTATGCACTTACGGCATCATTGTAATATTTTTTGGTCGATCGAGGTATCAGCACCAAGAATTGAGGAAAAACTGCATCGTGAGCGTACATTTCTCGGCCAATCAAAGTTTCTTAATAATAGCAATGGAAATTAAACGATAAGCTGTGCAACATTCAAAATGAAAAATGAGGTATTCTGAAGAAAACTCTCTTTCATCGTAAATAAGTTGATTGACGCCAGACACAAAACCCAAACTAATTTAAACTGAAAATCCAAATCTCACAACCCATATGCACACGAATAGGAAATTATTTCATACAGTGAGACAATTAATCCATTAGACTTGGACCCAATTTTATCAATTGAATCACGTTGACGTGTGATGCTAACAAGCAAATAAATACTCTTCGCGGGCAACTTACATCACTCACTTTGTAGGAATGACAATTACTCGGTGGAGCAATTGCAATGCAATTGATAATACTCTATACCTTCTTGAAGAAAATTTCAAACCAATTTGTTATGCGCCAGACACGCCGTTTGAATATTAAATCCTCATCAGTGATGCTTCCAGTCAAAGTGATTTTAGACACAGCCAAAATTCATTTCATCAGCGCCCTCTGGTTATATATCTGTTTAGTTACATTCTCTCTGATCTTTTTTCTTTTCTGTTTGTAAGATCTTGATCTGAATGATGTTTGAAATGATGCAAATTTGCCATTTTACAGACGTATATTGTGTTGTTTTTTTTTACTTTATTTTTCAACAATGATTATTATAACAATATATAACTATGCTTCATAATAACGTTATCATTAATTTTACAAGCATTTCACAGATTCTAGAAAAAATCAAAAAGCATTTGGCAAAACGCCATGAGAACAATAACAATCATCACTCAAAGAAAACATAGAATTGAAAGAACTTTAAGTAGACATGAAGACTATGGATGTGAAATATTTATCAATGGTACTAAGAACTAATAACACAAAAATGTACCACTTATAAATTAAATTCAGCACCTTGTCTAAACTTTTCATTCCGATTTCAGATTTCTTTATTTTCAAAGCCCACATTCTCGCTTTTTATTTGTTTATATCGATATAATCATTACTCATGTCAGTTTACAAAGTGAATATTAATTATGTTTATTTTCCATGCATCATCATATCTTCTTTGAACACCTCATTCTATTATGTTTGTCCATATACAGTTCTGCCGATTAACAAAATATCTATATGTTTCAACAAAATCTTTATTGTGTGATAATATTTTTAAGATAAAGAAATAAGAGAGGAATATACAAGGGTATGCGCAATAGTAGGAGGTAGAAGCATACCGACACATAAGCATTACAAATCAACAATGTAAATAAAAATTCAATTTTACAAACTTTGATAGCAGATTTTTGTTTGTTCTTTTCATGAATATGAGATAGGTACGAAGTTTTGACAAAACCTTTATCGTATGATTTTGTTAAATAGTTAATTGAGGAAAATATATCTTTGTTAGAGACAATTTATGAAGATGTAAACACTCATTTATTAAACAGATTGAGATTCCGAAATCTAAAAAAAAAAAATAATAATAAAAGCATGCACAAGGGTAAAAAAAATGGAATGACGATGCAGTACAAATATATTCTGCAATAGGATGTTAATATCTACATGCAATGATATAAAGAGAGTCATAAAAGTCATATTGATATGGCGGGTAAAGATAGAACTTTAGACTATAATCCTAAATAAAATCTTCGTAACAAGAGATTCAATTTGTATTATCACATCCAGTATTAAAGCTATCTTTGTAACCGTAGGATACATGAACTATAATGCTATGTCTGTTGCCAACAAAACAACCTTTGTAAACAATAATTCAACTTCCTTAATATGAAAATATGACACTATAGCGATCAAGCCGTAGAGTTCAAAATAACTATGGGAGTTTGAACCGGTCCTACAGTTCCGTTACCAATGGTGACGTTGCTAAGAAACACACTAGGTATGTCGTACAGTCCATAGAATGGCGCAATAAACAGCTGTAACGCTAGCACCAGGAACAGCACCGTTGTTATATTGATAACGGACCCTGCAAGCATCTGCAGAAAAAATTCGAATCAAAAGATAGAGATTATGAACACGAGTTGAAAAAAAATCTATACTAAGCCTATGATGACGTCCTAAGCTAAAAAGGACTAATTTACAGGAGCAAATCTATAGGTAATTCCTAAAGTGTATTCCACATTTACGTTTATAACCCATTTATGTCTAAAACAATAGCATTATCAGATAACAAAAACCCATTACACACTGCAAAATGAATATAGAGACTGCAAATATGTTTTGTGTTTTCGATTCTTCTTACTAAAAGAATTTTAATATGTTTTTTTTAATGAGCGAGATGAAAGAATCAGCAAATATTTTGACATACCATATCCTTGACAGACAAGTATCCCGTGGAGAACACAATGGCATTTGGTGGAGTCCCAACAGGTAACAAAAATGCAAAGGAACAGGCAATACCAACAGGAATCATGAAGTAGAGGGGATGGATTCCTAATTGTATAGCCTGAAATTTAGAATGGTGAATGGTTTATTTAGGAACAATTCATTATATATATGTTAGCGGCAATAAGAAAAATTAGGCATTAAGCCTATTCCCTAGGCATTAGCTTAATGACTAGTCACTAGGCCTAATGCCTAAACTGCATAGGGCATTAGGCTTAAAGCCTAGGTTTTTGGGCAAATGACTGAAAAATTTCGCCCGACATTAGGCATAATGCCTACTGCAAAAATATCAGCATTTAAGGTAGAGGATCCCTCAGTTAAGATTGATGATCCCTATGACCCAAATTCCTAAAAGGTCAGAGTGTCCGTGTTCGATTTATCTGATATCTATATTTATTTAATTTGAGGCGCGATACACAGAGGGACGAATTAGATGCGGGGGAGGGGGTGTAAAATGGAACAATCTTAGGCTGATTTCAGCGTGTTCTACGATAAGTATTACTTGAAATACTAGTATTCGAGAAAAAAAAAATAAAAATGGAGCAATCGAACACTGAATTGTCATTCTTTCACCAAGGACAACTCAAATGCAAAATTTGATCACCATAAGGTAAAGATATATTTTCTTGTACCTCTTGAATGCATTGTGATTGCCCCCCTCCCTTCCCTCTGTTTTTCTTTGTTTTTATATTTTTCGGGTTTGAAAATGTAAGGCTTAGCAATAATATTTGGCAAGCGCTAGCAAGCCTGCGTTTTTTTTTTTTTTTTTAACATACTGACATTAAAATTATGGATTTCCATTGCAATTCATATTCAGAAGCGTTGATCGTGAAAGAGGGAGGGAAAAATTCATTATGCTTGTCCCAAACATTTCACCTTTCTCATACGCCTTTACACTTGTCTCAATAATTACTCACAGATAATTTATACCAAAGACAGCACGAGCGCATATTTATGTTTTTATAATATATTAATAAATTTGAAGTTATGTCTCGGCAATTGTTGTAGTTTTTTTCAGTTTATTATTATTTTTTAACTTTACGCACATCTAAAGACTTTGCCAAAAAATCCGTTTTGAGATTTTAGGGGATATAATTCCGGCCAACGGGCCGCTGAAAAAAAAGATTTGCAAAGTATTCCTGCCCCCCTCCCCTTCCCACATACAAATCAAATGGTTGCTCCCTTATGTCGATGATATTCACTCGCGGTTGAACAGGGATCTTAATTGATCAATGTTCATTGGTTTCAAAGTACTGTTAGTACATGATTTTATTGTACGAATGTACTTCAAATAAAAGGCATTGTCTGATATTCGTAGAAGCCATCGAATTAAATGTCTTGTATGGATAAACCACCGCAATATTAGATCAAGGACTTATAAACTGTGTATAAGTCCTTGATTAGATTTCGTTACCGCCTAGGCAATAGCACTGTGTAGCATCACGTGACTTTAGTTGGTGAAACCACGAATAAATGAATTGCTCATTTGGAGGAAAGAAAACAGGAGCTGCAATAATTGCTTTGATTAGATTCTATCTTTACATAGCCTATATCCTTGTCTAAACTGCTACTTTAACAATTGTTGACTCGATAGAAAATAAAACGCCGTTGTTTTTACAAACATTGTGTTTAACATATTTCGACCACGTCATTCCTTTCGTCAGAATGTTTGTAAACACCACAATCATGATTTCTTGATCGACAAACAAAGAATCATCAAAATATCATTATTTACTAGGACATCGGCTATGAAAAGATAAAATTGAATCAAAACAATCATAACAGTACCTGTTTTCTTTCCCCCAAACGAGCGGTGTGCCTCCATTTTGTGTTCGTGGTTTCACCAACTTAAGTCACGTGATGCTACACAGTGAATAGACTGAATTTTTGAACAAAATATTAAGGGATTAGGCTTAATGCCTGATTTTTCTAGGCATTTACTAAGTGACTAGTCATTAAGCTAATGCCTAGGGAATAGGCTTAATGCCTAATTTTTCTTATTGCCGCTAACATATATAAAGCATAATTACCATATTCAAAAGCGAATAGCGAATACCGAATACGTAGATTTAGTACATTTGCTTTTATAAAAAATATTTTGAAAGTGAAATCTACTTTTTTTTCATAATTTATCAAACATAACAATTCAGAAGTGTTCAAACTCTTTGCCATCTTGAAGAAACTTTTAAACCAATTTTAATGCCCAAGACACGTGCTAGTAAATCCTTGTCAGTGATGCTTCCAGCCAAAGTTATTTTCCGACACAGCCAACTTTTTTTCAGTAGCGCCTTCTGGTATTATTTTTTTAGATTCAAATTCGTGCATTTTTTATTGTCAGAGATTCAAGTATCCTGTGTAGGGTAGAAACATTTTAATTGTTCAATTAAATTTATGATTACAATAGCGTAGGCGGAATGATGCTCAGCTGTTGGTCTCCTTTAATTTCGATGAGAGTTTTGGGTGAAATGACAAGTTTCCGAAATAGAAAAATAATACATATGATGTCAAATTGATAAAGGACCAAAACAAAGCTTTGCGAAAGAGCTGGAGAGATGTAATTACTATAAGAACCGTGTGTACCAGACACCATGAAATTTCTTGAGAAAGTCTAATGAAGTCAAAATGAATGACACATCGAGATAACGATACTATGAATGATGGTATATCTAAAAAGACATAGCCATTATTCATATTTAAGATTCAGATTTCGGGTTTTGTCTTTGACTTTCATTCATTCATATAAAACATATTTATACAATTAATGAATAAACGAAGTTAAACACAAAAGCCGAAATCCGATTCCAGAAATCACAATCAAAGGGCTTAAAAATTCAGAAGTTTTTAGGGGAAAACTCGTACAAACAGAGGAAGACAAATGAGATAAAGAAGATCCTGACAACAATCTCTACGGCACTCACAAAAGACCGCAAAATTGAAGATCGGCATACCCCTAGCAAGTGAGAGGTGGGACCAGGTGCCCGGGAGGAGATTTTGTTTGGCTGTTGGGCTTGCCTGCATGACATGAGCACCTGGTCCAACCTCTAGCTTGCTAGGGGTCCGTCGGTGTTTAATTTTGTGCTCGATTGTGAGTGCTGTTGAGATTATCGTCAGGATCTTCTTCAACTTATGAAGTATGCACTGATTTTAATCCACACAGCTTACCAGAGATCCTACGATTGGAAGGAACAGTGTTGCTGTAGCTGAATTACTGGTGATATTAGTTGCCCCTGCCACCACAAAGGAGAGAATCAGAGCTGTTAATATCATAGGTAGACCACCTAGAATGCCGGCTAGCTCCCCGCTTATCCACTTAGATAATCCTGATTTCTAAATAATATGAATAAATCAGAAATGAGATATAGAAAGTGTATCAAAAGTTATGAAATATGTAATTTGGTATCCCGCAAATTTATGTGCTGTCCGTTATGTTGTCTTATCACTTTATATAATGTGTCTTCTCTCAATTTTTAATTTAGTCTTTTGTGTCTTATACTTCGATATTTAATGGTTTCCATTCGTGAGTTTTATAAAACTTGACAGGATATCGGCGAATATCCCTGTTAGAAATTGAGTTTTACCGCGAAGTGCCGATACCCTGGCAGGTTTTGTAAAACATCAGTATGGTAGCCCTATTCTTATGCTTTAGTCAGCATTGCGCTAGAAAACGTCTGCTTTTAACGACGTCATCTTTGGAAGGTATGACATCGTAGTAAAAATTGAACTGAAACGTGAATCCCCTTGCAATTTTTTCATCACTTAACCAATCAAAATACGCGTCGCAAACAGAGTGCATTAGGATTTGTCTTTCTTGTCCGTTCGTTGAATATTGTTTTGTTTGTACACACTGTGTCTTCGTGTTTGGATGTTTCAGTGTTTTGCTGTGGGTGCTGCAAATGAGTCCTGTTGGAAGTCATATATGTAAAAAAAATATATTTTATTATCGGGATCGGGACAAATCGAATAATTGTGGCGCCTATGACCACAGAGTGTGCGGCAAGAAAATTGAATCTTTCAGACAATGTTTCCGTTTTATCTGTGGTTTTTCTTATATACAAAACGACACTTCCGATTACGATTAGGTTATAACCATTTCTTTTCTTTTAATTTGAAGTACAATTTGATCTGAGAACGTGTATACAACAGTTCGATGAAACGGACGTTCTGTAATTGCATGAGTATTCAAAAAACAATGAAACGGGTGTACTCCGGGGAGAAGGGGGTGATTCTTCTTTCCATAGTGTTTGTTGATATTATTGTTATGTTGAATATATCCAATTATATGTATGGTAGCCTGCGCACGATGCGTTCATTTATCTTCCTAGACTCTTTTTGCATGATTTGACTATTGACAATTTTCATAGACGGGCAAATTTGGATTTGTGATTTTTTGTATTTACTGTTTAGTCCTTGCAAAGATTTAGAAAACAGCTTGCAATGCTTCATAATTGCTCTTTTCTGTAAAATACGTCTTACTTTAATTTTGCACATGAAAATTTTAAGCACAGTAAAACACAGACAGAACAAATGGGAGAGAAAGTGACCAGGAATAGTAAAAATTGTTTCACGCGGAAAATATATGATTTGTGAGGACATAATGCATGTAAGAAGCCTTTGTAGTATCAATTTCGTAGGAACTAGATACAGATCAGTCTGTCAGTGATATTCTCCCACATGGTTGAGGTCACCTGTATAATGTCTCGTTAATACTAGAATATACAATGCAACCATCGCCTGCTACATGAACTCTACCAGTGAACTCGTACTGAACTTGCTACCTGTGAGAGAACCTGAGAAGAACTCAATTGTTTTGACACTAACAAGTAAATGTAACCAACATAACATTAAATGTGGGTATACAACGCCATATGTGCTTCTTGTGAAATTCATATGAAATTTACATGCACTTTACGTAAGAGTTCACATGAAATTTATGTGGAAGTACGAACGTATAATCTACATGAAATGTTTAACATGAAATTCATGAAGGTCACGAAGAAAAAATCATGTGAAATCATGTGAAGTAAATTTATGTGAAATTCATGTGAAATATTTTTCACATAGATTTAATGTAAAATTTATATGAATTCATGTGAAATCCACATGACGCTCATTTCATATCAATTTAATGTGAGACACATTTGGTTGGATAGGTCTAAGTAAAAGTAAAGTGATCAAGAACATGATGTATGTTGTATCACATCGTCCTTGGATTCATCTGTAACAGTTACTGAATTTTTCTTTACATGTCATGTACGTAGAAATTTTTTGAAGAAAGGAGGTGATCTCCAACAACACTAGGTTGCAGCACCCACAACTAAACCCCAAAACACCCAATGCAAAAACACAGAGCAGTCATCCACAGCAAGAGACGCAAGAGGGACTTGGAACTCACACCAGAGAAACATTAAACATAAAATACCACACATAAACCAACGAGACCAATGGGCAACCGGTGGCGAATTAGGACGGCTATCTGCCACGTAATTATAGCAGACGGTGGGGTTATCCTGGATTACGTGCGCACACATGATGTTCATTTCAACATGAAACATTTGCATTTTAAGGCTAGCACTTAATTATAGTCACACATGTTTTTTTTTTCAAAAGTTAAGGACACATTCACTTTTCAAAAGACAATGTCATGGTCAATGGTTCGTGTTCATATGTTATGTTAAATGTCGTCAAATTGATACATGTAACATCATTTAAGAACAGACGCATTTGCAGCATGGACCAGACATGCACGTTTCGGGTACTTAAACCTCGTCAGTGATCCTCGATCTAAACAGTAAACATTGTAATAAGGCCAAAGAGTGAAAAGTTATTATGTCGAAAAATGTACCGAAAGACTTAGCATAATGAGGCTATCGTGTAATTGTAGTAACACATAGATGTAATTCTTCAAAAGTTAGGGACACATTCACTCTTTGAAACATGTGAAAGACATGGTTAATGATTCGTGTTAACAGCAATTCTCTGTAAGAACCAAAGAATTTCAAAACATGTTGGCACGGCATGTCATGGATTTTTGAGATTTTTGGTATGGAAGTTCAATATGAAGAACTAGTATGTAAATCAACCCCAGTTTTTTCAAAAAGATTGTCGCTGCCATGGTAACCGTGTCTGAAGTTTCAAAAATCGGGAAAATTTATAGGACAAAGCATATTTGTAGGCTTGGTTACCATGGAAACAGATACATTTTAAATCTTAAATTGCTTTGATTCTTTTCTTTTAATCCTTATTAGTATGCATATTTGTAAAGTTTTTTACATTCATCTCGGATGCCTTATGTATACAAGATGAAAAATTGGGCCAAAACAGGGTATCAAAAGGCTTTGTTTTGGGCACTCAAAGACCCTTTTTTGCATGTTTTTACTGTTTTACAAGGTTGAAAATTTCATAAAAGCACCAATTTTTGAAGTCCAAATTCTAGTTATCCAATTAGTATCATCTTTGAACTCTACATGAATATAAAAAATAATTGGGCTAATTTGTCCTTTGATATGCAAAGCAGCATCAAATCTAGTTGCTATGGCAACAATCGGCTGAAAGGTTTCAATACGATGAATTTAAACACAACCTCTATCAAACTATCTACGCATGATATTGGAACAGAAGTTCATGTATACATCTATCAGAGGCGTTTTGATATAAAATGACCTTGAAAATATTTCAAGGTCACCCACTGAATTTTCAAGGTCATTAAACTTTAAGTGACCAGATTTGACGAAAAATCCTGATTTTTCATAAAATGAAGGTGTCAATATTTTAGAAACCTTGAAATATTGAACTTAACAGTTATTTGCCATAAAATAATAAATGTATCACTTATTTCTTAGAATTATTGATTACGTTTCTTCACATCTTCGAATATCTAAATTCTTGGTTATTATTTTGATATAAAAGGGATGAAATCTGTATTTTTCTTGTTTTTTGACGGAAAAAATATTTTCCTATTGAATTGCGACAATTCAATAAATTCTAAGATTTGTCTTTCTTATATTCATGTGATTTCATAATGAATATGACCTATGAAAATATTTAAATAAAAAAAATCACTAAAATCGGTAACAAAAAAATTTAAAAATCAATATTTTATGCAAAATTTGAGTCTCAAAGTATAAATGACCTTGAACATCAAGCCAATGACCTTGAACATTTTAATTGTTCTTATGTAAAAGATATAAGTCATATCTATACATGCATACATTTTGACCATCTTATGTAGCTCTAAAGAGAAATACAATCAATTACAAAGATAATATGAAACAAGCAAAAAGGTCTAATGTTGCCATGGCAACGGTCTTTGACAACAGAATTTAGGTAAAACTCTTAAATACCCACCCCAATTTTTCGTTCATTTTATTTGTCAATAAACATACATTTCCATTGATGAAAATCACTAGTCTCCTATTGGTGCCTTTTGTGATATTTAAGATTGAAAATGGTCAAAAACACACTAAATTGGCCCTTATTTTCACCTCTGTTTTTCGCTTCATTTTGACTTATTTTGGCTTAATACAATAAGGTTCCTGTAATAAATATCACATATCTAAGTGTACTAAGTAAGAATGGAAGTAAGGAAAAATAGATTATATAAAGATGAACAAGCTGTTACAGGTATCCATGGCAACAAAGTCTCAGAAGCTGGCTTATTTCATGGTCCCAAAAGTGCTATAAATAGAATGACCTCGTTACCATGGCAACCAGAGGTCACATTGGCTGAAAAGTGTTATTTTCATGGTCAGTACTTAATATATACCCATTATACCAAAAATTATCAAAATCCATGACATGCCGTGCCGAACGATTTTGGTCCTTACAGAGAATGGCTATTCATATGTAATACGTACCTCGCAAGCGTCAGCTAGGGCAAAACCGCCACCCATGAGGATAATGACACCCCATGCCATCTTTTTGTTGACCGTTTTCCAGTCAAGAAGTGGTATATAAACATTATTACTCTCTTTGTCGCCTTCCTCTGTGAATTGGAGTAAAGTAATGCAAAGTAAATGTACAAATCTAAATTCAAAACATTAAAGAGGGCGCTTTTGAAATGAATGTTTGTGGCTCCGCTGGAAGCATCACTGATGAGAATCTAATATTCGAAACACGTGTCTAGAGCAGGAAAAAATGGTTTTGAATTTTCTTCATGAAGGTTTAGAGTTGGAACACTTCCGTGTTATTGGACGTTCATGGAACAATATTAATTAGATATTGATACTAAAACTCTTTGTAGCAGTCTTCAGAGAAATCAAATTAATGAATACACATGTACAAGCTAATCTTAAAAATCAGATTCTGAAAATAAAATTGTCTAGATTTTCGAATCATTTTATTATTAAGTTTAAAATCAATTATAAAGCAAATAAGTTTGATGGAATTGTGACGAGTCAATATGATCAACATTAGCATAGCGATCAAGTAATTGAATTACCTTTATTCTTTTTACATCTCATGCAGTCAGGTAACTGTGAAGGTAATGCAAAGAGGACGGCCCCCATCAAAATTGCCGCCAGACTGTCACCGGAATACCTGACAAAAATTATTGAATTATACTTTTTTATATGAACGGTATTTTTGCGTTTTTGTTTATAACCTATCAAATATCTGCTAAATTTATGACCTGCTCTTTAAGTTTGAATGCTTGGTTTCTAATTTCTTAAAGTTAAAACAGAAGGGTATTGTTTCATTATTACGCATTAGTTTTGATATTTATTTTTGCTTAATATACATATATGTAGAAAAATGTTAAATATTTAAGGCATGTTTCTTTCGTCCAAAGGGACATAAACTATTAAATTATATCATTTATAAGCCATATAGATAGCACAAACAAAGTACAAGCGGCTACGACACTAAACGTGTGTCAACCGAGCGGAAAGGACAGTTAATCCCTTAAGCCGTCTGGATACACGAATATGTATTTGTATCCAGACGGGACAAGGGACAGTACGTCCCTCATTCCGCACAAGTACATAATAAACATACACACTCTTATGCTAGTCATATATATATTTGTTACACCCTTATCAGTATCTCTATATAAAATCTACGTAGGAAAAATGCCTATTAATTCGAATATTTGACCAAGCAGTCAATATTTACATCAACATTGGCACTAGCGCAATAGTTAAAAAATATTGACCGATAAACGGTTAATCGTTTGTGACGTCACGTCGTTGATGACGCTATTAGCTCTACCTATTTTCCGCACTCTTTCTCTTATAGACGAAAATGAACGTACAAATCGCGTAGTTGTTGCAGTATTGATGTAAGGTATAACAAAACAAATATTGACTGGGAATGAGGGCAATATATGATTTGTTGGACCTTCAGACAAAATATAGCCCAGTCAATATATATATATATATATATATATATATACATATACATATACTTGAGCATTCTCTTCATAATAAGGTTCTTTCCTATACTTATGTACACTCATGAAGTCTACTCACCCCTTTCCCATAATGGATCCCCAACCAGGGACAAATTCGGGTTTCCTTGTTATCCATAATAACGCCAAGATTATAAAGTCCACCAATACCACGGCCTCGGCAAACCTGTAGAAAAGGAAAAAATCAAAAAAAAAGACGTAAAAAAAACCTCAAAAAGAATATGGATATCAAAAATATCTACTGCAATAGACGATTTTCACAATACCGCAGTTGACTTGTAGAAAAGGAAAAAATAAAAAAAAACGTAAAAAAAAAACCTCAAAAAGAATATGGATATCAAAAATATCTACTGCAATAGACGATTTTCACATAACCGCAGTTGACTTGTATTTTACACATCCTAAGACCCGACATGACAACATTTGACGTAACTTTTAACTGTGACGTCATATCTGAATTATGACGTCACGATTAGAAATGACATCAAAAATCTTGGTGTGTCTAAAATGCAAGTCTAACGGTAATATGAAGAAGGTTTATTATCCCTCAAGTGTCTGAGCATTATTCATGTAAACTTACGTTATAGAACCTAATTTGTTATATTCCCGTCGAAGATGACCACTGACATTGGAATATATACTGGTTTCCTTCTTATAACAAGGAAGGCATCTGTAAATGAAAATAAAATAATAGAAATATGAACTGCAAGTGACCATTGATATACCGATTTTTCGTTATACAGAGTCACTTCCCCCTGGGACGGTATCTGACATAAACGTATTATCACGTAATGAAATTCCTATAGAAATGTCGTATTTGAAGCCTGTTTTCACTGAAGAGAATGCTTATTCCCATAGACTTTGATGACGTCACAATCAATTAACGTCAGATGCCGTCTCAAATGAAAAGGGAAGGAGAAGACCTAAAAGCAACACTTAATATTAAACGTGCCAAGAGAATGGGTTTATTTAAGTCTTACTTGATACCCTGGTAGAACAATTGTAACCAACACCACGTAAAAATGAAGCAAACAATGGATAGGGGTAGACCAATCAACATCCAGTTTGCAAACGTTATTCCGGATTCTATCTTGTACTTGTTAAATAATCTAAAAAAAGAAAGAAAAAGAAATTTGAAAGCGAGCTGTATTAACTGCTTATTTAAGGCTAATATGATTCTGTTCATGATTTTGAAGAAAAGGGTATAATATATGTTACTTCAAGTAAATTACAATTAATCAATGAGTAAATTAAGATGCACATTAGTTTTTTTTATTTATTTATTCCATGGGGCATGTTTTATAGAACAAAAACCCCGCAACATTGAATTTTACAGACATAATATTGCAATCTTTGAAATTTTTGCAGCTAATGTTGTCTTTCCAACCACTGTTCTTTACAATGAGCTGTTAATAAGTTTGAGTCCTTAATTGTCCTTAAATGTTCAAAATACCTTTCATTTCTATTTAGCTTACATTTCAGCCTGTCCTTTCAGTATGATATTTGGTGGGGTTCCCGTCAGCGTTGCCATTCCACCAATATTGGCAGCAAACGCCGTACATAAGGCGAATGTTTTAGCCAATCTCTTGTAATCTTTTATTGTATCTGTGTCATCATCATTTATTTCCAATGTTCTTTAACAAAATATTGTACACATCAGGACCAGACACCATAAAGTAAGAATCACAATGTTCTTTTGTCTCCCTATAGTATCAGTATCAACTTTGAATTATTCTAACAATTTTTCTTGTTGAAGAGTAAAAGACAATGGATTAACTCAATATCTAAATTGTTCACTATTTTTTCTATATATGGCATTTTGACAATTTAACTTAAGTCAATCCTTGGCTTATGGTGCTGTGCCCAGATTGTAATTCAAATGACATAGTAAGAGCCGTCACATTTTATGGCTGTTCGTTCATAACTTTCTGCAAATATAACAATGTGTGTCTGATTTTAACTCATTTACTATAAATAGAATCTAAATTTAGTTATGTTTGTTGATGGGTTGCTACATGCAGGTTGATGCGAACTATTAGTTTTGATAATATCTTCTTTTAATGCAATGAATTCATCATCTAGATATCACAAATATGGACAATGGCTAACTCTTAATTCACAGTACAAAATCGATAATTCAGAAAATCATAAACCGAAGGAATACTAAATCAGGATAAAGGGAAACCATAGCAAACAAACAAATCCCAACCACACGAAAAGAAGAGAACTCCCAATATGGTAGTGAGACCAGGTGCACAGGAAGAGTCAGCATCTCCTGCTTGCATGCAACACCCGTAGCTATACATAAGATTATGTTAATTTCTTACATTTCAGTATTTACTTTATGCATCTTTTCCATCTCTATGTCCACATGTTTTTCATCGATTGACCCGGTCTGAACTTTCCCATTGCTCGTCCCAATCTTTAAATCAGCCTTCTCTTTCTGGGTAAGGAGGGCTTTGTCGTTTGTTTGTTCATCGTTATCGTCGTCTTTTTTGTCTATCAACTCAATTGATTCCTTTTGTCCTTCGTGAAAATATAACAATTAAATGAATCTCAATAACAAAATAGCTAAATACATTCAAACCTTCTTCGACTGACTGGTAATAAAAAACTGAGCATTTTTGTCTTCAGCTTTTTTTTTTTGCGTTTTTCATTTGTAAGTTAACAAGTTTAAAAGTAAAGATATTCTTACAACACATTGAAAGATATAAAATGTGAAAGCCCTATTGCGGACGATTCAAAAGGTATTCGCCAAAACAAAAGATTTTTAAACCTGACGGACGGACAGATGGACAGACAGACGAACGAACCACCCATGGATACGTTATATTTTAATCAATAAGCAATTCAAACTGTGTAAATAGTGTGAAGTCAGAATTATGAATAAAGCAGCATTATAAATAAACTGCAGTCAACAGCTCCTCCTTAAATGCTGACATCAAGGTGCACTGAATATCTTGCTGATGTACATACTAGGTGACAAAAGAATGATTACATCGACGTACATGTAAGGATGAAAATCTACACCAAACTTGTCATTTTGTCACATTTAAGCATTTTTTGTCAAATGAAATATGCAGTTTACAAAACTCAGCCAGTCAAGGACAAGTCAAATATTTCAGTTACCTGTTTGTTCATGTTAACTAAAAGTTAGAATTAATCACTCGATTTAATATGTAAAGTTCAAGCAAATGTAATCTAAAATGGACTTTTTGTGTACTAAGCTTTATGAAGTAAAACTAATTTCATAAAGCTAAGTACACAAAAAAATCCATGTTAGATTAACTTGTTGATAAAGCATTAATTCCAACTACGTCATTTCATTTGTGAATTCAAATTGAGACCTTATTTTCCCGCCGTCTCTATTTTTTCTTCATAGCCGGTGTTTATTCTATTGCGCGAAGACGGATACCCATCTACAACCCTCTCAAAACACAAGAACACGTAATTAAGAAAAATAATCGCTTCTTTTCAATGAAGATATAACCACCATTTCATAAATTTTCAAATAATACCAGTATATTAAAGTTTCATTTGATATCTTCTAGAATATTGTCGTGGTTGTTTCTGTGATGCTGATCTAAATGTCACATGATGTTTACCTGTATCTATGGAATCCTTAATCACGGTCAGTATTGCGTTTAATATAGGGACCATCATGGCTGTGGTCGCAGTGTTACTCATCCACATTGACAAAAACCAGCATGGCAGCATAATGCCCAGCATCAACCTAAAACGAAAGTAGATGACGTAAAAAAAGTTGGTATGACACAATATCCAACATCAAGTCGTTATACTTTCTTGGCATCTATTAAAGCTGATACATTTTGATTTTTTTTTACAATATTTCTTGAAATTTCTAAAACATAGGTCCTGTAGAACCACCACCAATCCTGCTACGTCTTTCGGTAGATTTTTGGATATGATCATTTTCACCCTTTTTGGTCGTGTTGCATGGTTTGGATTGGGATTCACTGACGGGGGTTAAGTGGCCGAAAAGTACATGACTGGTCCATGCTGAAAATTTATCTGTTCTTAAATGATGCCATTGAATTTGACGTTTAACATTGGTACCGAAGACTTTCAAGTTATTCCAAAATGATCCCCTATGGCCGGAGTGACAAGTGTTACGAGCAGGCAGTAGATACTCATATTCCTCGGGCATCCGATTCAAAGATGGCCGTCCAAAGTCACATTGGCCTCCTTCCTGTTATGTCTTGTTATTACTGTTTTGATGTTTCTCTGTGTCTGTTTCGATTGTTTTGTGTGATGTTCTTGTAGATATTATTGTGTCTTTTTGCGGTTTGTATTTTTTCCGATGTCATTAATGTGCCACTTTCTTGTGTGTTTGTTTTGCTGGTGAGTGCAGGGTGGTCATGCTGGAGATCTCTCCCTTTCCTTATGTCTTCATCGGATATTTCAAATAATTCATCATTAAAGCTTGTTTTATTCCAGTCTAAGACTTCAACAGAAAAAGTATCTTCCTGACGCATCGAAGTTTTGTTCTGTTCTTTAAATTTGTATCGATCTGTTTGTTTGAGGGCTTTTCATTTGTTTGTTTCCTTGTTTGTTTGTTCTTTGATTGTTTGTGTGTTTTCGTTTTTAATATTAATCTTTCTATAGTATTTTATTTCCATTAACTTCAGAATTAATCAAATTGAATGTGCATTTAATCATTTCGGGATATATGTCTCTTGTACCTGTTCATACAATGTATAGACAAATCTATCAAATTGTCATGAATGGAATCTCAAATAAAGTCTAACTTACTCCGCCAGTCCATAAGGCAATGTACAGAAGTTAGCAAGTTTACGCTGTCAGTGCGAGAGTTATTGATTGTATTTGTCGAAGCAAGTAAATTAAGTTCGGATCATAAAGTATCTGTTCTGAAATGCAGTTTTGCGATCAGGATCAAATATTCTTCCTAAATGAACATTTCTGCGACAAAAAGTCATAAATCAATCCCAGGGCTTTCAGACAAGTTTTGAGAGATCAGATTTTATATCACAATGTGACAGATTCTGGAAACCTCAAGGGAGGAACTAGATTTTGTACATGGGCATGAGGAGTAAGACTACCAAAACGAAGTGCTCCATCTCCTTTCTTTTATGTGTTGTCATCAATGTTTGATGTTTATGTACGTCTGTTACGATTGTTTTGGCGAGGGTTAATTATCCGAAACGTGCATGTCTGGTCCATGCTGTAAATGATGCTAATGAATTTGAAGACGTTAAACAATTGTATGATGTTCTAGTGAATATTGTTGTGTCTTTTTACGATTTGTAGTTTTGTATAATGTCATTTATGTGTCACTTTCTTGTGGGTTTGTTTCGCTTGGTGAATGCAGGGTGGTCATGCTGGAGATAATTCCATTTCATCTGAAGATATGAATGAAAAAAATCCAACTTGAAGGCAGATGGTGTCCAATAACATCACGTAAACACCCCGATCTACATGTTTATCTGTCCATGATAACTAGATAAAAAGGATGAATTGTATCATTACCGTTTTATCGCAGTTGGCTAATGAACGAAATTGGCAAAAAAAAAAGAAGAAATAGAGAATAGATCAGATTTTATATAGTCGATAGCGCATAGATATTAAACAGTGCTAAAGGACCAGTATGGAAAAGTCGACGAAAACAAACCCCAAACAATATTAAAATATTGATAATGAAAAGATACACTGGTGGCTGTTCAAACACCAATTTTCGGTTTAACTCCTGAAGTTAGTGACCAATATTAGTCTGTATAATTGTTTCTATGGTAACTCTTTTGTAAGGATTCTTAACGTCTGGAACTAGTGGTCTAATGAGATGAAATCCAAACACCCCTAGAACCCTTTTCCCATCATTTCTTGATTTTCTTGAACACATATTATGTAATATAAATCTCGGTCCGACAACAATATCCTGTTGCAAACAGAGTTCAGTCTCTCTAATTAGGCGACCATCCATACATCACATATTATGTAATAGAAAATCGTCTACGAATCGATCATATATTTTGACAAGACAATTTGCTTTCCAAAGGAAGCAATCAGGAGCAATCGGGAAACGGTTGCCAATAGGATATCATTCATCTAAAATATACGACACGTCGAGTTGTGTAGCATTTTTCCCTAACTCTTTCATTTCATTTTCAGAGATTCATAACATGCGATTTTACATATTTCAAAATTATGTTTTGTGATAATGAAACACGTAAATAGAAACTTTTTCATCCTCAAATTTTTTTTTTCAAAAATTGAAATTTTCAAATAAGAAAAAAAATAAATAAAATTTAAAAATATATGGGTCAAACGTGTAACAAATGCTTTCTATACCAGGTTCATCTTCAGAATTACACAGGAATGGGTTACTGCTCATTTTCTAACAGCAACATGGACAAATGTTTAACTTCTTCAAATTCAATAACATCATTTAAGAACAGATAAATCTTCAGCATGGACCAGGCATGCACGTTTAGCATGTTTAGGGTACTTAACCCTCGTCAGTGATCCTCAATCTAAACAATGTCATATTACCAGAGAGTGTGAAAATTATTATGTCCAAACATTTATCGAAAGACGTAGCAGGATGGGTGGGATATGATGCTGCATGACCCCCTTTTTAGAAATTTCAAGAAATTTTGATAACAGAAACTCACTTTCGATGGGGGCATCACTGATGAGGATTTAATATCCGAAAATTCTTCGGATGGTAAAGAGATGAAACACTTCCATATTATGGACAGAAATTGTGTATACTAATTTATGGATGGCCGTATATATGCATTTCGACCATTAAGCCATACATTTCAAAGGTGTGTTCCCGGAACGTCGAAAATATTTTAATGACTATGTCTTAATTGAGTGTGAAAGGGGCCTTCTAAGGGGTAAACCAATTAACCAATTAGTGCACGTTATCTGTGCAAAACGTAATGTAGAAAGGTATATATGTATATGACATTTTGACATTGATCAAAATTCGTTGTTTTACTAGAGTATAAACAGATGCATATAAAAGCGTGTACATGTTTGAGTCGTACTTGTATAGTGGAGATGTCTACCATGTAAGGTGAATGTATTGATTCAAAATTGTAAAATTTGATGAGATTTCTACGAATCTTCAATGTAAAATGTCACATATCAAGGTCGCCGGTAGCAGTAATAATTGATTAAGAAGAAAGAATGGTTTACATATTTCATATCAGATATTTATTTATTTTCTCTCTCTCTGTCTCTCTCTCTTATTTTTCTTTTTTTTTTTTTTATTTCTATTTATTTATTTTTTTTTTTTTGGTTATATCTAGTAAGCAGTAGTTTATCAATTTTGTATGATACACAGATTGTGATTGGGTACTTTGTCGTATTTCACCCAATGAAATGGGTTGTTTCACTTCTTGATTGTAAACGTGCAACTGTTTGTTTGACAGGTGGAATTTAAGAAGTCTTCTAAATGGTCTAGTTTGGTTATTTTGTTGAATGATGATATAATCTCGAAGAAAAATGCTTTCAAAGCAGAAAAATGAAAAGAAAATTATTTGTTGATTTGTTATTCTTACCATTATTTCACTCTTTTATTGAATTAAACAACACAAACTCAAACCGAGCCGAAAAAACGAGAACCGCCGTTCATTTTCCTGGTGGTGTATATATTGGGGTGCGCATGCTGGACGATCCTCTTGAATGTACTATGCCATCCCTCAAGGTTGTTGGTGGTGCGTGGTCCTTGGTTTTCGAAGTGGTTCCAAACCAGTCTGTCGCCTTCAACCCACTGTTCGGTCACGTAGTCGGTGAATCGCTGCGTTAGGTCGGTGATGTTAGCATCATCTCTGTCTTCTAGGGCCTCGAACCAAACGTCGTCTATGGTCTACTTCGTTGATGCAGCGGTTCTCGACATTCCTTCTTCTTGTATTTCGACCATATAGATTTTAAATGAATTTTCAATTTGCTTTTGAATTCTATAGCTTGAAAAGATTCCGTTTATTTATCCTTATTCTGTTTATTCATCCTTATTGTCTGTTGATTATTTATTCTTTCTTTCTTTAAATCTTAATGCATCTGATAGTGATATTTTTGAAAATGAATGCAATATTTATTTATTTGAATAAAGTTGTTTTTAAACTCCTTTGCAAGTCTAAATTCTGATTAACTTTTCCTCAAAGAAATTTACTTAGAATTTTCCTCATTTGAATCAAATCTTACACAGGTAAAACACATGTAAATTACAGGTAACCTGCGCTAATTGGTTAATTGGATATCCCTTAGAAAGCCCCTTTCACACCCAATTTAGACATAGTCATTAAAATATTTTCGACGTTCCGGGAATAAACCATTTCAAAGGGGGTTCTATTAGATCAGATGGCGCATCAACAAATCTCTTTCATTCTTGAAATACATGATATTGTAAAGCGGGTCAAAATTAAGGGACAACCCCTACTATAATGTTTTGAAAACACAAATAAATCATAAGCTGCACACATATATAGCAGACGTATTTTGTTTACTCTCGATATCTCGTTACATGTTGCCATTATCCTCACCAGAAGCTGAGAGAAACATCAAATAAGTACCAAAATAAGGGCATAAAGACATACGGAAGGACGAACAAATATGACCATGGACTTAATTAAAGGGAAATCCTGCATTGCAAATGGGCACACTTACCATCTTGGTTCCGTGCCCACAAGAGTGAGAGCCCTCAGCGCAATGCGTCTATGTAAATTCCATTTTTCTACCGCAACTGCCACAATCAAACTTCCAAGAAATAACATCAATGTGTCCTGAAATTAAACTTTAATTTGTAAGGATTACATTTGTAAAAGGCAAATAAACATTACAGAAGTACCCATCAGCTATTCAGTCTCATAGTCGAGAAGGCAAGAAAAAATCATTAGATTTTCCACAGGAACGGTTGCGAACCTCGAAATGAACAAATTCCGAAGTAAGACCAGGTGCCCGGGGAGAATCAGCGTCTCCTGATTACATGCAACACCCGTGGCAACAGCTCCATGGAAACCTGTCAAATTTGGTGATTGTCTCGATGTACATTTTGATGTACATATCAGGTAAGTATGTCTTGCTTGGTGATGATGCCAGCCATTCAATCACAATGTAGAATGTCACTGATCATTCTTGAAAGGGGAATCTCATATGCTTTTATTATATCCCCGTAGCTGCCGAAGAACTTCCTCAATGATGACTTCAGCCGTTGTGTAACATAACCCTGAACAAGTAGTGTACTTGCATGTGACATAAATGCGATATGTGACGTAAAAGAAAGGAAGGGATCTCCAATTGTCAAGACTCGGTTGCAGCACCCACAGCAAAAAAAAAAAAAAAAAAAAAAAACCGAAACACTCCAAGTGAAAGCATATAGCAGTGGCGGAATTAGGATTTCAGAAAGGGGGGGGGGGGGGCACGGTTTCAGCTCGAAGAAAATTTTTCACAGTTAAACTGAAAAGCAAAAAAAAAACCCGTTAATCTAAAGACTGATGTTCTAATTAAGAAGTGGGTAGGGGGGGGAGTTCATTCCATTTGCATGTACAAGAGACGTAAAGAGATAAAGCATAAAAAGGGCATTCTGAATCAATAACTTTGGGTGAAAAAGGGGGGGGGCTCTAAATCCGCCACTGCATAGTAGACTCACTCACGTTATGAGACTGAACGAAAAGCGAATATGTGGCAGTTTGAGATCTTTCTGTTTTACACTGCACGTCGCACATATTTTGACGTCATCGAACATTACGTCAGGTCATCGTTAGATTTGTGCACATTTTTGGTATCGATTCTGATAAAAACTCATTTCTCAGCAATATCGCGATTAATTTTATTAATCTCACCTTGAAATAACTCGAACATATTTCTTTAACTGTGATCACGCCAAGTAGGGGAAATAATAAAACAGGAAGCAATGACGTCACCGGGAGAGGAAGTGCTTCAAACAGCCAAAATATTGCAATAACGATAACTCCGTATGCACACTTTGATACCTGTAAATTTACAGAAAAGGTAAGGGTTAGCAAGCATTCAAAGATATATCATGATTGTTATATTCATCTTTATATTATCATCATGATCGAATTATGATTACCATACCAATGATGATATGATTATAATGATGATTAAGATAATTATAATAAAATTTCTATTAAGGTAAACTCCGTCCATTTCATAATCTGAATATTTAATTTCTGAAAATCATTAGTAGTACAGCCCCGACCAGTCGAAAGTTTAACGCCGAGATGACGAAATTTTGAAAGCTTAATTCGAAAGTTTCGTTAACTATTCGTCAGCGATTTTTTGAAAGCTACTGAGATGACGAAATTTTGAAAGCTCTAAAAAGCTTTCGAAAAATCGCTGACGAAAATTTCGTTAACTAATCTTAGTTAACGAAAAATTTGAAAGCTATGAGCTTTCAAATTTTCGTCATCTCGGAGCTTTCAAAATATTTGAAAGCAATCGCTGACGAATTTTTGAAAGCAATCGCTGACGAGAATTTTGAAAGCAATCGCTGACGAAATTTTTGAAAGCTATCGCTGACGAAAGTTTTGAAAGCTATCGCTGACGAAAATTTTGAAAGCTATCGCTGACGAAAATTTTGAAAGCTTTTTGAACGCTCGGGTACCATATTGTTTTTGCAATGGCTGCAGCACGCCTCGGGCGAATTCCTCTACACAGTTTAGAGGATGAAAGAAGCCGTCTCTTTATCGGCGTGGCACTTTAAAAAAATATCTTTCTCCGACAGTCACAGAGAAGCCAGGGTTTCGCTGGATATAAATTCCCCTCATTTAGTCAGAATTTGGCCGGTCAGATGTAAATTATCTGGTATATATATACATTTAGATTTAAGATGAAATGGAAGTTGTTCATATATACACTTAAAGATGGAATACCTTTACAAGTAATACAAATACAGGTAAATTCAGGTAACTAATTAGTGCAAAGCATACCCTTTTGATGGCCCCATTCACCCCCAATTAACATAATGTTATTTTAACCAAGTAGGTGTATGGGGAACACACCGATCTGGGAAACACGGAATCTTCAAAAAAAAAAAAAAAAAAAAAATCAGTAAAAATGAACTTATACAAATAAACAAGATACAGTATTTGATTTAATCCAGGAATATATATTTTCATAATATAATCTGAATAAACATCAAAATTAATACTATTTCATCAAGCAAATAATGAAGATGATTGCTTTGATTTCGGCCTTCTTGGTTTTCTCGTTACAAAATAGCTTACGAGAAAAGCTTTCAAAAATTTTGAAAGCTAGTTAACGAAATTTTCGTCAGCGATTAGCTTTCAAAAAATTTGAAAGCTAAAGTTAACGAAATTTTCGTCAGCGATAAGCTTTCAAAAATTTTGAAAGCTATAGCTGACGAAATTTCGTTAACTATAGCTTTCAAATTTTTTGAAAGCTAATCGCTGACGAAATTTCGTTAACTATAGCTTTCAATATTTTTGAAAGCTATCGCTGACGAAAACTTTGAAAGCTATGGAATCGCTGACGAAAATTAGTTAACGAAAAATCGCTGACGAAATTTCGTCATCTCTTGAGTATTCAAAATTTTGAAAGCAATCGCTGACGAAATTTTGAAAGCTTAGCTTTCAAAAAGCTTTCAATTCGTTTACGAATTGAAAGCGAATATTAAACTTTCGACTGGTCGGGGCTGTACATGATTTTCTGGACGACTGGATTGCAAAGAAAATGGTTTGTTGTAACAGTTGTAAAACAAAGGAGGGGATCTCCAACAACACTCGGTTGCAGAATCCACAGCAAAACCCAAAAACACCCAATTCTACAAAAATAAAAAACCATAAAGCAGACACGCAAAGAAATAGACTCAATAGGTACAATAAACGCCAAATCACATAGAAGCATAAATCACAAATGATTACACATAAACCAAAGAGACCAATGCGCATCAGGTGCCGAATTAGGGCGGTCATCTGCCACGTCAATAGCAGACGGTGCGGTAATTCGGATTACGTGCGCACAGCCTCCCACTTTTCCGATTACTCAGAGGTCTTGAAGAACGTACAATTGTAACAAGCAGTTGATGCTTCCTCTGCCTGGTATTAAGCGTTTTTTTAATCTATTTTTATCTTTTATATTGTTTTGCATGCAATGTAAGTATATTACTCCTCCAGACCGGTACATGCAATCCGGTAACACGTAATCTGGATAACCACACCGTTTGGTACTTGCGGAGCAAATAGCCGTCCTCAGTCGACACCGGTTGCTCTTTGGTTTATATGTAGTCTTCCTCACAGGCGCCAGATTCCTAAAAAAATTAATACCACATCTTAAACTCCCGTTTCTCTTCTCTTTACTCTTTCCTTAAGGCATGACAGCTTCCATATTTAAACACCATCCCCCCTCTTTACCCCCTCAATATCTTAAGTTTCAACAAGATTTCAGCATTATGCTATATATCATTATTTTCTACAGATATTTTTCTTCACGATCGTAATCTATTTGTCATTGATTATACTTGTATTTAGCCGCAATTAATCCAAAAACATGAAACGGAGTCGAAACCTACACTTTACGTTATTCTTAGCATGCGCAGGTTGTTAGTTGGAGTTGTCATCCTTGCCGCTAACGGTAAAGTGTAGGTTTCGACTCGATTTAAAACATGGGAGCTGTCATGCCTTGTAAAAGGATAAAGAGAAGAGAAAGGGCGTTTTAGATGGGTTATAGTTTTATCTCTAGGAATCTGGTGCCTGTGGTCTTCCTCTGTCGTGTATCTCCTTTTTGTGTTTTTGCATCGGGTGTTTTGGTGTTTTGCTGTTGGTACTGCAACAGGGTCTGATTAGAGATCCCCTCCTTTCCTTCGTGCAAATAAATTAGACCACTTTTGAAAACTTCTCTTAACAAATCAAACTACAGTATATCAGTACTTTTTCATATTGTTACACAAGGTATACAGTCCTTTTTTATACAATGAATGAAAATTCAAAGCCATGCTTATTTAGCAAAGAAAATAAAATAATTATAATAATATAGAAACTAAGTTTCTTTTCTCTCTTTCTCCCTCTTCAAAACACTTAGGATGATCCAAAAACAATGTTTCATCAAAGAGTAATCTCAAGATTTCATGTTTAAACAGACTTAGCATCAGATATAAACACCCACTCGGTGTACGATTTTATGAGAAATTAATACCATCTCGATTGAATCATTGTCTGGCAACGATAGGTGATATTTCCAGGAATCGTACCAAATGACCTTAGATCGATGGATAGAAGAGATAACTATGCAAAAAGACAGGTTTCGTTTGTCTTTCCCTCGTGCTAATCTTTCTGAACATTTTATAGACGATTGGAAATCAAAATGTTTATACGTCGGTACAAGATGAATTTCTTTTTTCTGAACGTCTGTTATCGAAGCACGGGAAGAAATCTTGAAATTATGTTGTTGTTGTTGGGTTTCTTTAGGGGGGGGGGTTACATGGTTTTTTGCCTGTAATTTTGAACAACATATATGCATGTACACGTTTTAAATGGGGAAAAAACGCATAAATTGCAAATTACAAGGAGTTTCTTATCATCTGCACGCTTTATAAGAAATGCAAAATTAAGATATTGAGTACATATTATTCTTGTAATACCCATATGTTTTAGTTCACTGGTGATTGATTTTCGTAAATGTTTATACATGTAATCATAGTGCAACTTGCATCAAACATGTGCAGAATGCAGATCTAGAGATTTGAATCCATCGGAAATCTAAGATTCTCTTCCCTTTTCTTTGATACATTTTTTTTTTCAATTTTCCTTAAAATTATTTTTCGTTTCAATATTTCATACTATCGGTATTTTATTTTACAAACTACCTACCGTATCGTCCTGAAGCGCAAGTGGTAGGAACAACAAAGGTGCTGCGAAAACAATGAACAATTTCCTGTGATCATTCACTAATTTCAGAATCTTCAAATATTTTCCAGATGTTTTAGATGACTTTGCCATAACTAAAAATCCATTTAATTCGACATTGAATATTCTTTCGTCTTTGTTAATAACACGCAAAACATCTTCATTGATATATCGCACGTAGTCCCTAGTTAAACCACGTGCACCGCGCGTGTAGATTGTTAATTTTCCCCTAGGAAACTGACTGTTCACTTTCTTTATTAATAAACACATTGTAGTGGGGCTTTATCTTTCGGAAATAAAGGATGACATGAAATGAAAAGACAGAAAACAGTATTACGAAAGAGAGAGAGAGAGAGAGAGAGAGAGAGAGAGAGAGAGAGAGAGAGAGAGAGAGTGAGAGAGGGAGGGAGAGAGAAAATTTATTGCTCAATAAAATCTTCTCCCCTTTTTTCAGGGACGGGGATTAAAAGTTGACCAGACTTATATGATTTTAATGTAGAAGGAGCTTTAAAAAATCTCCTTTTTTATTTATCTATGTATTTATCTATGTATTTATTTATTTATTCATTTTACTTTATTATATTCTATTTTTTTTTCTTTTGCTAGGTGTGTCTTCCTAGTTTCTTTAATTAATTTGTTCAGTATTCTGAAAATCATTTGAATAAGAAAGACGAATGGCTCCTGGATTTTTATTGTTGTGGATGTTTTGTTTTCTTAATTACTGCTTCGATTCAGCAAAACTATAGGATATACTTAAATAGTTCGAAATGAACCACTATAGTCAATATCAGTATTACAGATTTCCGTACTAAGAAAGCCTACCTTCCCCTTTCTCTATAAACCTTCCGCATTCCCTCTTACATCGATCGCAGCTTGTGTATTGATTTATTGATCTACTCAGAAATACATCCGCTTTATTGCGTCATGAAAAATCTTCTTTAGCGTGAACCGTTCAAGTACAGTATATGGAGACATGGTGGAGGTTATAAAACATTTATCAAGTAATTACTTTTGAATTATTGATTTATTATAAGAATGTATGATGTTATTTGCCAAGTTCTAACAAAAACAAAAAAAAAAGGGGGGGGGGGGGCTACTTCATAACAGATTTTCTTCAGCTTGCTAGATTATTAAAGTTCAAAGACAAAGTCGAATTACAATTCACTGAATTATAGAAAAGTCGCGTTTCAAATTTAATCATTCAAGTCGGACTTGGAACCCCCCCCCCCCCCCCTTTTTTTTAAAACATGTTGATCCATACATAAAACATGATATCAGTCACAAATTGTTCTGTCCTTTTTATAAATCAAAAATTGAGAATGTATGTAATAAATTAAGAATATGTTATAAATTAGAAATATGTTATAAATCAGAAATATGTTATAAATATGTTATAAATAAAAACTATGTTATAAATCAAAATTATGCACAGAGCAAGAACGTTTTCAAAGGAGTGGGGATGGAATGAAGTGACGTAGGGTAGGGGGCTCGGTCTAAGCTCTATGAAGAATTTCAGGAGGACATAGAGAGATTCATTTTATTTTTAGAGTTTTTAACACATTAAAAATTCGCAAATGAACAACTTTGAATAAAAGGAAGTGGTAATGTAAGACACTAATAGCGACGATAATGGTGTTGTAATCCAGATTACATTCATATAACTCTCCTGGAAATAGAAGAACATATTTTTGTACAACGAAATAGGAGAAACGAAGGGTACGCATAATATTATATGAATGTATACTAATGTGAAGATCGTTATTCAAGAATCCTTCACCAAGAGACCATGAAAGAAAAATTATCGAACACATTCCTCCTCCCCCCCCCCCCCCCCCCTTCCCTTACATAAGTACACATAAGAGTTATCCTACCCACGCCTCGTACGTCTTTTAATACATTTTTGGACATAATAATTTCACACTGACGAGGATTAAGTACCCGAAACGTGCATGTCTACTTTATCTTTAAACTTCTTCAATGAGGCTTTGAATTTGAAGACGTTTACCAATTACTATCCTAAATTGCCAAAGGACCTGGTATAAAAATCAACGGCACTAAACTCACGACAAACTGTTTCCACCAGATTGTTAAAATTCTAGCAATTTGTCTGAGTTTGTCGAAACAACCTACCTTGCTATCCGGAATTGCCAAAGGTATAAAGACTATCGGCACTAAAATCACGAGAAATAGTTTCCACCAATGGGCCAATATTCTAACAAATCGTCTGAATTTGTCGAAACAAATGCTTCTTCCGTCCATCTTCATCAACGTTTTTGTTTAAACATATCCCTGTTTTGAATATATATTTTAGGATGAATTATTTTACATGACTCAATTTCACGATAGAGTTTCACACAAATATCTCTTCCGAGTTCCGTATTACTGTTTTAATGATATTTAGTTTGAATCCGACAAAATTCATATTTTACAGATTCTTCGGAATAAAAGTAACGATTTACAATGCACAATCTGAATTGTTTAAAACACACCGCACATTTGTTCTTACACCCGTACATTGTTAAGTTGTCCCGCCTTAACATTACGTAATACAGAAATATCTGGAAAAATCATCGATTTGCTACCTTACGTGCAGAAATTAACATACGAAATTTCCGTGCTGATTGCAACATATTTCTAAATGTGAAATCAAAACTATAAATGTTAACTTTGGCGGAAATCGAAAGGTCGTTTACACCATGTTGATTTCCTGACGAAATGTCACACTTTTATTCAATAAAAATGAATAATAGATTTTCATATTCCGTGTTAGATGGGGTTTGAAAATAACTTTGTAGTTTTCATTCATCTAGGTTCCTTTTTTATAACGAATCGGACATATACATGTGTCTGTAATTTCAAAGACAAGGAAGGAAAGAAAACGTGATGTTATATTTCTAAAATACTTGCATATTCATGCAAGTACACGATTCACTTATTTTGACAGTATTGGCAGATTAGATTTGGACGTATTCCATCGGATTTTCTACAAAAAGGGGGGTTGATGTCCTGCTATTTTTTCTTACTTATTTTGACAGTATTGGCAGATTCGACTGAGGCATATTCCATCTGCTTTTCTACAAAAAAAAAAGGGGGGTGATTTCCTGCTATTTTTTCTTACTTATTTTGACAGTATTGGCAGATTCGACTGGAGCGTATTCCATCTGCTTTTCTACAAAAAAAAAAGGGGGGGGGTGATGGCCTGCTATTTATTTCTTGCTGAAAGTTTCTCTACATCTGATTAGCAATTGTTTCCTAAAATATATAACCCCTTTTCGCCCTGCCCTACTCGGATTCAAAATCAAACACATACGGAATAAACTTCGTTGCAAATCATTCAATTCAATCTATAGTCATATTCAAATTACTTGATATTTCTTTAAAAGTTTATCGACATTTGATCATGTGTTTATCCGGTTTTTACAGCCTTTTTGCCTAAAACTACACTTTCATAGCCCTCTATAATTGAATGACTATTGAAACTGCGCAGTACATTTGACAAAAATCTATAAACACTTTTTTCATTTAAGCTGAGCAGAGGGAAAGTACATAGTAAAGTAATAAATTTTACATTATAAATTTCTGTTAAAAGGTCTCAGATCTGTACACTAAATGATAAAGCGAGGTTCAAATACCTCCTTTGTTTCTCTCTTACAGTAACTATATTTTCAAAAATTTTTGTGTACCAGTGAGTTATTGCACTACATCTCAAAATCAAGACAAAAAACATTCCTCTGCCATAAACAAACACGCTGTTAATTTGGAGAGCATTAAGCCTGAGATATACTAAACCAGCCCCCCCCCCCCCCTTTCTAAAAATTATTTAAAAAGAAATACAGAAAGATTTAAAATAAAGCTGAGATATTGAAACATATTTTATGTGGGTTTTATGGGGAGAAGGGAAATCCATATTGTAAGAGTAAATTTAAGTCCAAGGAAGAGAAAGCATCTTTTCAATCTGTGACCTTGACTATTGACCTATACATGTATGTCGGCGATATTTTCTGTATACACCCCCCCCCCCCAAAAAAACATACGTTTTAATCATCCGAAATGGACCCTATTTACCGTAGTGAAGAAAATAGCCATCGGTATTGTATATATAACTATTACAGTCTGAAAATGACTTACATGCACAAACAAAATACAGAAAATACAGAAAATACAGAAATACAGAAAAAGGTTTCATTTCTGAAAGCAAAACACAACTTCAACAGAACTCCGTTGCAGCACAAACTGTACAAAACATCGAAAACACCAAACTGCGAAAACACAGAATGGGCAAGCACAACGAGAGACACTAAAGGGACAAGGGTGACCAAACACAGAATGGGCAAGCACAACGAGAGACACTAAAGGGACAAGGGTGACCAAACACAGAATGGGCAAGCACAACGAGAGACACTAAAGGGACAAGATTGACCAAACACAGAATGGACAAACACAACGAGAGACACTAAAGGGACAAGGGTGACCAAACACAGAATGGGCAAGCACAACGAGAGACACTAAAGGGACAAGATTGACCAAACACAGAATGGACAAGCACAACGAGAGACACTAAAGGGACAAGGGTGACCAAACACAGAATGGACAAGCACAACGAGAGACACTAAAGGGACAAGATTGACCAAACACAGAATGGGAAAGCACAATGAGAGACACTAAAGGGACAAGGGTGACCAAACACAGAATGGGCAAGCACAACGAGAGACACTAAAGGGACAAGATTGACCAAACACAGAATGGACAAGCACAACGAGAGACACTAAAGGGACAAGATTGACCAAACACAGAATGGGCAAGCACAACGAGAGACACTAAAGGGACAAGGGTGACCAAACACAGAATGGGCAAGCACAACGAGAGACACTAAAGGGACAAGGGTGACCAAACACAGAATGGGCAAGCACAACGAGATACACTAAAAGGACAAGGGTGACCAAACACAAAAGAGGACACAAGATTGAGAGAGTTCTTCCATAGGGAAGGGATGATATTAATAAAAACACAAACACTAAAATACAAAAAAATGTCACCTGCCCTTTATCAAGTGTAAAAATGATAATGTAGCAAACCATTGGTTTTTTTTTTCATTTGACACTGACCGAGGGGCCGAAAATTTGTGTATTTGAGTGTTTGTGTGTTTACTTATACCAAACAAAATCAAATTAAACATTAAACGCAAAAGACTACACATAAACCAACAAAAACGATGGAAAATCAGTGACTAGTTACGACGACCATCTGCTACGCTAGTATGAAATGGTGTAGTTGTCAGGATAATATACGCATAACACTCTAACTTTTCCGGTTACCCTGAGGTATCAAAGAACACACAAGTTAACTATAGCCAAAATACCATCTCATCTTCAGGTATCGTAATAAACTAGGCAGTAAATTGTTGTGTACAATAGTACCCTTACTATAAGACGACAGCAAAGTGCAGGGACCCATGTTACAGATAGATGTGTAAGGACATTGTTAAAGTTAGGGCGTTTTGCAAATGTAACACATTGATACAATACGCAAGAGGCTGTAAAAATAACAGTTTACCCTCCAATAATTTAAATTAAAATACAAATATGCACTAAATAATTCTCCGAAAATTGATAATTTACCATTTTTCAAAAAAGTTCATGCGGCCAGATTATTGACAACGTAACAATGATTTAAAAGAAAGGAGGGAATCTCCAACCAGTCAGTCCCGGATGCAGTACCCACAGCAAAGGACCAAAATTCCCCATACGAAAACATAGAGTAGACAAGCACAGAAAGATACTCAAGAGACATTCATATTTGAAGTGTTTAACGTCTTCAAATTCATAAGCATCATTTTAGAGCAGATAAATTTACAGCATGGACCAGACAAATAACCCTCGTCGGTGATCCTTAATCTAAACAATGTAATATGGCCAAAATCTGCGAAAATTATGTCCTAAGTATTTACCGAAAGACGTACAAATGTAGCAAGATGGCTGGAATATGATGCTACAGGACCCAGGTTTAAGAAATTTGAGAAACATTTGTAAACAGAAATTTTCAAATGCGTTTGAAGAAACGACCAACCGAAATTGATATGCAAGGAGGACATGATCCCAGCTCCAGGAGCCTTCCACTCTTTTCTTTTATGTAATATACATATGAAATAAACTTCATAAATTGCCTTTAGCATCCGCAAATTTAAAAAGTACAAGCTAGATAATGCAAACTCATAATTTGCAAAATATTAGCCTGAAGCTCTAAACCATTTGTAATAAATAAATTCACGTATCAATTTGAGACGCATATCTAATTCAATCCTTGCTTTTAAATAAATGATGTTTTGCCTTTTATAAATATGTTTATTTCATGGTTAACTGATTGCTTCTAACAAAACACAATTTACATTAATTTGAAACCATTTTAATGGGGTTATGACTGCTGCGTCCTTATTTGAGTGTCATTTGCTACTTTCATCTTAACAGCTTCTGGTGTATTTGTTACAGAATTTGAAATTCATCATATTAAGCATTGCAGTCACAAACAACATCATTTTAAGTAATGGACTTGTTATACGAGAAAGTAGGGTTGTCATTTGATGTACAAATGTAGCAATAAATAAAAAGAAAAATAAACCCCACCAGAATGTAGCAGGAACGTCAAATAAGTATTATGCTTACAAAAAAAAATCATTGCAAAGTCTAAGATAAAATATTTTTCATAATCACGGTCGCCTATCATGTGATAAACACATTATATGATCCACGAAAATCCCCTTGCATTAAACCAGGTAAATACTGTCTGAATCTACATTATATTAATTCACTTAACGCCTATCAAATCACTAAAATTATCAATTATGATTATGATGGTGATCTATTCTGGTGAATAATAGACGTATATTCAGAGAAAATTTAAATACGATTTTTTTATCTGTCCGTCTACCGTATCATAACCTGTGGTGATCATCGAATGTTTTCTGTTTAAGTGTTCTCTGAATATATATTCCCTTGAAAGATATCATTTGCGTATCAGGTGATATACGGCAGTGATGATGCAGATACATTTTTAACAAAGGGGTGTTTCGTTGTCTTGTTGTGGTTGCTGCATGGGTGCATCATTTGAATCATGTTGGAGATCCTCCCTTTTCTTTAGAAATATGTTGAAAGTTTTTCGGCACTTCACTTGAAATATGTTTTCATTTTTTTTCGCCGCAAATATTTCAGAAAACTAAGGGCATAGCCCTGTCCTTAGCAAGTTATTCTGCAGACATTTAGTTCATGTTCTGACTTTTGCTCTTTATGATTTCATGTTACTAGTATCTGGATTTTATCTTTTTTGAATTCGAACATCACTGATGAGACTTAGCGTGTTAAAATGCGCATTTGGTGTACTGAAATCTCAACATAGAACATATATCTCAATGTTGAGAATAAAATAAATGATGAAAAAGGGATATCGATACATAATTTAACCTTACTGAAAGCCATGGGAAGCTTTCAAATGTTTCAAAGTCACATGGTCAACATAAATAGGACCTACTGTCCTGGTCACTAAATCCAGAGCACCCTGTTTTGGCGATTTGTTCTTTCATCTGACGAATTTTCCAAAAAAATATAGTTTCCGAGAATTGACAACCTTTAGTCGTAACTGGAAATTAACTTCAACTTATATTACCAACTGCCTTCAAGCCGCAATATGAAAAATAAAATGTCTACGGGGAATTACCATGTTAATTTCAGGCCGCCGCCATATTGTTCTCCGTGTCAACAATAGTAAACAGTGACGTCAAAGCTCCCGACGTCACGCATTTTCAGCGACTTTACTATAGAAAATCTCCGTAGACTTTTTATTTCCCGTCCTATTTCTAACTTAATTGACGTACAGCCAAAACAATGGTATTTTCTGTTACGACTAAAGGAATACTATAAAATTGTTTTGAAGTAAGTGTTTTGAATATACTTCCCTGACATTGTCGCCTTAGCACTTTCTATATAGACATGGCGTCGGACAGTGCATGAAATTTATATATTTTCATTTCCATGCTTCATAAACATCGACCGCGGGCGCGGCTAGCCAACAGAGGATGCTTCTCCTCCCGGGCACCTGGTCCCACCTCTAGTTTGCTGGGGGTCCGTCGATGTTTTAATTTTGCGCTCTATTGTGAGTGCTGTTGAGATTATCGTCAGGATCTTCTTTAACCCATTGATATCTTTTTGGAAGATGTATCATATTTTAGAGAAAACCGGGAAAACAGGATGCTCTGGATTTAGTGAACAGGACAGTAGAATGATGTTCCATAAAGAGAGAAGAGTGGTGATGTTAACAGGATGTATACATAATATTATGTACAATTCATGTGAATTTTCAAATTGGTTTGATAGAAATTGTAAATCAAAAAGGGCTTCGAAAATTGTATCAAATTTGGTACTGAAATTTTCGAATGCCATTGTTCGCTAACATTTAATTTAATTTACTATTACTGTTATAACAAGCAAGTGTGAAGACCGACGGTTTTTTTTTTTTTTTTCGACCTCATGGATATAAAAATGCAGAAAGTATATGTTAAACTTGATAAATCTATAAATTCCATAATTAGCATATCTCGCTCCCTACCTACCTTGCTTTCTTTTAAAGCCAGTGGAATAGAAATTAGAGGAATAAGAAGAACAAACAACGCCTTCCACCAACTTAAAACATCTTTCACTACACCCCGTCTCCTTCGACTAGTTTTGAATCCCTTTTCTTTGACACCCATTTTACGTCCTGTCGCTCTTTTGAAAAACACACGTAACTTTAATGTTTAGTCGCTTTTAAGAAAGATAACTTCAACCGCAGCATGTTTTGCCAGAACTACATATCATTTAAAATGAAGCATAATTCTGTTCCAGATTATTTCAATAGAATCTCTTTTTTTGTCACAAGGACCTTCGCATCTTCAACTTATATTTGTAATGCATCTTATTTTAAGTATTTACCTTTTTCGAAATTTCTTCCTTTTACACGATACAGTAGTTTTGAATACTGGGGACATTTTTACCTCGATTACGCAATACAGCTATTTTGTGTATTAACGATAAAAGACACAAATGGAGCATTAGGTATCATTTCCTTTGCTTATTGCATCACAATTGCATAGATTTTCGTACGCGATTTCCATTTGAGATATATACTAGTAAAAGAAACACGTACATGTACATAAGATGTTATACCATCTCCCTACTCTTCATTACACCAGATACAAATCTCCATATACCTTTATAACAAGATAAGAATATATGGTCTGGCACCAATAAGGTACCGTATAAGGTTACGTAATATTGGAAGTGGAAATAATGGAATTTTTGTTTGGATGCCTTCGTATCCATGGGAAGTAAAGCGAAATGTATGTTTGCAGATGATTTGTATGAAAAAGATGTACTTGTAACCAAGTTGCTGAGGTAAAGAGGTATTCAGATTGTGATGTGGATCCTAGGCTTTATTATACTTTTACATCTTCCACAGAAAATATATGTAGATTAAAATGACAAATATGGATAATGACCATATCCCTGTATGCAGTACAAAATGGATATTTCAGAAAATCAGAAACCGAAGGCATACAAAATCAGGATAAAACAGGAACCAAAGCAAACAAATAAAAACCTCCACCATATAAAAAGAAGCGAAATCCCGATATGGGAGTGAGACCAGGTGCCAAGGAAGAGTAAGCATCTCCTGCTTGCATGCAACACCCGTCGCTTCAATTCGGTAGAACTGTCACATTCAATTCGAGGTGTACAAGTACCGTAAAGACATTTTAGTGAATAAAAGGCCTTTGATACTGTTCATACTACGAACCAATTACACAGCTGCCTCATTAAAATTCATGTGAAGTAAATTCATGTGAAATTCATGTGTAAGTTTTTCACATAAATCATTTATGAATGTTACATGTATATGAATTTCATGTGAAGCACAATTGGCTGTGCAGTGTGCATCAGCCTATTGGAACATTTTGTCTAAGAGAACACTTGAATTTATATGGCTTTACTTCATTTGTGTTTGTGTGCTGCTAAGTTGATATCCCTATATGTTGTTGTTGTTGTATATGATCATGTCTTCGTTCAGGGTTTTGATAAATTTTTATGCATTAATAGTAAGATTGTACAGTCAAAATATTACGTGTACGGACAGGTTCCAGCTCTATATGTTCTTGAGGAAAAAGTATCTACCAGACACAACTTTCGGATATTGAATACTCATCAGTGATGCTTCAGCCTAAGTAATTTCTATACGTCACCAAAAATGATTTCAACAGAGCCCTACGTTTTTTTTTAATTCAAATTTATGTATTTACTTTACAGAGAGTGCACAGCTCTGGACACATTTTCTGTAAGGTCGATTCAGTAGCATATCGAAATAAAAAACTATATTCAAGAAGTTTAGTTTGTGCGTACGCGGAGCGATAGCGTTTTAATTTGCGAAAACAAAATCATTCAAAACATATGAAGTTATGTAAATTTCAATTCAATTTTCTAAGAAGCATATTTGAAGACATCACAATGAAGCACTGCTATTTGAAGGCATTAACATTGTGATTAAAAATCTGAAATTTGGCATTTGAAGCGGCGGGTGTTGCATGCAAGGAGGAGGAGATGTTGATTCTTCCTGGGCACCTGGTCTCACTCCCATATCAGGAGTTCGCTTCTTTTTATATGGTGGAGGTGTTTGTTTATTTGCCTTGGTTCCTATTTTATCCTGATTTTGTGCCTTCGGTTTCTGATTTTCTGAATTATCGATTTTGTGTGTTTGGGGATATGGTCATTTATCCATAATTGTCATTTGAACGAGATGAGCCGATGAAATTACTTATTTCACTTTATGCGCAATGCATATAAAAAAGAGGGGATCTACATATTGTTTTACATCAAAATGAAATAGAACATATTTATTTTTTCTTAGAATGTTAAATTTCTTCAAATTCGATAGCATCATTTAAGAAGATAGCTTTACGGCATGGACCAGACATGCATCCTCATTCTGAACAATGTAAGATGGCCAAAGAGTGTGAAAAATAGTATGTCCAAAAATGTACCGAAAAACGTAGCAGGATGGGTGGGAAGCTATACGAATTTTTCGAGAAAAGCTGTGGAAGATGTGGGGAGATTGAAGCAAACTGATTCAGACTCTGGATTATTCTAATTCAAAGGACTTCCTCAATACAGCATGCAATTTAATTACGAAAAGAAAGGCAATTTGGAATATGCATAAACTTAGTTAGGACTTGACCATTTGGCATTTCGTCCATACACTAAGATCAAAAGGCACAATGCAAATACGAGGACACGAGGTGATTATTGATTTATCAATTCAATGAATAAAGACTATATTCATTCTTATCATATTTCTTTAGCAACTAATTTCTTCAGATCTAAAGTTCTTTCTGCAATAGGCCTAGAAAAGTCCCGAATAGGATACAACTAATTAGATAGTCAACTATTATTGCACAGTGATGATGTCGATATGATGATTTATGGAGTGATAAAATCAATATCGACCGAGGTCAAAGGTTGTACTATAAATGTTTTATCATATACATGAAAATTACAAAAGAAAATGGTATCTTAGATTTTGCATTTCTAGAACTGTTCGCTATCACTAATGCATATTTGGATTAAACAATTTATATTGAATAATGACAAATATGGATAATGACCATATCCCTGTATACAGCACAAAATCGACAATTCAGAAAAGCAGAAACCGGAGGCATACAAAATCAGGACAAAACAGGAACCAAAGCAAATAAACAAAAACTTCCACCACATGAAAAGAAGCGAACTCCCGATATGGGAGTGAGATCAGGTGCCCAGGAAGAGTAAGCATCTCCTGCTTGCATTCAACATCCGCCGCTTCAATTCGGTAGAACTGTCACATCCGGTTACTTCCATTTTGGAAGACATAGAGTACAATCTTTGGTTGGATGGTTCAAATGGTCTATGACAGAATATCATCCACCATTCTGGAGAGTGGGACATCATAGTGTATGACGAGTTCCCCATATCGACCGTAGAACTTCCTCAGTGACGATGTTAGTCGGTCACAGATATATCCCTGACTGAGAAGCTTAACTGAAAAACGCCTAGCTCTCAGAACAAAATCCGTATATTTGGTACTTGCTATGGCATAGCGTATCAACCGAGATATGAACACGCCATAAGCAGACGATGAAGGGATGTTGCTACTAAGAAAAGGAAAGTTTGTTTACCCCTAATCTTTTATTTATCTTTTGTTTAAAAAATGCTTCCAAATATCACGCCCCGTCACATCAGAAACACTTTGTTTGTCGTCAACTGCCATTTTCTTCTAATACGCGTCAATATAACCGGAAGCAGTTCAATATGACGATTAATCGCACTGCACGGGACGGCGTCTTGGCCATTGTGAAAGCTTATACACAGATATATAATCTAACCCTAACCCTAACCCTAAGAGTATATGGTAAAATAATTGACCGTACTAGCAACGTATAAGTAGAAAGACACAGCCCTGAACATAGGGACTCTCGAAAAATAAGATACTCATATAATTGCAGATAAAACGTTCAAAACGTATCGGGGTCAAAACATACACTGATTCTTTTGTTAAAGTGAAAGTGATATTATCTGGTTTGAAAGATTATCAGATAGACAACCTTGTTTCAGTAATGTTTTCTTATGAAATATAAGAAACAGACAGTGTACTTTTATTTTACCTATATGTATTTCTCATGAGCTATAATAATTGTGACGTAAAAAATCATGTTAAAAATAAGTTAGCGATATCGTCTTAACCATAACCTGCCAGGCTTTGGTATACTGCATTATTAGAAATTTCTCACGACCAAAACTTCTATTTGGTGCAATGAAGTTTGGTGGAATTACTTGGATGTGGAAACTACTTTAATCAAATACATATTTTCATCATAGCATGTTATGTCACTGTTCTTCTACACTGACTTTAAATATATAAATTTGTAATTTTTTTTTAATACGAATTTGATAATTTTGTTCTTGGAATTAACATCTCTCTCTCTTGGTATAGCTGTAGCCAAGTTCGATTAACTTCGGTTGATAGTTTCTTCAGCGCACTTGAAAATTTCAGTGATCAAAATTTCTTGACATTCCTAAAACCTGGGCCCTGTAGCATCATATCCAACCCATTCTGTTACATATACGTCTTTCGGTGAATTTTTGGGACATGATAACCTTCACACTTTTTGACCATAATACATTTTTTGGAGGATCGCTGACGAGGGTGAAGTAACCGATACGTGCATGTCTGGTCTATGCTGCAAAATCTAAAATCTAAAAGGATGCAATTAAATTTGAACACCTTCATCCTTAGCTTGATCTTTGGCATACATTTTGGTCATTTTTTAATTATTCTCTTCTTATATTCACATATTAGATTTCCTTTCGTTAGACGTCTTGCATTACTGATAATATATTATTCAATAAAATACACATATGATGCATCAATTTATTACGATATTACATATTTTTTTCATATGAAAATGCTAGTTTTTAGCAAGCGTCTAGTTACACAGCTATTTTGTCTTTCTGACAGGACTTGTAGGAGTTATAGACTTTGAAGATATGGAGTCACCAAAGTAATACGGAAGTACTCCAACTCTTTCATACCAATTTCAATGAACCAGACACGTGTTTCGGTTAGTAAGTCCCCCTCAATGATGTTTCCAGCCAAAGACATCAAAGGATGCACTTACGTCATATAATGATAAGTCTTTATTTGAACGTTATTACAATGGGAAAGGTCTTTCATCAAGCCCTTCAAAATTCTATGGTCTTTCGGCAAGCCCTTCAAAATTCTATGGACAGTGTCAAAATATAGATTTTTCGGAAATAAAAGTATGAGACGATTTTCACATTACCGCAGTAGATTTGAATTTTATACAGACCAAGACCCGACATCACAATATTTGACGTTACGTTTGACTGTGACATCGGAATATATCTATGATGTCATAGTAGAAAATACCGTCAAAAACTCTTATGTCAGTGCTTGGAGTGGCTAAAATACAAGTCTAGCGGTAATGTAAAAATGGTTTATTCAGTTGTCGTTGCATTTTAATGATCTTGTTATGTGTATTTAATAAACGCATTATCACATTTGGATCCAGTTGGTGAAATCATGAGATTTATGATAAATGTCCCTATCGTTCAAATGGAATTGAAATTATTTTCTGAAACTTAAGCATAATTTTGCTGCTGTAGAGTAGTAGAGTTTGTCCTTTCCACACTGCAATTTGAAGAATCAATTCTAGGAGTCAATTTGGTAAATTTTCATAACGATCATGCAGTAATTTTGGAACTAAAGATAGGTGCGAGAACCAAACTTCACAACGTTGCTGTAAGCACAGCACACGCATGATAATAAAAAGATTGACCTTTCCGATTGCGGGAAAAAAATGCAAAATTTCGTGACGTCAAAATGCTTTTACCATGTGTTTACCTCGGACAAACAAGCTTCGAATCTCGGTCAAATACCGAAATTGCATTGTGACGTCATGGAATTTCTCAAATTTTTCCCGCGTTCGCAAGGGTCAATTGCAGTCAAAAAGTAAAAAAATGACAATCCTTGAAACGTACAGGACTACACAAAACATATGAATGAAGCAAAATCCTTAAAGTCCCATTGAAATGCAGGGAACCTTTTGTAAGGCGTTCTTGTAGAAGATTGATATAATACAATGATGATCGATGATTGCATTAATTTGCCTTCTTTTCCGATTTCCTTTAAATATCATTTTTAAGGTATCTCACGTAAGTGAGAGCTTATATTCTCCCTATGGTTAATTGTCAGGAATTTTCATGCTGATCATCTTTGAACATTTTACAAAAAAAATTCCAAATAGACCCTAGATTGTAGGGGTATCTTTATCGTCTTTAAATTCGAACTTTTACATTACACCCGATGAAAAATAAAAAAAAAACTACTTTTTTTCATATTGTAGAAACATTCTTTAACGAAAAATACATTTGCGACCTGTATAAGATTTACCTAATGAGCATATGTATGATCAATTAAAACTAACAATGTAGCTTATTCTAGTTTAATAAAAAAAAGTGCTATGAATAGACCTCCGTGAAAATGTTTTTTTTTATCGGTGTACAGACAAAATTTCTTAGCCAATCAGAATCTTCGTTTCTTGAAAATAACAATGGAAATTAAATCATATGTTTATCACCAAATATCATTGTTTGATACATATCATTATTATAATCTGTATATCTTCGCAGAGTTATGTATGTTTTATATATCTTACATAAGCCCACTTAAGGAGGATGTTTCACACCACAACTGTGCGTTCTTCGAGACCTCTGGGTAATTGGAGAAGTGAGAAGGTTGTGCGCACGTAATCCAGGATAACTGCACCGTTTGCTTCTTGTGAGGCAAATGGCCGTCAAAAGTCGACACAGGTTACCCATTGGTCTCGTTGGTTTATAAGTAATCTTTTCTGTTTAATCTTTATATATGTCGTATGTCTCTTTTTCGTCTCTTAGTATGCTCGTCTTTGTCTTTTCGCATCGGACGTTTTGCTGTTGGTGCTGCAACAGGGTCTTGTTGTAGATCCCCTCCCTTCTTTCAGATTCCGAAGTAGCTCATTTGTTTAAATAAAAATCAAAGAAGTACCGATCAGTTATTCAGTCTCAAAATCGAGAAGGCACGGCAAAATCATTAGATTTTTCATAGGAACGGTTGCGAACCTCGGAATGACCATCATTCCGAAGTGAGACCAGGTGTCCAGGGAGAGTCAGCGTCTCCTGACATATTCATTCAAGATACAAACGATATAATATAACACATAATTCATAAGCAATGGAATACATGATTTTGAAAAAAGCTCAAGGCTTATATAATCCATATCGAGAAATACTAAATTAGCTAAATCTTGGAATGGTCTTAACCTATATGATACAATGTATTATACAAAAGGGAAACGTAACACAACAGTTGCAAAATAAATATAAATGATAAAAAAATTATCAATGAGTTGTCGGAATAAGCAAGTTAAACTTATAGAAAGGAAGTTGCAAAGTATTACGTATATGGCGATGATGTTATATAGCGTTAGAAGTGAATGATATAAGATTTAAAAGTGATAATGATGAAAGTATATCTAGTACTCAAGTACTCCATAAAAGTTGATATACAGATATTTAATGGAATTTTAATGGGATATATGACCAAGATAAACATAAACAGGAAGTAGCTCAGTTGTTAGAGAATTACTCAAAAAACGCGTTGCCAGAAAAAGGCAGTTTGCGACCGTAAAATCAGTATTTACCGTCCGCAGATATAACGTCCCCTAAATCCATTAAGGACAAGTTAAATGTTGGAATGTATTACAACAAATGAATACAACTTCACTGATAAAAGATTCCTAATAGATCTAGTCTCAGTTACTGAATTGCTTCCGATAGCGATCCATTCCGTAAAAATAATGATGAGATAGAATGATTTTTGCCTTTGATAATGTCCGATTTAGTCGAATATTCACTATAATGTTAAATACCTGATTAAGTATTTAAAATATTAAAGTCCATTTAAACTTTATCTTTCTGTATAATGTGCAACAATGATTTCAGGAAAAGGGGTTTTAAAATGAATACAAATAATTACGATTCGAATTAGCCAATGTACTACCAACAAATTTAGGTACTTCTATCTGTACTTTTGCGTAATTGTACAATGAACAATTTCAAAATAAGATTTATTTGTATGATATAATTGCAGTGCAATATATTGTAAGGTATTGTTAAAGAAATGTGTAAATCTTACTAATGTATTAATTACATAAGACAATAATTCATGTATAGCAAACCCTTCCTCTTTGAGAAAATATCAAATTAATAACTAGGCAAATAAGGAATAACAGCAGACGTCTGACACAACTGATTAGTTATCGTGTGATCGAATATTCAAGAAGGTCATTGACTTACCTTGTCGTCTGCTAGCGCCAAGGGCAGACAGCACACCGGGGTCAATATAACTATAGCGGCCTTTTTCCATTCATCCAGAAATTCACGAAATATTGCTAAAAATCCCATATTAATCACCTCTTCCTCATTCTTTGTAACATTGACGTGAGAAAATATTCCGTCAAGGACAAAATGCCGGTATCCACGTGTGGAATACGGATGCTGACAGATTATCGATTTTCTATGAGGATAGCTTTGTGGGAGTTTCTACGGAAATTAGATTCTATACGTTTTATACGTATAGCTACAGTGACTGCTCTTTAGACAGAGGAGTTATTTCTTACATATTAGTCGTCCCTTTATCGGAAATAAAGAATTATTGTTCAGGAACAGAGAAAAGGAGGAGATTTTTGTCTTTGTTAAAAAGTTATCGAAACAAGATTGAAAGCTTAATGAATTACTGTTATTGGCTACTGTTATGTACATGTAATTACGAAAGGATTTGTGTGAAACAGTAAATTGAAAATGTCGAAGGGTTCCAACTCTATACCTTCTTGAAGAAAATTCCATACCAATTTCCATACACCAGACACGTGTTTCAAATTTTAAATTCTCATCAGTGGTGCTTCCAGCAGAGCCACCAAAAATAATCTAACTAACGTTATATATAAGATTATTGTATTCAAATAAGGTACTGAAGACATATACAATGTACATGTAATGGTCTAATCATGGAATGAAAAACTGCATCTAGTCATCTATTTGTTGATACACATGAAGAATACCCTTTCCATTGTATGCTTTGTTTTCTTGTCATGTTTTTTTTACACATCTTGTCTTGGTTCAGAGTGATTGACAACAAGAATGGATAAATTTGCATTATGAGACTGACATAAGGATCATGAAAAAAATATTATGATAACTGAAGGGTTTTTGTTTTACACGAACACGGACAAAGTGTTGTGTATTCAATGAACTGCATTATCGATGCCGAGTGCGGCTAGCCAACAGGGGATGCTTACTCCTCCCGCTTGCTAGGGGTCTGTCGATGCTTTATTTTGTACTCTATTGTGAGTTCTGTTGAGATTATCGTCATGATCTTCTTTAATTCATTTGCTACTTACTGGACAGATGTTCCTCCGAAGTAGGCACTGATTTGCCATTGGGTTTGTTGGTTTATGTACAGTCTTTTGTTTATTCTAGGAAAATCACCTATTTGAACCCAATGAGAAATATTTTGCATTACCAAGTTATTTGATAGTAGCATTACAGGCTTGAGCATCGCTGACGACAAATTTGTTGAAATATGCATTAATGGCACCCAAACCTATACTAAAGCGAAGAGACCTATATTCCAGAGTAACATATAATTCAACAAATAGGTTGGTCTCGGTGGTGCTGAAGTGTTAGTCTCTGGATATACATTGAATCAATCTTTAAGTTTCAAAATGTCCCTTACTGATTTATAGCATACAAAAGCGAAAGCAATTGACATAGTTTTGCATTGAAGTGATATTCGAACATTTTAGAAAGAAAAAATCCAGCTTATTAATAATTAAGTTACAGCGAATCGCGTTCAAAATCTATTTACCACACGTACGTGTTCTTCATAAGGGCTTTGATCATCATAGATGATACACAGTTCTTTGGAATGCACAGGAGGTACTAAAATTATCAACAAAAAGTACACAGCTACATTAATGCACTTCTCGTTTGTACGTTGCAATTATTCGAGGCATTTTTGAGATATTTTCATGAATGAAAATACAACATTTCTTTATGTATTTGATATCAGTGTTTAACACAAAAATTGAACTACAAATTCAGCTAAAAGTGATGTCATGTGCCAAATCACAAGTCACGTGACAACCATTTATGGCATGCAAACATTGTATTGTATAAAACGCAACAGCGCAACGTCATTCAAGCAACTACAGTCCTATGCTTACTACCAAAATACCTTTCAGGTATTGCCATTTATGAATTCGAGAGCGCACTTTTCTTCTTTTTTACAGTTTTACAATAAGAGACGAATTTTATCTAAAAAATACTAGAACAGCACTTAACTTCCGACATTGTCATACATTTAAATAGTTATGGTCAGAATCGAAAAAGTACCTACTTAGATTTTGGAGCACAACCATCTATCGGACTAATTTAACGCGACCCAAACACATAGCATTGTAATTTCAACCTGCGCCATTCATTTTTATGCCATCACTTTACGACGATATCTTTTTGAACATATTAATGTGACTAGCGATGGGAAGCAACAGGTAATTTATAACAATCAAGGACGATTAGCGTGTTGTCATCTAACAGTGAGGGGGTTGTTTTACACCACAATTGTACGTTCTTCGAGACCTCTGGGTAATCGGAGGAGTGAGAGGGTTGTGCACACGTAATCCAGGATAAGCACACCATTTGCTACTTGTGTGGCAAATGGCCGTCCAAAGTCGGCACCAGTTGCCAATTGGTCTCGTTGGCTGATGTGTAGTATTTTGTGTTTGCTGTTTATATGTCGTATGTCTCTTTTTCGTCTCTTAGTGTGATCGTCTTTGTATTTTTGCATCGGGTGTGTTGGTGTTATGCTATTGTTGCTGCAACAGGGTCTGGTTGGAGATCCCTTTCCTCCTTACCATGAAAGAACTATAACACATACATTTTCTGACTTTTTGATTACCCTTAGCAGGTTAGTTTCGCAAGAAGTATGTAGCCAAGTTCGATCAACTTCGGTTGATCGTCTTTCTGTTCAACGCATTTGAAATTGTCTGTTACAAAATTGCTTGAAATTTCTAAAAGGTGGATCCTGTAGCATCATATCCCACTCATTCTGCTAAGTCTTTTGGTACATTTTTGGACATAATAATTTTCATACTTTTGACCACATTACATTGTTTAGACTAAGGATCACTGACGAGGGTTTAGTACCCGAAACGTGCATGTCTGGTGCATGCGGTAAATCTATCTGGTGTAAAATGATGCTATTGAATTTAAAGACGTTTAACATTGTTTGTCAAATCCAACTCGGATGAAATAAGTTTTACTCAATGAATTAGATATACATTATTACAATAATGAAAATCACAAATATCGTAGAATTTAAATTGATTATTCATTCGTTATCAAAATTTTTTCAAACAAAATCCCATGTTTCAATGACTTGGCAAACCTTGTTCCTTGAAGTGATTTAGCTTTTTTTAAAGTATGAATAAGTAAGCTTCACCTTATTACAACATGAAGATATGGGGAACAAGAAAGAAACTGACAGCAATGACGATCCAAACTAACACTGGAAGAAACTCTACAAAAACATGATCTTTGATGAATAAATGAAATGTTTCTTCGGAACCGATTGCCTATTGGTCTCGTTGGTTTATCAGTCCAGGAGAATACTATAAATAGTAATATTACTTAGAACTGTAATATTACTGTTAACATTAATCCCTTATATTATTGAAAACAGTAATGTTGCCACACCTTATATTACATATTTTTGTAATATAGACAAAGCAACATTTTAAAGCTACAAGCACATATTTTATCACACAATTCTTTCATTCATCAACAAATTCATTAAACATGAACAAATTTTTATACTGAAAAGTGAAAATAATGTCCATTTGGAACCTATTTTTCACTTTTTCTTCTTTTCGATTTCACATTTTCTTCAAATATGTTGAGGAAAAAAAATTTCCTGATGTTTTAAACAATTTTTCAGTATTCATTTGAACGAGATACAACTCCTAATCACCCTCATTTCTCCCCGAATCAACTGGTATAAGAGCGAACTGACAGTCTATATAGTATTACTGCTTTCAGTAATATAAAGAGATAAATTTCCAAGAAAGATAACTCCAATTAAAGTTATATTATTAGTTTTAGTAATATTACTGTTTTCAGTATTCTCTTAGACTGTTTATGTGTGGTATTTTTCGTCTCGTGTTTTAAGTCCTCTGTTTTCAATATCTATAGAAAAAAATATTGGATCTATCACGAGCCGCTGCTTTTTACTATTTTGTTTGTGTTATAACATTAGAGCTAAAAGGGATTTTCATTATTTATTTCTAATAAAAATAATCAAAATGAAATTATATCTGTTGCGATAAATATAAGGAGGAGATGTTGATGTTGATGTAGATAGAATGCCAGTAAAGAGCTAAATACAAGAACAATCTAATATAATAAAGGAAAAAACAATCCTTATTGAAGTTACAGTTCTTATTTCTTTGATATTGCTCTAAGCTTGAATAGTAGGGGTGCATAAATTGTTCCAAGTTTTCCTTCCAAGCTTGGTAAGTCATTACTATCCTCAGGTAGAAGTTCGAACCTCTGTATCACGGCTGTAAGGAACAGAAATAACTCCATTCGGGCCAAAGCTTCTCCGAGACATATCCTCCTTCCTGAAACAAAGTACATGAAAATACTTTTAAAATGCTCAGTTCAATTCAAATATATTTCTTGAGTACGAACATTCTAGGCACCGTCTTTTATCTTTTTCATCATAACCGAATTTGACACCTTAAATTTCTATTTTGTATTCGCTGCCGGTTCTGCCTGCAGTCAGAGGACGCTCACTCCTCCTGGCGCTGCCTCTATTCGGGGGTTCCCGATTGCCTCCTAAATGAACACTTACGTAATTATGTCATGGTCCCCGAACAACGAGTGATATTTCTTCTCTTCTCTAAATTCTATTTATTTTTAACCAAATTATATCTGAATTTGTCACATATTCTACCAATGGAAAGGTTTAGAGCTTAACATATTGACCAAAAGAAAATTAACTGAAAATAGTTCAATTTATCATACATTGAAGAAAGAACCGTTATGTCACAAGAGTAAGATGAAATAAAATTTCGAAAAAAAATGAAAATACTGGTTAAACTCCATATTTTGACTTTCTTTATCAATGAACAATTTTGAAACTATATAATTTTATATTTTATCCTCTTTTTTAAATAAATGTCAAACACAAATTTAATTAATGATTAATAATTAAAGTACTAACAGGTTTTTAAGAAAACGGAAATTGTGATTTTACGTGAAAACGCTTTAAAATTGATCCATATGGATATCGAGGAAAATGTTCAATTGCCAATTTATCTTTTCTTAAATGATGCTATTCAATTTGAACCATATGGATATCGAGGAAAATATTCAATTGCCAATTTATCTATTCTTAAATGATGCTATTCAATTTGAAGACGTTTACATTTATACCACTTGGTGAGTGTCACTGCTGGTGGACCAGGAGTCCCCGAGGGCACATGTAGCCAAGTTTGATCAATTTCGGTTGACCGTTTCTTCGTTTATCGTTCTTATTTGATCCATATGGATATCGAGGAAAATGTTCAATTGACAATTTATCTGTTCTTAAATGATGCTATTCAATTTGAAGACGTTTACATTTATACCACTTGGTGAGTGTCACTGCTGGTGGACCAGGAGTCCCCGAGGGCACATGTAGCCAAGTTCGATCAATTTCGGTTGATCGTTTCTTCAACGCATTCTAAAATTTTTGTATCGAAATGTTTTGAAATTTCTTAAACGTGGGTCCTGTAGCATCATATCCCACCCATCCTGCTACGTCTTTCAGTACGCTTTTTGGACATAGTAACTTTCATACTTTTTTGGCATATTACATTGTTTAGATTTGAGGATCACTGACGAGGGTTAAGTACCCGAAACGTGCATGTCTGGTCCATGTTGCCAATTTATCTGTTCTTAAATGATGCTTTTTAATTTGAAGACGTTTACATTCAACTATTAGAGCACTGTTTGAAAACGAAAATTTTAAAAATTATCATTATTGCGTTTCCTTTGCACACATAGGAAATAACACGTTGAATAATTATTTTCATGCACAAAGTCCATAAAACCTTCACTGGTCAAGTTTGAATGATACAATAGCCATAATCTAAATGCGACACAATAGATTACCTCAATTGCCTCAATGATCAGTGAATATCTACCTATATGAATAGGAGTTGCTGTTACTTTTAACATACTAGACCCTTGTTGAGAAAAAAATGACTTGGTCAATTTGTAAGCGTAAATTATTGCTATTTTCCGATGAGAGCACCAAAAATTAGGTCTTGTGAGGTTTAAAGAGCTAGGTTTTTGAGTAGTGGTTTTCTATCTGTATTACCATTTCAATTTTCCAATGACTTTCTTCTACAGTTTGCGAATAGAAGGGAAATTTCCGTTTTCTTAAATACCTGTTAGTACTTCAATTTAAGAAACTCAATATTCCGCACTTAAGTATAATTCTTATAAAACTAGGGACAATGGAAAAGACTCACCTATTCCAAACGGCATGATAAGGTTCTGCCCTTTCAGATTCCCTTCATCGTCAAGAAAGCGTCCCGGATCAAACTTGTCTGGTTCAGGGAAGGGGTCCGGATTATAGGCGACTGAGCGTAGATTTGCTAAGACAACTGCTCCTTGTGGAATACGATATCCGTTCCAATAGACTAGAATCAAATGAAAACTAAATAAGATAAAACCATTTGGTTTTAATTTTTGTTTTTCGCTCAGCAATAACTCGGTAATATAATCATTATTGTACAATTTGATAGACTGATTTCGCTCTACCATTTCATTATTCATAGGAACTATTTTTTCTTCTTTTCATCAAAGGAACTACTTTCGCCACATGATAAACACAAAAGTATGATTACTCAGATCAGACTACCTTGCCATTCGAATATGGTGTACTTTATCATTATGATAGACATAAAATACGATGTTGATAATTTTTCATAATCAAGATATGGTATACCTTCGTATTCGACACCATGGGGAAGGGTAGTGGGTCCTACACCCTTATATCGTAAACATTCAGTTATGACTGCCTCACAATACGGAAGTTGGTCCTTCTGACTCCATGAGGGTTTCCGGGAATTTCCGATTCTACTTTCGATTTCATTTCTCATTTTTATCTGCACATCCGGGTTATGTATCAATATAAGAAATATCCATCGTAATGATTGAACAGTTGACTCGTAGCCGGCGACGAAGAAATCCCTCACAGACTGAATTAATTGTTCATCTGAAAATAGTATACAATTATAACTTTTATGAGGTCGATGCCTGGAATTATAGACGTGCTATAATTGTTTCTTTTTTCTAGTTTGTTTTCGATATCAGCGCGTCACTGCTATCTACAGCAAACATTCTCAGTTATGACGTCATATGTTCTAGAAAAGGAAACAGTCCTTCTCCTTTTTGTTACTAATAATTGTACATTTAATATATACGAGTTTTTACAGAATATCACGTGACACATTGTAGCCAATAAAAATGAACAAATGATAATAGAAAAACAACAAAACAATTGATAAAAGTTGCATTTTAGTAGGAAAGTATACAAACATAATAAATTAAGGTATCCATTGTACAAATAAATATCAAGTATATTATATAGTTAGAATCATGGCATATTTTTACCTATATATACCCAATACAACAAAAATAATGGTTTCTATCATCAAAGGTCAACTTGCCGTCCGTCACCCAAGCCACGGAAACTACCGAGACACTGCCGAAGATTACCGAGACAATTTAACACAGTTTAAATGGACGAGACGTTCGCGACATCATTTGTTTATTGGAAACGTTAAACACTCCGAGGATCTCATGGTATATCATCACTTTCCTCAATATATCCTCAAAGCCGATCAATATTAGTCTGAAAATATTTCAACTATCCACCGAAACATTTATGAGGATAAATGTACCCTGTCAAGGAGATATCAAGCCACCATCCAGAACAAATAAACAAGCAAACATTCAAAATCAGAGAATGAAAGTCAAACACAAAAGCCGAGACCACGAATTGGAATACGAATGGGAACATTTAACATTTGAGACAGGCACAAATAAATGCATTGTATGAAATAAAATGGTGTGTCAATAGGTATCATTTGTATATCTAATTACCAGTAAAAGTAGATTCAGGATCTTCCTCCATTTTCTTCTGTTCTTTCAAGAAAGCGTCAATGTAATCGTGTACTGTATCACCATCAAAGGATTTTTTGTGATCTTCTACAACTTCACGTAGGAAGTTCAAAATATCCTTGATTATGTTTTCCCTTTTCTTGACATGAAAGGGATCCCCTGGGATATGCTTGGCAAATGGAATATACGCAGCAATACCACGAAAAGAAGCGTCCGCAAAGAGCCATTCAATCATTTCCATGATCACCATGAGTCGATTATCTTCTAAATCATATGTCTCTCCCATTGACATCGACGAAATAACGTTAGCTATGCACACTTTCAAGGGTGCTGCAAAGTCCATGGGTTGCCTTTCGGAATTTTCCAAGCACCGCAGAAAAATATCCACTTCTTGGTGTATTTGAGATTCAAAATTTTCCTTTCCGAACCCAAATGATTTCAATGTTTTATGTGCGAACGCTCTCTGTTCCTTCCATAAACTCCCATTACTTGCAACAATACCTTAAATCAAATAAAAAAATATTAAAGACTGAATAAGATACACAACTAATTGTGCCTCACATGAAATTTCACATGAGATGTATGTCCTGTCAGAAACTTCACATGAATTTTATGTCCGTGCTCGTTTCGCATAAATTTCATGTAACCTTTATTATAAAGTTCATGTAAATTTCACATGAACTTCAAAATTGGCTGTGCACGTGTAATAGGTTATATCTGTTTGACAGGAATCATTCTTGTCTCATAAATATTTCTTTTTCCTGGTTTCTTTCTTTATTTTTCTTCTTTTGGTGAGTTTTGTGTTTGTTCTTCATGGAGTTTCATGGAGCTGTTGCGACGGGTGTTGCATGCAATCAGGAAACGCTGACTCTCCCCGGGCACCTGGTCTCACTTCGGAATGTTATGCATTCCGATCGCGAGGTTCGTAACCGTAACAATGGAAAGTCTTATGATTTTGCCTTACCTTTCAACTATGAGGCTGAATAGTGATAAGTACTTTGATATTTACTTCATCTATGATGCTGTAAACATAATATTTAGAACATGCGTATAGAGAAATTATTTATATCTCCCTTTCGCAAATCCTTCAAAACCCTATGATGCCAGAATCAGTGAGTATTTTTTTATGTTAAACATTTTTCATGGCTTTGATTATTAGTTTTGTAGGGCGCTACTGATATATCTGATAGAACTTGATTAAAATTTTTCTTCAAGAAGGTAAAAAGTTGGAATACTTCCGTATTACTGCTGTTTGGATTTCAATCGCACAAACAAATAAAGAAGTCAGTACCTTTCCAATTTGCAATTTTTGACAAAATGAAGGTCGCTGGTCTGATTGAAAGAGAGTCTGCCTCTTTGATGAAGAGGTCCCGGAGAGCCTCTGAACCATTCACAACGATAATGGGATTCGAACCAACAACAAAACAAAATACATCTCCGTATTCTCTATGTAACCTGTCAAATTCTGTCATCAAATTCGATGTATCGATCATACCTGTAAAATAAAAAAAGATACCATATATGCGCATGTGTGATACCTTGCATGCGTAATTTTAAACGGAGAGGGCAAATCTAAGTTGGACAACTTGTGCCCAATCCGATGCTATATTTGATTGCAATAAATATGTTTAATCTAATCCATATAAACAGGCGTTTTCATGAGATACGCTATACTTGCGAGTGATTTGGAATGGCGAAAAATTATTCTTGCAAAAAAATGTGTGATTTGTGAGGTATAATATAAATTGACATACATTGTATCAGTAAAATTTTGTTTTCCTCATATATCCCGATTGAGCATAAAAAGAAGTAAATCAAAAATATTATGATAGAAATATTTAAATTCTTATTAATGTAAGGTAAAAAACAGTGAAATCATATATTATTCGTTTGTAATTAAGGAATCGCGAAAAGATTTAATCGCGAAAATAAATGCAAAGACACACTATTTTACCATAAAATAGCGAAATTTGATACTCGCGAAAATTTCTGGTTAAACGGGATTTTGCGCGTAAAATATTTCTTTCTTACAGGTACAGGTACCGGATAATTATTTGGCTCACTTGACTGCAAACCGTCAAAACTATTTTATAATCAGTACGTTTAGTAGCATGAAGCGTATATTTGTTTAAAAAACATGTTCATTTTTAAATAAAAACCACTGTCGATGCACTGATTAGTGCAATCTATTCAAAATTAAATACATTCAATACACTTATTCTGAATCTAAAACTTCAATATTTATGTCAAAGAAATGGAGCAGACATGAATTGTTTCTGTGAAAAATATGTTGAATGAAAAAATGTACGATGTCGGTCGACCGCAGAAATACTTTCGTATGTTTTCGTCATTGCAATAACTATGTCTTTTATGTAAACTCGACTTAAATACACTGATTGTTTCATAGCACATCGACTACTGCTTACTCCTCTCGGGCACCTGGTCCCACTTCTTGCTTGCTAGGGGTCAGTCGATGCTCAACTTTGTGCTCTATTGTGAGTGCTATTGAGATTGTCGTCAGGATCTTCTTTAACTCATTTGTGTCACACTTATGTCCTTTGCCGTGTGGAGCTCGTCACAATGTTCCACGCGATGGGTTTGACAGTAAGTCTTTTGAATATTTTTCCCTGACATGATCGCCATAACACTTTCTATATAGACATAGCCTCAGACAATGCATGTATTTTATATATTGTTTTTATTTTCGTGCATGAACATTGACGGCGGATGCGGCTAGCCAACAGGGGATGCTTATCCTCCCGGGCACCTTGTCCCACCTCTAGCTTGCTAGGGGTCCGTCGATGCTCAACTTTGTGCTCTATTATGAGTGATGTTGAGATTGTCGCCAGGATCTTCTTTAACTCCTTTAAGTTTTGAAATACTTTAAGCAAAAATGATCGATACAGGTTTTGTATTACATGTATGTCGTTCGTAGGAGGAATAAATCGAAATTTCGGAACTCAGTACAATGTAGATCGATATCAGGTTAATTCACTTTCGTTTTAGCCGAAGTGTTAAAGGACTGATTTTTGATTTTCAGTTAAAAAATCTGAAGAAAATCCTGATTTTCAATTCAAAAATCTGAAAAAAAAAATCAATAAAATCAGATTTCTAAACAAAAAATTGAGAACACGTACCTATGTTTCCTATGATAGGGAGACAAAGGGGTCCGGGTGGTAGATCTCGCCTCCACTGCCTAGTTCTCCACCATAAAATGCTAATAATTACAACAACAGCACATACTACATATATCCCCACCTGAAACATGGCGGTGCTGTTCACATGCAGGTTAGAACTGCAATGATTTAAACTAAATGAAGAACATCGATTCGGTCCAAATATGTTTGAATCGTATACTAGTATTATTTCAAACAGAGTCATTCTTGCGTAATTTGAAAAAAAAAACTTTAAAACTTATTATTATGAAGGTTGATTCACATATGCGATTTTGTTGATCTTTTTATGACTACTCATGTAGTAACAATTATGATATAAGCTTTATGCATACTAGATATAATGTGATGTGCACTGTGCAAATATTTGAAAGGAAAAAAAGAGATAATATCTTATTTCATTGAAAATACAAATATACAATCAGATAGATAAGATACTATTTCCTCTTTTGTATAATGGCTAAGTTCTCGTAGGGGGGATGTTATGAGGATGAAAACAAATGAAAGATGATTATATTGAAAAGTACATTATGTTTTATTTTAGTGGAAGAGTGGTAAATTCTGATAATAATGGGTACCTGTAAAGTGCGAAACGAAACAAAAAACAAATAGAAACGAAACGAAACGAAACAAATCGAAACGAAACGAAACAGATCGAAACGAAACGAAACAAAACGAAACAAAACGGATCGAAACGAAACGAAACAGATCGAAACGAAACGAAACAAAACATAAAACTTAAAGAAAATGAGAAAAAGAGGAAAAATCGCCGAGAACAAATATTTCAAGACAAGATCTTATTGAAGGGTCAGGGGTACCACTCTCCTCCTGCCGCCCCCTCCGAGTGGGATGAGGGGGCCTTGGGCGGTCAAGACAAATGTTTAAACTTTAAAGTGTAAATTGGTTCATTAGTGAAGTTATTTTGGGTTATTTCCTTTTGTAAGCAAAATGAATTGAAAATTGCGGCGAGCGAAGTGAATGGGAAAAAATCTTTAAGGTATATAAAGATGAATTTCGTGGCAATTTTTTAAATTGAGATTATGTACATGAACGCATAAGAGCAAGATAATTTATATTAAAAGTAATTTCCTATTTTTTTTTTTGGGGGGGGGGGGGGGGGTTTACTGTTACCCTCCCAGTCATCTGTCCCTCCTCTCGCCCCCTTCTTCCCTCCTCCCGCCCCCTTTCTCTCCCCTCCCTTTGTCCCTGTCCACCCCCTCATTATTGCCTTCAACCGTTAGTTCTTGTGGCTGGAGGTTTTTTTTTAAAGAATCAAAGTTGACGATTAAAACATAATATATACGGTATATGCACAATTGCATTTCAAAGGCGAGTGCATGGGATGAATAACCTCGTCATAGACGGAAAAATATTACTAGTATTTAGCAGGGAGGGGGGCAGAGGAAACGGAACTGTTCCGTTATGTGTATTTGAAAATTTTATCAGAAAAATTAGAACAATTAATAACTGGGGTGGGGAGGGGGCACATTTCGTTTGAAAGAGAATAAGATTTTTTCCCTGAAATGTGCCCCCACCCCGTTTTATGATCTCATTAGGGTGTCATAGCGTGGTTTTCTATCCCCTCCCCTTTCTTCCTCTTAAATACATGAATGGCATTTGACATTCACTTTTTTTAATTGTCAACTTTGACTCTTTCAAGAAATCCTCTCGGCACTAGTTACAAAAGTAGAACTTTTGGATTAAGGCAATATTACATGCTAATCTTGTCTTGAAATATTAGTTCTCGACGATTTTTCCTCTTTTTCTTATTTTCTTTAAGTTTTATGTTTTGTTTCGTTTCGTTTCGATCTGCTTCGTTTCGTTTCGATCTGTTTCGTTTCGTTTCGATCTGTTTCGTTTCGTTTCGATTTGTTTCGTTTCGTTTCGATTTGTTTCGTTTCGTTTTTGTTTCGTTTCGCACTTTACAGGGACCTGGCAATAATACCTTTTCCTACTTTCATGACAGTTGGCCGCCCTAAGTCGGCACCGATTGCCCATTTGTTTATGTGTGGTGGGTTCAAGTTGGTTTATATGTGATGGGCTCTCGTTGGTTTATGTGTAGCCTTTTGTGTTTAAACATTTCATGTCTTCCTTTATGTCTTTAATCCAAAATGAGCCTTTTAGTGATTGTCTACCAGATGCTTTCATATTTTATTGCATTTCTGTACCCTGTGCGTTCATATTTCATTGCTTTTCTGTACCCTCTGCTTTCATATCTTGGTGCTTGTCTACTCTGTGCTTTAATAAATTGGTGCTTGTCTATCCTGTGCTTTCAATTTTTGTTCCTTGTCTGCCCCGTTCTTTCAAATTTTGGTGCTTGTCTACTCTGTATATATTTTAGTGCTTGTCTACCCTGTGCGTTCATACTTTTGTGCTTGTCTACCCTGTGCGTTCATATTTTTGTGCTTGTCTACCCTGTGTTTTCATATTTTGGTGCTTGTCTTCCCCTTGCTTTCTTATTTTGGTGCTTGTCTACCCTGTGCTTTCATATTTTATTGCTTGTCTTTATCCTGTGCTTTCATATTTTGGTGCTTGTTTACCATGTACTTTCATATTTTTGTTTGTCTACCCCATGTATTCATATTTTATTGCTTGTTTTTACCCTGTGCTTTCATATTTTGATGTTTGTCTACCCTGTGCTTTTATATTAAATTGCTTGTATATCCTGTGCTTTCATCGCTTGTCTACCCTGTGCTTATTTTGGTGCCTGTCTCGACTTAGTGCTCTCATATGTTGGTGCATTTCAACCCTCTGCTTTCATATCTTGGTGCATGTCTACCCTGCTTTTTATATCTTGGTGCTCTTTCATATAATGGTGCTTGTCTATTCTGTTCTTAAATATCTTGGTGCTTGTCTACCCTGTGCTTTATTATTTTAGTGCTTGTCTACCCTTGACCTCCATATTTTGGTGCTTGTTTACCAAGTGCTTTCATATTTGCGTGCTTGTCTATCCTGTGCTTTCATATTATGGCGTTTCCCTGTGGGTTCTCAATCGAGTATTGTTGGATATCCCCTCCTTCCTTTTTTTCTTACATAAAATTTTGCATAAAATTAGTAGCCTCATCTGATGCTTATTAAGCTGCTATTCTAATGGTGAAGTGAAATTCTTTCCATAGGACAGTTATTTCATTTTTTTTTTCTTTTTTATTGTTTTGGTGTTTTTTTTTTAGATAATTTTTATCTTTTTTTTCATTTTGTTTGTTTTGGTTTTTCTGTTTAAAATTTCATATTGTTTTAAAATCTTATTTTTTATTGTTTTAAAGTTATTTCAATATTGATTATATTAAACTCCTGACATGCTTGGTATTGATGCTGATGGACTGTTAGCGATTCTGATAAATTAAATACTGTTCACTCGATTATGAAGTGTTGCTGTACTTTCTAAAAATATATTTCTGAATTCCTTGTCAGTGAATTTAATAGAAAAGTTAATCCTAAAACTGAGAGGTAGTTCTGTCCGTCGTCTTTAGCATGAATACTTTGTCATAATTCTAATCTTCATAATTATATTCATTCTTTTTTTTTTGGAACGAACCTATTCCTACCTCGACCGTTTGATGTTACGTTATCTATTGAAATGTACATAAGTGCACCCAAGTTATTAGCATATCTTTTATTTATATCAGTATGTTTGGATATCTTTCCTCCGTAGGATCACCTCCGAATAAGAAAGTTACAAAATAAGAAATCAAGGGACAAAAAAAATTCTTAATAGTAAGCTAAGATGATAAATATGGGTAATGACCATATCCCAATATACAGCACAAAATTGTTAATTCAGAAAATCAAAAACCGAAGGCACACAAAATCAGGATACAACAGGAACCAAAGCAAACAAACACAAACTTCCACCACATGAAAAGAAGCTAAAATCTGATATAGGAGTGAGAACAGGTGCCAAATAAGAGTCAGCATCTCCTGCTTGCATGCAAGACCCGCCGCTTCAATTCGGTAGAATTGTCACATCTGGTTACTTCCATTTCGGAAGTTATAGAGTATAATCTTTGGTTGGATGGTTCAAATGGTCTATGACAGAATATCATATAATATATAATATACATGTATAAGGTATTATGTACAGCGACTGCTTGCTACACTGTCCATTTATTGCTAGCTTGACAGATTGACAAAGTCCGCACAGATTGCCCATCGGTGTTTTGATTTCTTTGGAGTTTGGAGTTATTTCTCCATTTCGTGTGTCTTGTTTGTGTTTTACCTTTTTGAGTCTGGTTGGAGATCCCCATATTTTTGTCTAGTAGTTTACATCTGATTTTACATGTATATCAAAAAGAAGAAAAGAATAACAACAACAGCTCTTAAAGATATGTATTGTTTTTCATTATGGTCTTTCCTTATACTTTTATACTATATATAGATAGATAAAAACTTCCATCAAAAGACTAGATAGAAATTTCCTAGATCCTTTTCGGGTTGACTAAAGCACAGTAAAGATAGGAAAAACAAAAATACAAATGTATGTATAATGTAACACATTTATTAGAAATACGAAAAAACTAAACAAACAGAAAAACCACAAAGGTGAGAAGTACAGCTTGGAGTTCATATGGAAATGGTGAATATGCTGTACCTAGTTTTCCCTCCAGAATATCCAGGTTATCATTGGTATCATCAGAGAGAACTTGGCATCTCTGTATGACAGCGGTAAAGAATAAAAATATCTCAGTACGTGCCATAGCCTCTGCTTAACAAATCCTCCTTCCTACAATTTTACAATTTTCTATTCCCAAGGCACAGCTCGGAGTTTATATGGGAATGGTGAATATGTTGTGCCTAGTTTTCCCTCCAGACTTGGCAGGTTGTTGGTATCCTCAGGGAGAAGTTGGTATCTCTGTAAGACAGTGGTAAGGAACAGAAATATCTCCATACGTGCCAAAGCTTCGCCCAAACACACTCTTCTCCCTGTAAAAAGTGATGCATGCTTGACCGCATTCATAGATAATTTTGACTTGAAAGGGTTTTTTTTTTATTCTAAGGACAATATGAATAAGAATAATGACCTAGGAATTGTCATTATTGAAATAGGTGTACTATTATAAAATTTCAGTGTAACATTATCTTTGTGTACTATTATAAAATTTCAGTGTAGCATTATCTTTGTGTACTATTATAAAATTTCAGTGTAGCATCATCTTTGGGTACTATTATAAAATTTCAGTGTAGCATCATCTTTGTGTACTATTATAAAATTTCAGTGTAGCATCATCTTTGTGTACTATTATAAAATTTCAGTGTAGCATCATCTTTGTGTACTATTATAAAATTTCAGTGTAGCATCATCTTTGTGTACTATTATAAAATTTCAGTGAAGCATCATCTTTGTGTACTATTATAAAATTTCAGTGTAGCATCATCTTTGTGTACTATTATAAAATTTCAGTGTTGCATTATCTTTGTGTACTGTGATAAAATTTCAGTGTAACATCATCTTCTCGAGACAAGTGTACGTAATACCTTACTCCCCCTTGTTGTATGGCATACACAAACTGCATCTCCGGTGAGTTTCCCTCGGAGAGTATATACGACAGATTCAGAATCTATATTTTGTTAAACTTTCCTATACAAGCATTCCAATGATACTTAAATCATTCAAACACATCAAAAATCACTTTTGCTAGTAATCTATTCGAAGTTTTGGATTGATAATAATGTCGAAGGGTTCCAACTCTATACCTTCTTGAAGAAAATTCCAAACCAATTTTCATGCACCAGACATGTGTTTCGAATATTAAATGTTCATCAGTGATGCTTCCAGCGGAGCCACAAAAAATCATTTCAGTAGCGCCCTCTTTAATTTTTTGAATTTAGATTTGTACATTTACATTACAGAGAGTGCGCGGCTCCAAATTTCCTGCAGGGTCGATTCAGTAGCATATCCAAATAAAATCTATGTTCAAGATAAGTCATGATAAGTACCCGAACGAAAACTCACCGGAGACGCAGTTTTGTGTATTACATCCGAGAAATGTATTAAGTACACTTGTCTCGAGAAGACGCTGTACCTTCATACAGCACTACAATACGGTGTTCTTACTTTCTTTTTTGTCTTTTTTCCGTACAACACAAGTATATGTACACATTATAAATGGAAGTAATACTCGATCTAACACGGGTAAGTATACGTAAAATGTTAATGTAAAAGATAATTGGTCTTTCCCAAACGTTCACTATGATATTTTGGGAACGTAAATTGAAACACTAACGAATAATAAACAAACCAAAATAATGGCAATCCATATACAAAAATATACATGAAACTAACGATAAACAAACTGGAGGAAGCGATATTGAATAGAACACATTACTTTAATCATGAATTGTAGCATAATGACTATCAATTTTAGGATTTGTACTGCTTTATCTTAAGATAGACTTCACTCTTATAGAGAAAATTCTAAAAAGATTACTTAGATGTGACCTAAATGAAAGAAAGGTAACCTACCAATACCAAATGGTATGATAAGGTGAGTATCATTCAGGTTTCCACTTTTATCCAAGAAGCGGTCCGGATCAAACTTATCCGGTTCTGGGAACAACTTTGGATCATACGACACGGAATGGAGATTTCCAATGACTGTTGCTCCTTTGGGAATACGATATTGATTCCAGCTCACTGAAGTAAAGAGAAATGTAATGGAATCAAGGAAAATCATTCCTGCGAAACATAGCGACACCTAGGAATCACTTTTATATAGCGACAGACATCCATGTGTGACAGACAGACGGACAGATGTACAGCTGGACAACGTACAAAGTGCTTCTCAGGCGACACAAAAATGAAATGTAATAACAAAAGATTAACATATAAAGGATGTCCTAAATTTCGCATTTTCAGTTATACTATTTTAAAGTTCTCTTTTCTATAGTTGTAATGGATATACATGTATGTAAAAACAGTATAAATGTATGTTTATTACCGTCAAAATCCACGCCATGAGGAAGAGTGGTAGGTGCAATGTTCTTATTTCGTAAACATTCAGAAATGACAGCTTCACAATAAGGAAGTTCTGATTTCTGACCCCAAGATGGCATCCTAGAACTTCCGGTTACACTTTCGATTTCCTTTCTCATTTTCTTTTGAACGCCCGGATAATGTATAAGCAGTAGAAAAGCCCAACGTAGAGCTGTAACGGTCGTCTCGTGTCCGGCAACAAAAAAATCTCTGAGGGTCTGTAGTAGTTGCTCATCTGAGGAGAGATTAAAGACTTAAAACGATGAATTAAAATCAAAATAGATTATCTATTGAAAATCCTGGCAACTCGATTTGAAAATTTGTAGGTTTGCATTATTCACTCCATGATACCTATATATATTTGACAATTTTTCATCATTAAAACATATTTGCAGTTGCTTATCGCATAATGCTAGACACTACTTTAGGACGAAAACAGTCTGCTTAGATCCTACGATTATGCGACAAGAACTTAAAAACAAAATTGTTTGTTTAAGAGTTTTGCAAAGGTTTTATACTAGTTGACATTAAGGATTCTCAGAGAACACGCCTGACTTGCTAGATATACTAAACGCAACAATTTCCTTCGTGAGAGCATTTTGTATCAGTTCCGTCATATGTTAAGCGTCTTCAAATTCAATAGCATCATTTTTTGTAGCATGGTCCAGACATGCACGTTTTGGGTACTTAGTTCTCGTCAGTAATCCTCAATCTAAACAATGTAATATGGCTAAATGGTGTGAAAGTTATCATTTCCCAAAAAAGTACCGAAACACGTAGCAGAATGGATGGGATATGATCCTGCAGGGTCCACTTTTTAGAAAGCTTAAGAAAGTTTGATAACAGAAATGTTCGAATGCGTTGTAGAAACTATGAACCGAAGTTAAGGTTTACATTACCACTATAATTAGATTCTGATTCTTTTCCATCTTTCTTCTTAGCCAAAAGGAAGGCATCAATGTAATCACGGACATTGTCTTCGTCCAACGACCTCTTATGCTCCTCCACGGTTTCTCCGAGGAAAGCGATAATCTTCCCTACAATTTCCTGTCTCCATTTAAAATGCAGAGGGTCTCCGGGTATATATTTAGCAAAGGGCACAAACGATGCCGGACCACGAATTGCAGGGTCAGAGAAAATTCGATCGATCATTTCCATCAGCGACAACAGTCTTTTATCTCCAAAGTCATATGTTCTACCCATTGACATCGAGCAAATAACGTTCGCAACACATACTTTCAAGGGTTCTACAAAATCAACAGGCTGCCCTTTGGATTCCTCCAAGCACCTAATAAAACCTTCTACTTCCTGCTGGATTTGTGATTCCAAACTTCGCTTCCCGAACCCGAAATCCCTCAAAGTCTTCAGTGCGAATGACCTCTGTTCTCTCCATAAATGCCCGTTGCTAGCGACAATTCCTGCATGGAGAAGAATAATGTAACAGAATATAATCTATGAAATGAAACTGATCACGTTTTTCTTTGTATAATTTTCTTAATTTTTTTAATAAAATGAATTTGTCTGCAACTATTCCTTCAACTTTTAAAAATAGTCTATAAAGCAAAATTCATTTTACAATGTTATGCATCTGGTAACCGAATGACATAGTAATAAAGGGTTACTAAAGACAATCATAGGAAGTAACATTTCGCAAAGAAATTTGGATGTTCAAAGCATAAAGTAGGCTCTTGGGATCTCACCTTTAATATGCTTAAAAATGCATCACACTAAAAGATAAAGGTCGCAAATTAAAGATGAAGGGCGACGAAACATTTAATGCCAGAAGAACCTATGAAAATAATGAATTATCTTACATGTACACGAAGTCATTCACTGACTTCCATACCTTTTGAATTTGCTATTTTTGACAAGAAAAATGAAGCTGGTCTAATGGAGAGGGAATCGGCTTCTTTTACGAGCAAATCTCGAATTGCCTCTGCTCCATTTAGCACAATTACTGGACTCGATCCAACAACGAAACAAAAGACGTCACCGTATTCTTTACGGAGACGATCAAATTCTTCTATCGTGTTCGACGTGTCAATCATGCCTGTCAGACGAAAGAAATAGAATTGATAATCAAAAAAGTTTTGTCAAGGCAGAACTCATTTATTAATAGACATTTTTCACCGTGACGAACTTAGCACTTCGAACTTCGCACTTTAATTTCATAAGTTGGTTGCAGAAAAAAGCGCACTAGTTGTACAGGAAGTCCAATATACCATTCCATTGAGTATTCTTATCAAGATGTAGATGACTCAGGTTATGAGTATATACATGAATGGTAGCTATTCCACTGATTCTTCAATGTTCGAAGTGCGAAGTACGAAGTTCGAAGTGCAAAGTTCGTCACGTAGAAAAATGTCTATTAATAGAAACCTATCAACAAATACATACATGTACATGCTTGAAGGTCAACTCTATCTTCTTCTTTTATTTCGATAGATAACTATGAATTAAAACAGAAATCAGTTAAACATGTACATGTAAAATAGTGGTGTAACGATATATCGTTTGTACTCGTATCGCGATACAGTAGCTTGACGATACGTGCATTTGTATCACGATACATCCTCCATTCAAACGATACACAACGATACTGTATTCTTTAACAAAATCAAGCACAGTTTAACAAATAAAGACTTTTTTCTGTATCATTTATTGCATGTATACATAAATGCAATAGTATATTCCCACCACCATGTACATGTATCTACTGTCGTGTTCACTAATTCCAGAGCACCCTATTTTCCCGGATTTCTCTAAAATATGATATTGTCATCTTCCAAAAAGATATCAGTTTTATAGTACTCCTTTAGTCGTAACAGAAAATGCCATTGTTTTGGCTGTGCGTCGGTTAAGTTAGAAATAAGACGGAAAATAAAAAGTCTACGGGGATTTTCTATAGTAAAATCGCTGAAAATATGTGACGTCGGAGGCTTTGACGTCACTGTTTACCATTGTTGGCACGGAGAGCAATATGGCGGCGGCTTGAAATTAACATGGAAATTTCCCGTTGACATTTTATTTTTCATATTGCGGTTTGAAGGCAGCTGATAGGGTAAGTTGATGTAAATTTCCAGTTACGACTAAAGGAGGTCGATTCTCGAAAACAATAATCTATACAAAAATTCTTCAGACGACAGAATAAATCGCCAAAACAGGGTGCTCTGGATTTAGTGAACAGGACAGTAGTGAGAATCCTCGGTATGCTGTTAAGACTAAATTGATGCAAGTATGTTCAGTTTTTCTTTTGATTCAAGGAATATGTCAGTGTTGGATTGGATAGAAAAATGTATCGTGAGCCTTGTATGGTGATACGTATCGTTACATCCCTATTGTAAGTTTTTCTATTAAACGTTCAAAGTGGTGACAAACATTGGCTAGTGCTTGAATGTAATTTGTTTGTAAAAAAAATGACTGAAATAAACAAGCTGATTCCGATCAATGTTCCATATAAGTGTAATGTAGCGCTCAATCGCAGATCTGGAGGCGGTCGGGTAGAATAAAATTAAGATCCTCTGGAATAAGTTAAAAGTCCTGAAGGTCAATTCAACCATTATTCTACCAGAAAATTTCTGTAAATTAGAACGGCATTATTCTAGGAAAGGAGGGGATCTCCAACAAGACCCGGCTGCAGGACCAACAGCGAAACATCAAAACACCACACGTGAAAACACAGAGAAGACACACAAAGCAAGATACACAGAAGGGAAAGGGACCAGCAAACACGACACCAAAACACCCCAAATAAAAACATAGAGAAGGCACATAAAGCAAGATACACAGAAGGGACAGGAACAGCAAACACGACACCAAAACACCCCAAATAAAAACACAGAGAAGGCACACACAGCAAGATACACAGAAGGGACAGGGACCAGCAAACACGACACCAAAACACCCCAAATAAAAACACAGAGAAGGCACACAAAGCAAGATACACAGAAGGGACAGGGACCAGCAAACACGACACCAAAACACCCCAAATAAAAACACAGAGAAGGCACACACAGCAAGATACACAGAAGGGACAGGGAACAGCAAACACGACACCAAAACACCCCAAATAAAAACACAGAGAAGGCACACAAAGCAAGATACACAGAAGGGACAGGGACCAGCAAACACGACACCAAAACACCCCAAATAAAAACACAGAGAAGGCACACACAGCAAGATACACAGAAGGGACAGGGAACAGCAAACACGACACCAAAACACCCCAAATAAAAACACAGAGAAGGCACACACAGCAAGATACACAGAAGGGACAGGGACCAGCAAACACGACACCAAAACAACCCAAATAAAAACACAGAGAAGGCACACAAAGCAAGATACACAGAAGGGACAGGGACCAGCAAACACGACACCAAAACAACCCAAATAAAAACACAGAGAAGGCACACAAAGCAAGATAAACAGAAGGGACAGGGACCAGCAAACACGACACCAAAACACCCCAAATAAAAACACAGAGAAGGCACACACAGCAAGATACACAGAAGGGACAGGGAACAGCAAACACGACACCAAAACACCCCAAATAAAAACACAGAGAAGGCACACACAGCAAGATACACAGAAGGGAAAGGGACCAGCAAACACGACACCAAAACAACCCAAATAAAAACACAGAGAAGGCACACAAAGCAAGATACACAGAAGGGACAGGGACCAGCAAACACGACACCAAAACACCCCAAATAAAAACACAGAGAAGGCACACAAAGCAAGATAAACAGAAGGGACAGGGACCAGCAAACACGACACCAAAACACCCCCAAATAAAAACACAGAGAAGGCACACACAGCAAGATACACAGAAGGGACAGGGAACAGCAAACACGACACCAAAACACCCCAAATAAAAACACAGAGAAGGCACACACAGCAAGATACACAGAAGGGAAAGGGACCAGCAAACACGACACCAAAACAACCCAAATAAAAACACAGAGAAGGCACACAAAGCAAGATACACAGAAGGGACAGGGACCAGCAAACACGACACCAAAACACCCCAAATAAAAACACAGAGAAGGCACACAAAGCAAGATACACAGAAGGGACAGGGACCAGCAAACACGACACCAAAACACCCCAAATAAAAACACAGAGAAGGCACACAAAGAAAGATACACAGAAGGGACAGGGACCAGCAAACACGACACCAAAACACCCCAAATAAAAACACAGAGAAGTCACACAAAGCAAGATACACAGAAGGGACAGGGACCAGCAAACACGACACCAAAACACCCCAAATAAAAACACAGAGAAGGCACACAAAGCAAGATACACAGAAGGGACAGGGACCAGCAAACACGACACCAAAACACCCCAAATAAAAACACAGATAAGGCACACAAAGCAAGAGACACAGAAGGGACAAAGAACAGCAAACACGACACCAAAACACTCCAAATAAAAACACAGAGAAGGCATACACAGCAAGATACACAGAAGGGAGAGGGACCAGCAAACACGACACCAAAACACCCCAAATAAAAACACAGAGAAGACACACAAAGCAAGAGACACAGAAGGGACAGGGAACAGCAAACACGACACCAAAACACTCCAAATAAAAACACAGAGAAGGCATACACAGCAAGATACACAGAAGGGAAAGGGACCAGCAAACACGACACCAAAACACCCCAAATAAAAACACAGAGAAGACACACAAAGCAAGAGACACAGAAGGGACAAAGAACAGCAAACACGACACCAAAACACTCCAAATAAAAACACAGAGAAGGCATACACAGCAAGATACACAGAAGGGAAAGGGACCAGCAAACACGACACCAAAACACCCCAAATAAAAACACAGAGAAGACACACAAAGCAAGAGACACAGAAGGGACAGGGAACAGCAAACACGACACCAAAACACCCCAAATAAAAACACAGAGAAGGCACACAAAGCAAGATACACAGAAGAGAAAGGGACCAGCAAACACGACACCAAAACACCCCAAATAAAAACACAGAGAAGACACACAAAGCAAGATACACAGAAGGGACAGGGACCAGCAAACACGACACCAAAACACCCCAAATAAAAACACAGAGAAGGCACACACAGCAAGATACACAGAAGGGACAGGGACCAGCAAACACGACACCAAAACAACCCGAATAAAAACACAGAGAAGGCATACACAGCAAGATACACAGAAGGGAAAGGGACCAGCAAACACGACACCAAAACACCCCAAATAAAAACACAGAGAAGTCACACAAAGCAAGATACACAGAAGGGACAGGGACCAGCAAACACGACACCAAAACACCCAAAATAAAAACACAGAGAAGGCACACAAAGCAAGATACACAGAAGGGACAGGGACCAGCAAACACGACACCAAAACACCCCAAATAAAAACACAGAGAAGGCACACAAAGCAAGAGACACAGAAGGGACAAGGAACAGCAAACACGACACCAAAACACCCCAAATAAAAACACAGAGAAGGCATACACAGCAAGATACACAGAAGGGAGAGGGATCAGCAAACACGACACCAAAACACCCCAAATAAAAACACAGAGAAGGCACACAAAGCAAGAGACACAGAAGGGACAGGGACCAGCAAACACGACACCAAAACACCCCAAATAAAAACACAGAGAAGGCACACACAGCAAGATACACAGAAGGGACAGGGAACAGCAAACACGACACCAAAACACCCCAAATAAAAACACAGAGAAGGCACACAAAGCAAGATACACAGAAGGGACAGGGACCAGCAAACACGACACCAAAACACCCCAAATAAAAACACAGAGAAGGCACACACAGCAAGATACACAGAAGGGACAGGGAACAGCAAACACGACACCAAAACACCCCAAATAAAAACACAGAGAAGGCACACACAGCAAGATACACAGAAGGGACAGGGACCAGCAAACACGACACCAAAACAACCCAAATAAAAACACAGAGAAGGCACACAAAGCAAGATACACAGAAGGGACAGGGACCAGCAAACACGACACCAAAACAACCCAAATAAAAACACAGAGAAGGCACACAAAGCAAGATAAACAGAAGGGACAGGGACCAGCAAACACGACACCAAAACACCCCAAATAAAAACACAGAGAAGGCACACACAGCAAGATACACAGAAGGGACAGGGAACAGCAAACACGACACCAAAACACCCCAAATAAAAACACAGAGAAGGCACACACAGCAAGATACACAGAAGGGAAAGGGACCAGCAAACACGACACCAAAACAACCCAAATAAAAACACAGAGAAGGCACACAAAGCAAGATACACAGAAGGGACAGGGACCAGCAAACACGACACCAAAACACCCCAAATAAAAACACAGAGAAGGCACACATAGCAAGATAAACAGAAGGGACAGGGACCAGCAAACACGACACCAAAACACCCCCAAATAAAAACACAGAGAAGGCACACACAGCAAGATACACAGAAGGGACAGGGAACAGCAAACACGACACCAAAACACCCCAAATAAAAACACAGAGAAGGCACACACAGCAAGATACACAGAAGGGAAAGGGACCAGCAAACACGACACCAAAACAACCCAAATAAAAACACAGAGAAGGCACACAAAGCAAGATACACAGAAGGGACAGGGACCAGCAAACACGACACCAAAACACCCCAAATAAAAACACAGAGAAGGCACACAAAGCAAGATACACAGAAGGGACAGGGACCAGCAAACACGACACCAAAACACCCCAAATAAAAACACAGAGAAGGCACACAAAGAAAGATACACAGAAGGGACAGGGACCAGCAAACACGACACCAAAACACCCCAAATAAAAACACAGAGAAGTCACACAAAGCAAGATACACATAAGGGACAGGGACCAGCAAACACGACACCAAAACACCCCAAATAAAAACACAGAGAAGGCACACAAAGCAAGATACACAGAAGGGACAGGGACCAGCAAACACGACACCAAAACACCCCAAATAAAAACACAGATAAGGCACACAAAGCAAGAGACACAGAAGGGACAAAGAACAGCAAACACGACACCAAAACACTCCAAATAAAAACACAGAGAAGGCATACACAGCAAGATACACAGAAGGGAGAGGGACCAGCAAACACGACACCAAAACACCCGAAATAAAAACACAGAGAAGACACACAAAGCAAGAGACACAGAAGGGACAGGGAACAGCAAACACGACACCAAAACACCCCAAATAAAAACACAGAGAAGGCACACAAAGCAAGATACACAGAAGAGAAAGGGACCAGCAAACACGACACCAAAACACCCCAAATAAAAACACAGAGAAGACACACAAAGCAAGATACACAGAAGGGACAGGGAACAGCAAACACGACACCAAAACACCCCAAATAAAAACACAGAGAAGGCACACACAGCAAGATACACAGAAGGGACAGGGACCAGCAAACACGACACCAAAACAACCCGAATAAAAACACAGAGAAGGCATACACAGCAAGATACACAGAAGGGAAAGGGACCAGCAAACACGACACCAAAACACCCCAAATAAAAACACAGAGAAGTCACACAAAGCAAGATACACAGAAGGGACAGGGACCAGCAAACACGACACCAAAACACCCAAAATAAAAACACAGAGAAGGCACACAAAGCAAGATACACAGAAGGGACAGGGACCAGCAAACACGACACCAAAACACCCCAAATAAAAACACAGAGAAGGCACACAAAGCAAGAGACACAGAAGGGACAAGGAACAGCAAACACGACACCAAAACACCCCAAATAAAAACACAGAGAAGGCATACACAGCAAGATACACAGAAGGGAGAGGGATCAGCAAACACGACACCAAAACACCCCAAATAAAAACACAGAGAAGGCACACAAAGCAAGAGACACAGAAGGGACAGGGACCAGCAAACACGACACCAAAACACCCCAAATAAAAACACAGATAAGGCTCACAAAGTAAGAGACACAGAAGGGACAAGGAACAGCAAACACGACACCAAAACACCCCAAATAAAAACACAGAGAAGGCATACACAGCAAGATACACAGAAGGGACAAGGAAAAGCAAACACGACACCAAAACACCCCAAATAAAAACAAAGAGAAGACACACAACGCAAGATACACAGAAGGGACAGGGACAAGCAAACACGACACCAAAACACCCCAAATAAAAACACAGAGAAGGTACACAAAGCAAGATACACAGAAGGGACAGGGACCAGCAAACACGACACCAAAACACCCCAAATAAAAACACAGAGAAGGCACACACAGCAAGATACACATAAGGGACAGGGACCAGCAAACACGACACCAAAACACCCCAAATAAAAACACAGAGAAGGCACACAAAGCAAGATACACAGAAGGGACAGGGACCAGCAAACACGACACCAAAACACCCCAAATAAAAACACAGAGAAGTCACACAAAGCAAGATACACAGAAGGGACAGGGACCAGCAAACACGACACCAAAACACACCAAATAAAAACACAGAGAAGGCATACACAGCAAGATACACAGAAGGGACAAGGACCAGCAAACACGACACCAAAACACCCCAAATAAAAACACAGAGAAGACACACAACGCAAGATACACAGAAGGGACAGGGACCAGCAAACACGACACCAAAACAACCCAAATAAAAAACAGAGAAGGCATACACAGCAAGATACACAGAAGGGAAAGGGACCAGCAAACACGACACCAAAACAACCCAAATAAAAACACAGAGAAGGCACACAGCAAGATACACAGAAGGGACAGGGACCAGCAAACACGACACCAAAACACCCCAAATAAAAACACAGAGAAGGCATACACAGCAAGATACACAGAAGGGACAGGGACCAGCAAACACGACACCAAAACACCCCAAATAAAAACACAGAGAAGGCACACAAAGCAAGATACACTGAAGGGACAGGGACCAGCAAACACGACACCAAAACACCCCAAATTAAAATTACAGAGAAGGCACACACAGCAAGATACACAGAAGGGAGAGGGACCAGCAAACACGACACCAAAACACGCCAAATAAAAACACAGAGAAGACACACACAGCAAGATACACAGAAGGGACAGGGACCAGCAAACACGACACCAAAACACCCCAAATAAAAACACAGAGAAGGCACACAAAGCAAGATACACAGAAGGGACAGGGACCAGCAAACACGACACCAAAACACCCCAAATAAAAACACAGAGAAGACACACAAAGCAAGATACACTGAAGGGACAGGGACCAGCAAACACGACACCAAAACACCCCAAATTAAAATTACAGAGAAGGCACACAAAGCAAGATACACTGAAGGGACAGGGACCAGCAAACACGACATCAAAACACCAAACACAAAAGACCACACATAAACCAACAAGATCAATGGGGGCGGACAGGGGGCTACCTCTCTCCCGCCTCCCACCCCTTTACCTCCCCCTTCCCTCCCATTTCCCCCCTTCCCTCCCTCCCTCCTCCCTCTCTCCCTTCTCCCGCCCCCTTTCTCCCCCCTCCCTTTCACCCTGTCCACCCTCTCATCAATGAGCAATCGGTGCCTTTTTAGGTGGGCCATCTGCTACGACAAATATACAAAATCTACAAGGCATACCTATGTTTCCAATGATGGGGTAGCAGGGTGGCCCCGGAGGTAACTCTTTCCTCCACTGTTTACCTCGCCACCACAAAAAGCTAAGCAGCACCACAATTGCACCAACGATGTAAAGTCCAACTGGTAACATTGTGGGATATATTCAAATCTCAGATCCGAAACAAGCCCTTTTGAACTGACCAAAAAGGATGATAATATGTTAACAGTTTTGGCCCTTTATAATGCAATACAAGAGTGTTGACAGGTCAGCAACCTATATTTTCAACCTTAGACGAATAAATATACCTGTTGTCGTTATACTCTCTGACTTGTTATTCTACATTCCGTACATGAATAGGTCTTTTAAATTAAATAAATACGAGGGCTAATCAATCAGTTCGCAGGCAATTGCGATATCGTATCCAGTTGTGTGAAAGTAATATATAATTACATTTAATATCTATGATTTTCTTACCGTAAATCCATAATGTTTCAATATTTGCAACCAGTCAATATGGTACTATGATAATCGAAAAAGGTATACCACATACTAGTTACAAAAAGCCTAACTACGAATTTTTAGAACAACCCTTGTACTTGTAAATATCCTCACCTCCAGGAGCTGATGAACATTATAATTTACTTAAGAAATGAATCTTATATTTTTTTCTGTTGATGCAGGTATCACCAGAAAAGTTGGACAGAAAACTGCATCAATGAGCGTAGCGCGTTGATGCAAAAGTTTTCTTCCAATTTTTTTTTTATTTTGTGGTATACAACATGCTGTTTCTTATCACTTAATTTTGAAAAACAGACTGTTTTCTTGGATCTAAAAACAATCAATCACCGCACTATATTTCGTAAGTCGGAAGGTTTCGCAGTGATACGTCTGCCAAAACAAGTTATGGCAGCCGCCGCGCCATGATTCAAACAGCAAACGATCGTCTCTCTATATCTTTGGAATAAGGACTACATGTAGTTTGAGCAAATTCTACATGCACTGTTAATTTTTGAGTAAGTTGAAAAGAAATGGTTCCCTTGAAATGATAAGCAAACATCTACAAATTGTTTTTTCAGCAACGAGTTCATTCGTGTTTGAGGGAACCCCCAGTTCTAAAAATAGTTCTATAAATAGTAGGGCTGGGACGATACATCGATATATCGATAAATCGCGATACGGTGTTCCACGATACGCGTATCGATACGTTGGAGCTATATCGCGATATCCGGACCCATTTTTTACTCCATTCAAAGGCATGAAATTGCTCGGTAACTTCGTCGATTGAAAGCTTCGGGCTAACTGAAACGTGTGACTTATTGACTTAAAAGGGTAAAGATGTTTTTCTTGACTAATCTTCCTATGTTTGCTCAGGATAGTATGCAATTCGCACAATGCATTACAGTATAATTGTCAATTTTACATGCATATAGTTTGCGGTGCAGTCGGAATGATCGCCTGGATGCGCTTCTAATTTTTATTTAGAAATGCAAATGCATATCCAGCCTGTGGTTTGCGGGAATCTAGCCGCAGAAACGGCCAACGGCACTTGGATATTTTGTTGGTCCGTGTCGTTGTCCGTTTCAGCGGCTAGCGGGAATCCTACAGGTATTTGTCTACTCAAACTCATGTTCGTTTAAAAAATTTAAAGCGGCGAAAGTAAAGTTTTCAGAAACCGTATCTAACGCGATCTTAATATTTACAATTTTGTAAGATACTATTTTCCAGAGAAAGTACCGGATGTCTGGATCATAGAGTGGGTAAGAGCGACATGAAAACGGCATGAAATAACTTATGTCCAGTAACTATTCATGCGTGCATGATCCATTCATATATCATCGATTTTTTGAGATACTGGCGTTCGACCTAAATCTCTTCCATTTAAGATGATTTCATATATTTATCTGATAGACTTTGTAAATTTTTAATATAAAACCCTTGATTGAACGTCGGAAACAGCCTTTTGAAGAAGGAAAAAAAAACGTCTGTCTACTACGATCTTTATATAATATCTATTAAATTTTCTATTCACGTCAGCAACAACTTTAACTTTAAATGATTAGTAGATTACGTCCACGTGGTTAACGCACATGCTCTCTCTATCTCTCTCTCTCTCTCTCAAAATTTTGTTAATACATGTACATAAAATAAAACGCAAAGAGACGAAAAACCGTTTGTCATAAAAAAATCAAAGTGAGGATGTATCCATCGAATAAAATCAAACACATTTAGAGAACAATTATGTTGTAATCCTTTCAATATTGTATGGAAAGGAACATGTGTTATGATTGATATACTTTTAAATAAGATTTCCTCATGAAAAATGAAAATTCAGTCTAGGATTTAATTATTCAAATAGGAAGGGGAACTGAAAAGAGAGAAATAAAATGTAATTCCATGTATTGAAAAAAAAGGAGGAGGAGGGGGGGGGGGTTACATAAATTTATGAACTTTTCTTCATTTTCAAACTGAGAGCACGAGGCCCTCTTATTTACCATTTCATGGCTTTTCTTGTTGATGCAGTTACTGAGAAAATGAACATACAAAAAAGAGTTTGAATACATGTTAAGGTGAAAACATAATTGCAAAGGGTACAGATTTATTCTTGTAGCTTGACTTGTAGCTAACTCTTAGCCTCTGTCTATCAGTAATAACTTGTGATGTTATTATTCAAAGTTTGAAAAGTTTGTTTAATTGCTTGGGATTTTGTAAATCTTGATTATTCCAGGATCTACAAAAATATAGTCTTTAACTCTTTATCAAAATATTTTAATGTTATGCTTGAGTTTCATTCTATACAGCCTTAATCCTTATTATAGCAACATACATCAGAAATATCGTGATACATATCGTATCGTTGGCCCTATATCGTGATACGTATCGATACGCTCGAGACCCGTATCGTCCCAGCCCTAATAAATAGACTTCCGTGAAAAATTGTGTTGATCGATGTATCAACAAAATTTCTCAGCCAATCAGAATCTTCGTTTCTTGAAAATGACAATGGAAATTAAATGATTCTTCAGTCACATGCATCCGTCATGAGAACCTTAAACAACCGGATTTTGCATATTCATGAAAGATACGTGATGTGATTTAAAATGAAATAAATATCCCTTTCAAAAACATGTACTGTTCTATAGCAGGATTAATATTTTATTAATATAAGAGATGTTTTTTTATTGGGGGGGGGGGGGGGGGGGATGAGGTCTATAATGAAAAAGTGGGACGAGACACTGTCTCATTGAGCGTCTATAGTGCGTGATGCAGAAGTTTTACATAACTGCGCGTGTGACGCATAATATACATTTTTTGTTGTTGTTGTACTTGTAGAATCTTTCCGTTCACCTTCAATTTTATTTTGTGGTATACAACATGCTGTTTTACTTTTTTTTAACGTAAATATAACGTAACGTAAACTTGTTATAAGGTATCCGTTGTACAATTGAGTCGTTTTACATTGCGGTTTTATCATCTCCATTGTAAAGTATGGTAAACTTTATGCCTGGTAATGTATTATGAACTATTATATTTTCTGAAAGGTAATGAAGCCCTGAGGACAGATATAAGCCTCCCACGTCTTAAAAATCAAATATAACTTTGTTATTTTTTATATATAGAGAGAAAATAGACAATTAAAATGCTTCATCAGTTATTCCTCTTTGTTTTTCTGGCCATAAAATTATTATTATTGAGCAGTGTGCATTATAACCTTTCAGAAAATATATAGTTTATAGTACCTTACCAGGCATGGAAAAATGTCCTATAATTGTACATCGGATACCTTAACGTAAACATTGTATAATGAAAATTTGATCAAACCACGCAGTTTTACATGGCGGTACTCCAAGCAGTGGAGGAATTTATAAGAAAAAAGAAAGAAAGCTGGTATATACATTTGTAAGTAGAAGTTGATACGGTTACATGTAATGTTGTAACGATAGTCGCCGATGTCGCCGCTATCGTCGCTGAAACTTGAAAGTCGCCGACTATCGATAATGGTTTTGAAAATCGATTGTCGCTGTTGAAGTTGATTTGCAGGGTTCAAAAGCATACGCTGTACATATACATTTTGTAATTGATATTCCTCAATCTTAATGTGCAATGGTACTTTTCTATAATGTACTGTATATTTTAATGAAAAAAAATTACATACATTTATCTATGTCTCTGTTTTATTTCTCATTTGGACCATTGTGTTTAGGAAAAAAATAATAAAAACAATTTTCGTCTTTTAAATCTATGAGTAGGGTTGAAAACCCATAACTGCCTACTTCCACTCATAATTACGCTGTTTGCCGATGAATAATGATATGCTAATGGATACTGATATTCGACAAGCGCAGTTGTAAAATACAAATTGTTTATATCAACATCATTTTGCATTTTCTTTAAATTTTTATCTGCAGGACTTCATTCTCATTCATTTTATACCGAACACGGCAACAATACTCCAGTTAGATGCTTAGAATTAAAATCACACATAATCATATTTTTTTTTTTTTTTTGTCATCAAAGTTCTTTTTTCTAATAACCTTTTTTCAGTCCGATTTTATTAAAACAAATTTCAAAATGACAGTCTCGGAAAGACCTTTTCAAAAATATATACGGCATTAATGGGATTTTCTCGAAAAAAATTAATTCATAAAAATTCGATGCCATTGGGGGGGGGGGGGTGATCCCGTAATCGTACTGTCGTCAACTTTGTTACATTGATGTCAACTCTAACACATTGTTACAAATTGTAATGTGATGGGAAAAGGTACTTGCACACTATCCATTCTTTTGTTATGGATCGACTACCTTAGTTGTGTAACATTTGAAGAGTTACCTTCCTTTCCTTCAAAGTTTTCTTTATTCAGCGAAATTACTCAACATATCATGAAAAAGTAAAGTTTTCTTATTTTAGTACAATGAAATATATTAGTACTTTTTTAAAAAAGTTTTTTTTTTTCCCCAATGAAAAACAATAAGGATAATACTTTAAGATTTTTTGGCTTGCTTTTAACAAATGGACCATTTTATTTACCTTTGAATTGCAAATATTCACTATTTTTCGCTGTGTTTCAACGCCTATCACTTATAAAAGTGTGTGAAATATGAAAGCAGTTTGGAGGAAGTCGCAACGACGACTTCGAAATTTCAAATATATATCTACCTATCTATTCATCTCTCTCTACTAAGCGCCCTCACATCTGAGTACTCTGCTTAGGGTGCGCTGCAGGTTAAAAGATAAAATGGAGAAGAAAAGAGGTTTAAAGGGAAAACAGAAGATAGAGTTAGAAAGTGAGTAGGGATAAAAGTTCAGAAGAACAGTGAGCCTAAAAGAGGATAAAAGAATTTTGACTGTTTAAGGTTTGAGATGTTGAATATGCACCATATCATACGAAATCATTCCACAACACGCGCGGTTGAGCTCTATATTCTAGAATTAGGAAGTGAACAATTTTATCAATAAATCATTCAAACCTGTTATTCAAGTTTTAGACCAAATATAAAACAAAAAAAAAAAAAAAAGAAACAAGAAATCTGGATCACCATGCAGTTACAATGCATTCATAAAGAAAATGTCCGAAAGACCAATAAATAGTTGAATTAAAAAATCCGGTTTAGAAGGGAAGAAACAACAACAACATTGAAATAAGATTTTCGGCGAGCAAACGTTTCACACACAAAAATAACCGAATAGGAACAACGCGTGAGACGGGCGAAATATTGAAGCTAGCAGTAAACATACAACATCTTTACGACTAATTGATTTGCAATCTGCAATACAGAACATGTCCCATTCAATTTATTCGATCACTTTCAAAAGTACCCAATGATCCAAATCAAGAGTAAAACGAAAAAAAAAATTTAAAAAAATGAATTAATAAATAAATAAATGATTAAATAAGTAAGTAAATAAATAAATAAATAAAAACCAAACAAACAAACAAATCAAGTAGCTTATTTCAAAAGAGTTACCTCTCTTTCACTTTACATTCTTTCCTATTCAATGAAATTATTCAACATGAATGCGCCTTTTTATCATTATTTTTTTATTTTTTATTTCAGTACCGAATATAAATGAGCGCTTTGTAACAGATTTAATATTGTTACAATTAAAAACAAAGGAAGAGATAACTTATGATATTTTGACTTGCTTATACATATTTAACCGTGTTTACATACTTTTTTTTAAAAAAATAGTGAATATGGCCTATGATCCACCATAACAGTTATGTTCAAATGAAATCAAGAAACTTTGCAAGTCGTTCGAACGACTTCGAATGTGATGCATTTGTTTTTCATCGGTCATTTCATTCATAAAGAAAATATACGAAGTTTTATTATCATTCACCGAAGTGTGGAAGTCATATACAAACAATGAGGGGCGGAGAGAAGAAAATTATTTCAGTCGTGGTTGTGAATTGTTTTGATTATAATGAATATTCGACCATAGTTTAAAACATGACTATGACATCATCCCATTATCTAATTAGTTCTTTCTCTGTGATATGAGGCAATATGATCATCTCCCGGAAGGACCGAACGGTGTGGGATTACACAGAACCAACGCTAAAATAGTCAAGGGGGACAGATCGAACACATTTTTTTTTCAAATCAACATCGTACTTACTATCAAATCACCTCATATAAGCATAATAGCACTGATTTACCCTCTCATATTAGAAATTTAGATATTGTATGTTTAAATGTTTTTGGTTAAAATACGAAGGTCCTGAATTTTTGAACTTTATATATAGGATCTCAAATGAATTTTCATTTCATACGACGTATTATGAAACTCATTGTCCGTTTTATATCCCCTTGCCTTATGTCTAGTTGAATAAAAATGGATACATGTAGTACTGATCGACATATTAGATATTCCCGGCTACGATTGCTTTTCAAAACATCGCCATTACCTATCCCGCTTTAAGTCGGGGGGGATTGTTGAATATTGAAAGAAAACTCTACAAACGGCCAGTACTATCAAGTGTCTCAAGTCTGACCAATAGGCGGAAAGATCGTCCGGGTATGCGTATGCATTACTAGAGGCACATACGAAAAATTGCCAGGCTATCTTTCGGCCCGTGGTCTGACTTATCCTATGTTATGACTGTCCGTTCCATTCCGATCTAAAATGAACAGAACATATCAAAAGCTACTGCTTGGTGTAATTTACATTCCACAAGAAAATTCTATATACTTGTATATATATATTCTATATGTGACAACAAAATAATGTATTTGATGATGTTCAGTTCGATTTTATCCAACTTAAATCCGGACACGATTACTGCTGTTTAATAGGTGATTTTAATAGTCGTACGTCGAACTTACCAGATTTTTTTAGATGATGACAATGAACATTCTAGGGGTCAAGAAAGCGACGAAAATAAAAACGCCTTTAATAGAACTAAATTTAGAACATAGGGTTTCTGTGGACACAGAAGTCAATAATTGTGGTAGAGAGCTTTTCGATTTTTGTCATCGTCGGAAACCCACAGCCTATTGCCTTACAATTATAGGCCGTGGGCGCAATTTGAAGGGAATTCTCGTTTTAATGCGTCATACGGTTATAAATAGTAACCAATGACATAGTCGGTTTGAATAGTATCAGTGGAGGGATTTTGTAAAGCTCGTTCTGATTGGCTTAAATTCCCTGCTTGAATGGTTTTGGAATATGAGGGTTTCCCAATAGACTGTTCCACGGTATCTAACGTAGTAGAACGGAGAAGATGCCGTGGGTTTCCGACGATGGATTTTTGTAAGAATACTAACTTGTATATTTTGAATGGTCGAGTTGGTAATGACCGACTCATTGGTAAGACGACTTGTCTTGGGACAAGCGTAATTGACTATTGTATAGGGAATACCAAGATTTTTTAATATTATCAATCTCATCCATTTTATCTGATGTTCATAACCCTATATCTGCAAGCCTCAAAATTGACTGTCATTGCCCAGAAAAACCAAACATAAATTAAATCCGAAGTGAAAATATCGAATTACCTAAAAAAGGGAAGATGAAAACTTAAGGTAAACTTATTTAGAGATAAAATCCACAGTAAAACCGATGACATGAATGGTTAATGTGCCATGATTGATGAAGCTTATGTATCAGGAATTAAGATTGAACTTAAAGATAATGCTGTGGATAGATTAGATACATTGTTCATAGATCGTGCTAAAGACACTTTCGGTTTGAAGGGAAAAAAAACGAAAAGAAACATAATATGAAACAATTACGAGACACCATGGTTTAAATTACGGAAAATTACGGAAACCATGGTTTTAATTACGGAAAATTACGGAATGTTACTATGCAAGACGCTGCTAAAGGAAAGCAAAGAGACTGTGTAATATCTATGGAAATGTTGTATTCCCAGAAAATATGCACGAAAAAGAAAAAAAAACGTACAAAAGAACTTTGAAGTTAGCAATAGAAAATCGTAAGAACACTACACAAAGGAAACTCAGTGACCTTAAAAAAAGTAATCAAAAGGAATATTGGAAAATATTGAACAGTGGGAAAACAAACGGGGTGATAGCATAAGCCCCCTCCCCTCTACTTCGTCTAGGTGAGCTAAAAATGAGTAAAACAGCATAAAGACAGAAAACACATATCAGTATATCCAAAACATCTAACAATGCTACATGTATATTATCTTTTTTTCCCGAGGTGTTTTATAAATAAAAATAAAACAGAGTTCTACGGAAGTCCATATGTGACAGGTATAGATTAGAATTTATCTGGTGGCCGCCACATAATTATCTGGCGGCCGCCACTTAATTATCCGGCGGCCGCCACTTAATTTATCTGGCGGCCGCCACTAAATTATAAGGCGGCCGCCATATAACTGGGTGGCGGCCGCCAGATAATTATGTGGCGGCCGCCAGATAAGTTATAATTCATACCTGTCACCTACGGGCTTCCGTAGAGTTCCAGACGTGACTACATCGAAATGAATGATTTTCTCAAAAACTCAGTGATTGACCTTGGCATGAAAGTGTCCGTTATTAAGACAATAGAATTCGATCGGCTGACTGGCCAAGAATAAAAGCTACTTGCGCCTGAGCATCATCCCTTGACCACTGATACGGTTCTTGATTCTGAGGTTTCCAAACTGCAACAGGATCTACCTGTGACTGCCTATTATTAAAACAAAAGATGTCTTGTCCCTGGCGGGCCTCGATCAGTACTTTCTCTGACATAATGGATAGTTTTCGGCTTAGTACATAGAAATATTGTGTTTCAAGTCCGCGAAAGACATCCTTTTAAGAGAAATGTCAACAGAAAATGGAATAGATTTGAAGAATAGAAAAGCTCAAAAAGCCATTTCAAATCAATCTAAATCACTGTAGGGATTCTTTAAGACCAATGATTCTAAATGCTCTTCAAATAAATGTATATCGAGGAACTTAATGCAAAAAAGAAAATTATCCTCACTTGATTATAAAATATATTTCCTTATCTCTATTTGCAATAATTTAATAACATATTAAGAAACTTTAATGGAAATAGAATTCATTGTTTACCTGTTATTTTCTTCTCTGAACGAATACAGGGTACCTTACAGAAAATAATCGGGATGTATAACAAACTACTATAGCCTAATACTCGCTACAGTTGCATATTTCCACCCAATAATTTGCATGATCATTTCAATTTTGAAAACCAGGGTATATTAAATATTTGGATTTTCATTTTTCTGAATATTGAAGAAAATCTGCGGTTTGTAAGTCGGATAAAGACCTCGTTGAGGTCTGTATGAAAGTTAGATGTCCTCGGAGAGAACAGGGTGGTGTTTAAAGACCTCGGCCTTCGGCCTCGGTCTTTATCTAACCTTCATACAGACCTCAACGAGGTCCTCATCCTGTACGTACTTATTGAAACTAAAACAAATATTAAAGTACAAACAGATTTGAATATAATTCAATTACATGTATGTCTCAAGTTGTCTAAGATGTTGGCGTGAGGGGGTCCTTAGAGCAGGAGCAAACCGGAGTACATGCATGTACCTGTGGGGGGAAAATACTAGAACTAGAATTTGGGACTCAGTGGTGAGAAACGTACGCTATAACACTGCTCCAGCCTGTCCTTTTTAGATGTTAGGGGGGGGGGATGACATTTTAGATATGCTTTTTTGGTCCGGAATTTTCCTCTAATTAGTATTGCATGTAGATGGTAATTATTCCTATGAATTAGGAATATGTTTGGGTAACATTACGCGGAATTTAGAGATTTGTCAAACCAAAGACTACTTTTGAAATGCGGTATCAATTGCTATAAACTGAAATGGTAAGTAAAATACACTAAAATGCAGCTAGGATTCAATACATAATATAATATGAGACTAAACAGTAAAACACTTATTGAAACGAAGAGTATAAAGCAATGAAATTGACGACACAAAACATTCAATAGAACGAATAGAAAAAAATCCCCACTAGAATGAACAGTGCCACCGTCGCATATCACGTGATACGCAAATGATATGTTCCATCGAATCCCCATCTATTTATATAATTAAGTCTATCTAAATCTACTTTATATAAATTTATTTTAGGCCTATTATATGACCATTATTATTAATCATATGATCGTAATCTATTCGGATCATGAATAGAGTTACATTCAGAGAACACTTAAGCAAAAACTTGTCTGTGCTCAACACATATTATGGTATGAGGCACGGACAGATACAATTTTTAGCTCGCCGGGACGAAAAAGCCCGGAGAGCTATAATGCCAAACCTTTGGCGTCGTCGTTGTCGTTGTCGTTGTCGTCGTCCGTAGACAAAACTTTAACCTGGGCTATATCTCTTGAACTACAAGGGGTAAGGCTTTGATATTTCACATGTAGATACCTTGTGACGAGACCTTTCATTTGAGACATGACCTTTGACCTAGTGACCTTGACCTTGGACTTTGACCTTCTTTTCAAAAAATTTTACCTGGTTTCTTACAAAAACCTGTATAGGCGAGCTATGTAATCTTTCATTACCCTATGGTTTTGTTTAAGTGTTCTCTGAACTTACGTCTGCTCTTGACCAGAATAAATTGCCACCACATAGTTAATAATGATAGTCATGTGATGGGCCTGAAATAAATAAATTATATATAAAGAAGATTTAGACAGTATTTACCTATTATTCCCATGGAAAATATCATTTGCATATTACGTGATATGCGACCGTGAGTACAATACAGTAAAATAAACAAAACGGAGCAAAAAAGATATTTATCTTTAAAGGGCTTCAAATTCCAGGGGATATATTGAAAATTAATATTTATTGATTTAATTGCATTGAAATTTCAAAATATGTGCATTGGATCTATTAGGTTTAATCCAATGGATCTGACAAAAGCGAAACGCTTATTTGAAGTAATCTTCTTTTGATAACCTTAACATTTTGACTTATTGTACGTCTAGACTTTGCAGGTTAAAATGATCTATTTTTTCAACTTTTTGAAATTTTGCAATACCACACAAACAAAAGCGACAAAAGAAATGTATGATATTAAATTTCCATCTTACAATCAATAAAGTACATGAAAGTCAGTTATTACATTGCAAAGGTACGAGCAGAATTTTAATATTCTGCTAAATCGGAAGGGTGGGGGAAAGGGGAGGGGTTGTCAGCTCAGTCAGATTTTTTTTTTTGGGGGGGGGGTGTAGCTTATGAATGTAGAGAAATATACACGCAAAATTTGAACAGGCAAATAAGAATTATTCAACATACACGATTCAGGAGAATTTGGATCACCCTACATGTCAAATATGGACAATGACCATATCTCAATACGCAGTACAAAATCGACAATTCAGAAAATCATAAACCGAAGGCATACAAAATCAGTAGGTAAATCAGAGCAAACAAACAAAAACCTCTACCACATGAAAAGAGGTGAACTCTCAAAATGGGAGTGAGACCAGGTGCCTAGGAAGAGTCAGCATCTCCTGCTTGCATAAAACTGTAACACCCATCGCTTGAAATTATATTATTTACATGTTAGTAATAATATGTTTGAGAAAGGAAGGGCTCTTTAACAAGCCTCGATTACAACACTATTAGTAGAAATAGATAAAACCAAAATATATGTACATCTTATTTCATTTCTTAGTTATTTTCTGATCCGTGTCCTCTTGATTTTGGACACCGTCTGTAACCTACGTGGAAGTTCGTGCCTTACAGGTTATGTGAAGTACGATTTACCCCATGTTCAATCGATGGATGCTAGGTTTTGAGCCCAAAGTCATAAAACAAAACAGAAATTGAAATAATAAATCTTTTGCAAATTTAAGGTGTTTTTTTTTTCTACAGATATTACAGAGAAACACAAGTCAAAAAAGAAGAACAACATATCTATCGATGTCTTTTGGTTGGAAAGCGACGAAATTTTCCCGGACAGAACAGAGATCTCCACATCACGTAAATTTATTGTTATTTTCTAAAGGGGAAAAGCAACATTATTGTTTGATGAGAAATTGTACATGTCTGAGAAGGTTACTGGGCGACAGATCAAACCACGACGGAGAAACTTATTACTGTAACTATTGCTTTCACTGGTTTACAAGGCAAGATTTGCTGGATGACCATGTATACCCTATTGTATTACCAATGGACCACAAAAACTCAGTTTCCCAAAGTCTGACAACACCCGTCGCAACAGCTCCATGGAAACTTGTCAAATTCGGTGATTGTCTCGATGTACATATTGATGTATTTGTCAGGTAAGTCGTTCTTGTTCGGTGATGATGACAGCCATCTAATAACAATCACATCTCACTTTCATAAAATGTTCCATCTACTGGATATCCAGCGTAATCGGAACGTGTATAATGGTATTCCTTGTCGTAAAAATCTTCTAGTGATGATAAACACTTCTTCTGACCATTTCTGATGGTAATTCTTGGTGTCGGACTGGTCAAATGACCAAATTTCCGCCATGTTTACAGAGGGATGTGCCTCTAGATTTTTCACTGTGCCCAACTTTTGTTTCCTCTTTCTTCAAATCTCGTTTTATATTTGGGTTTGAGGAGCTAAGAGCTAATTCATCAATGGTTCGATCAATGAATTCTAGTAGATTTTCCCTTGATATAAACGTTAGATTCTAGATATAAAGCAATTTCCAAACACTATGCTCTATGATAAACACCGAGTTTAACCCCCAACTATTTTCGGAACTTCTCTGTGTTTATCTCTAATTGAACCTTTGTGTGACATCACGCCGATATACGCTTTAAACTTGACAATCTGACGTAATCACCTTTCTTAAATCTTTTTTTAAATAAAGTTTTTTCTTGTGAAGTTTTCCCTTTGTTCTTTTCTTTGATTTCTTTAATACATCTATGTACATGTCCTTCCATAAGATGGCTTCGTTTGTTGAATTTTAAAACATCTGATGCCGACAAGCCTTTCAAAGATCTATGTGGTCGTCTGTTGTAATTACGTACAATGTCCTGTAAGACATCTTTGTATCTGTCTGTGCGATTATGGGTGAAGTATCTATAAAATAACACCTTTAACGTTCGTATGACTCGTTCAGCATATTAATTGGCCTTGGTTTCATTGTGTTTTACATAATGATGGATTCCATGAGTCTTGAAATATTCTGCCAAGCATTTATTTTTAAATTCGCTTCCTTTATCTGTCCGAATTTTTTTCCCGATGATATTACTTTATCTGGACGCTTCGAGGATTTGTCCAATATTTAGACATCTATGGCTACCAACAAGTATTTCTTTGGTCAGCTAGATTTACATCCCAGAGATAATCCATTCTTTGAAATATGACTCTATTTCTTTTAAATTTGTATCGCTGGGGTCGTTGGAGACTATACTATATTTCCCTTCCTTTCGAAGATATCGATAAATCTATAATAATTGTTGGACGTGCATAACTGATTGGGGATTTAACGTCAAAATAAATTTCTTTTAAGTGATCTCTCCAACTCATATTTTCAAAATGAATTAATGTTCATGTGAAGAATGCTCTTAAAAATGCATATTTTGAGAATTCCACATGCTATTTAGACTTCAAGTTCAAATTTGTCTCATGACGTGTACAGGTAAATATTTAATTGTCTACCGTACTTCTATAAATAGATATCGATCGGTCCCTCAATGTACATTAATGAGAGGTGAAAAACGTCAAACATGGGAACAAAACACGAGAACAAAACACCAAAAACGGGAACAAAACACCAAACATGGGAACAAAACACGGGAACAAATCATCAAACATGGGAACAGAACACGGGAACAAAACACCAGACACGGGAACAAAACACCAAACACGGGAACAAAACACCAAACATGGGAACAAAACACGGGAACAAATCATCAAACATGGGAACAGAACACGGGAACAAAACACCAGACACGGGAACAAAACACTTAACACGGGAACAAAACATGTGTACAGGTATATATTTAAAGGTCTACCGTACTTCTAAAAATAGGTATCGATCGGTCCCTGAATGCACTTTAATGAGAGGTGAGGGACGGCCTATATTTCTCATTACTTAACATACATGTAGGAGGGACGAGTGATGCAGAAATGTCATTTCATATTCATCAACGGGAACAAAACACTGGAACAAAACATCAAACACGGGAACAAAACACAGGAAGAAACACCAACCATGGTAAAAAAAAAACAACAAAGGAACAAAAACGGGAACAAAACACGGGAACAAATCACGGGTCAAAACACGGGAACAAAACACCAAACATGGGAATTAAACACCAAACATGGGAACAAAACATGGAAACAAAACATGGGAACAAAACACCAAACATGGGAACAAAACACGGGAACAAAACACCGAACATGGGAACAAAACACCAAATATGGGAACAAAACACGGGAACAAAAACCAAACATGGGAACAAAACACCCATTATGGGAACAAAACACCAAACATTGGAAAAAAAACCACGGGAACAAAACACCAAACACCGGAACAAAACATGGGAACAAAATACGGTAACAAACACGGGAACAAAATCCAAACATGGGAACAAAACATGGGAATAAAACACCAAACATGGGAAAAAACACCAACTATAGGAACAAAACATCAAACACGGGAACAAAACACCAAACACGGAAACAATACACCAAACACAAAAGAAAGCAGTAAATTGGCAAAAGGTACCTACTTATGAAGCTTTTATATCTGTCGTGTTATGAACATAACGTGGTTATCCGAATTACGTGCACACAACCTCACATTCTCCCGGTTACCCAGAGGTCTAAAAAGAACGGAACAATTGTTACATGTATATACAAGAACCCCCTCACCGTAAAATGATCACAGAAGAAAACAAAACACAGGGGCCAAAGTAACTGACACTTGAATATAAAAATGGATATAAAAAAGTGCGTAACAAAGTAAAAATGGCCGTACATGCTCTGCTGGCCTGAGCAATCTCATGCATGTAATCACCGGTCGATTGACATTCAAAGAGGACAGGTGGTTTGGATTATAATGTCATTATTATCGTAGAGTATGGGTCATTATCATATTTTTTTCAATTATCATTTTACATGTAAATTTTAAATCTTATATTATTCATGTTTAATATTTTCTAGATATTTGCGTTTTCCCTTTTCATGTTTTTCTTTCTATTTAATTTTCTTTAACGCCAATTGATTTGTCGGGGCAAACTGTTCGAATTATACGCAAATATGATTTCCCAACCCCCAAAGAAATGTCTCCGATCTCACCCCCTCCCCCTTCCCCGAATCTTTATAGTTTAAAGGGGGAAAAAGATTCTACTTGAGAGCAAACATTCCTCTTTCTATTGGCAACGTCACAATACACCACAAATCAAGCAAGAATGTCTAATTGACCAATGTCGATTTTACGATATACGTACCAGTATGTACCAATCATCATAACGTGTCGATTTGCCCCAGATTAATTTGTTTGTAAACAAGACGATGGGTCATTTACTGTCTCCAAATGCTTAGCCTATGTTAAAGACATATACTGTTTATTCAGTTTTAAGATAGATATCCTTTAGGTTTGTATCAGTTTCATCTTATCGTATGTAAAAGTGAAAAGTAGTGACACTTGATGTGGTTAACAAAGGAAAATTGAAGTTCTGAGTACTTCCCAAATTGACTGATGCAGACATTGATCCATTGCCAACTATGGTAAATTCAAAATATTTCTCAGTATCTTTTTTATTGTTCTATGATTTTCCTTCTTATTTGGAATACAATACATTGGATATACTACTAATTGATTGAAGTGAAGAAATTGAAACCTTCCCGCATATTACCTTTGTGTAAAAAGAAATGAAAAACTTTCATTTTCAAATATTTTTCAATTACATTTATAATGCAAATTGGAGTAAGTCAGAAATACAGAATATTTCAAAATAATAGCTGTTTATTAGACATTTTTTTTTATTTTTCATTTCAAAAGAAAACCCAGTACTTTTATGTAATATAATTGAAGCATAATTTGACTTTATCATTATTTAAAAAAAAAAAAAAAAACAAAAATTGCAAAAAAAAAGAAAAAAAAAAAAGAAAAAAAAAAAAGAAACAACAACAATACACTGTTACATGAATCAGGTAGGAATCAACACTGTAAGGTACAACATGTCCAGTCGGTAATATAATATAAAATAACATTATTTCTGTATGGTTTTATATGTATATGAGTTTGAGGAATTCTTCTATGTGAAGACTTAAAATTTTAGGTGCGGGATATGTCCTTAAGGTATATATGTATTCCCATTAGTTCATATTAGCCAAGTTGGAGAGTGAACAATTCGCTCGAGAAGACCAGACACCATTCAATACGAGAGTAACTATTTGCTTACACCTTAAAAATCCTGTTTGCACAGTATAGGAGATTCGCCTAGTCTAAAGGAATTTGAGAAGATAGGAATTAGATTTGCAATCATGAAAATACTTTTTATCAGGTAAGATTAAGATTATATGTTTATCTTTTGTACGAAATTAGGAATTAAGTGAGAGACGAATTTCTAAACGTCTGTGTTTTATAACAGCTATATCTTTGTAAAAGATGCAATCGAAAATTGATATTGGGAAAAAGAGGAAAAAATGAAGTCATACATGAAAGTTATGCTGTATATAAGTGCAATATACGAAGTATTAATAATGTGAAATTGTGTATTTCCCCAAAAGAAGGGTATACATGAGGACAGAAAAGGGAGAGGGGAATTGCATACTAGTCAAACTGATGGACACTTTTGCACAAAGTCGGTACCATAAGATGGTGTGGTTTTATAATAATGATGTTTGGGGCGATTTTCACCTTTAATATTTCTAAATTCTATCTAGAATAGCGAATTTCAAAGTACATTTCGAATAGTATCTATAGAGTGGATAGGGGGTAAGCGTGGCGCGGGGACTTGCTCTATAGTTTTATTTTCTGCTGCAAATAACGACGATAACGTTAACATTACTACAGGTACCGTAACAATCACGTTGTTTTAGAATGTTAACACACGAAAAAAGTGTTAATTATACATGCTATCTGATAGTTGTAAATGTATATATTTACGCACCTCGTTGAGGAAGTGGTAACGAGCTGTGATAATTCCAAAGTACATGTACTTAGTAATTGTCATAATGTGATGTTCAGCTATATTTTGAGTGCCATGTGACAGCTCACAAGGAGCAAATCCAGGCTGTTTTACTTTACAGTTATACATATACATTAATGATAATAAGCGTGGATGCATCGCATGTCATTGGCAAATATAGAACAATTTTCAACGGGGAGGGGATTCATGTCGTCCGGGAAGGGGGGGGGGTGCTCTTACTCCCTCACCGCTCCGACGTCGGGGGGAGGGTTCCTTGCGTCCGGGAAGGGGGGGGGGGGCTCTTACTCCCTCCCTGCTCCGACGTCGGGGGGAGGGTTCCTTGTTGTCCGGGAAGGGGGGGGGGGCTCTTACTCCCTCCCTGCTCCGACGTCGGGGGGAGGGTTCCTTGCGTCCGGGAAGGGGGGGGGGGGCTCTTACTCCCTCCCTGCTCCGACGTCGGGGGGAGGGTTCCTTGTTGTCCGGGAAGGGGGGGGGGGGGGGGGCTCTTACTCCCTCAGCACTCCGACGTCGGAAGGGAAGGGGGGGGGGGGGTCATGTCGTCCGAGGGGAAGGGCAAGCCTTGGGTTTCGAGAAGAATAACATAGTTATTAGGTAAATTGGAATTTTATGAAAAATTCCGGAGGGATAGTTATCCTCCACATCCGGGCTCGTATCTATATGGTCAAATATAGAAAGCTTAAGGTAGAGCATCCCTCAGGTCTCAGCTGCTCACATTTCCTTAATAACAACTTTTACAATATTATCATTTCCATATATCCAAAGCTTATGTTAAACCTGATATACAAACAAAATATAACTCTTGGTTTCATGAGTATACCGAGAGTGTAGCCGTTTGAACTTTAACATTAGACCCTATGGGAAAAGTAAGAAAATCCCTTTTTAGGGGTGATGAAATGTAACTATAACAGTTTCTTTTTCCACAACCATATTAGTTAGATAATCTGAACAATATTCTGAAGAGAAAAAATAGGGTATCCAGGCATAAAATTTCCAGAATTCTGACCTGAGGGATGCTCTACCTTAAGGGGAACCTAATTTTAAATATGGAAAAATATAGAAAGCTTAAGAAGAACCTGATAAAAAAATCATGAAAATGAAAAAAAAAAAAAAAAACAATATATCGCAATTCAGCTAATGAAATATCGCAATATATCGCAATTCATTTTTTGCGTATCGCTTCGCCCCTAGTAATACATATATTAAGAAATTCCATGTCTGTAGTACAACAAAGTCGTAATGAGGAATTTTGAGAATTTAGTGTAAATACATATAGGTACACTACAGTTATTCAGAATGCAGACATTAGTCCATAGTTATTTAACATTTTGTTTTACGTCCCGTTTTTTTCCTGAAAGGTTTACCTACATGTATCTCCAGACATGAAAACACACAAACAAAAGATCGATATGAAGGTACTTGGAAAGGAAGGCTGAACACATAAAGGAAAAATATCTTTTTTCAAGTGAAGTGAAAAATTCTGACTTGATTTTTAGAAAAACTACTATGAACTCATGTAAATGTATGTTAAAAAGTTTTCTTTCCCTAAAAGGTACCCGCCTGCGAACGTAAATCAAAACATTTAATTACCTTTTCTTTCTTTCCTGTTCTTTAATGGCCTATTCGGATTATGCAATATCCTAGTGGTGGTTTCGTATTTCTTTTTGACCTTGACGTCATTTCTCTTCTGTCTGATTTGAATCTCTATTCTGTCTAATTCAGCATGTCTAGACGCATATATTTGATATGGCTTTAATACATGTAATTTGATGTTAATGAAGGGAGGGGATCTCCAACGAGACTCGGGTTGCAGTACCTTCAACAAAACCCCAAAGCACCCAAAATACAGAGAAGACATAGACAACAAGAGACGCAAAAGGGAAAAGGGACACCGAAATACAAAAAAAAAAAACGACATCAAGATACAAAATACTAAACATAAACCAACAAGACCAATGGGCTATATGTGCCGACTTTGAACGGTCATCTGTCACGCTAGCAGGAAATGGTGCAGTTATCCGGATCCTCCGCGTATGATGACATCAAATCCCAGCTATCTTGCTACGTCTTCCGGTATATTTAGGAAATAATTTTCACAGATTTTGGTCATAACTCGTTGTTTAGATTGAATATCACTGACGAGGGTTAAGGTGGGTCCCTACTCGTGAATTTAACAGATGAATTTTGTATTTTAATGTTATTTTCTATACATAATAGTCAAAATGACATAATGAACACAGACATAGATAGGTAATTTTATTTTCATTAAAGATACAGTACATTAAAGAAAGGTACCCTAACACTTAAAAATTGAGAAATATCAAATATCCATCATATGCTTTTGAACCCTCCAAATTCAGTGGTGATACGAATATGTTTATTTGCTTTGTTTTATTTTACGATAACAAGTCATATAGAAGAAATACAACACATAAGATGATATTGTAACATAAATCTAAGTATGATATATCTCCAAACATTAAGGTACCCACTTATAATTTCATAACATTTTTGACCAAGAATATGTACTTAATCCAACTTTTTGCATAAAAAACAGATGAATTTTTTTCATTTTGTAATATTTCATAAAATTATGTATGCAGATGAAGAAAAAAATCACATACAGGTACACAGTTTTTGAAATGATCAAGGTATGGCTCCAAACATAGGGGTACCCCCTTATAATGTTATCATATTTTCGACAAATAATAAATAGTACATGTATATCACATTTTTGTGCAAAAAACAACAGATGGAATTTCTTCAAATTGGATCATTTTATACGATAATGTATATAGATGGTGGAAAAATCGCATACAGGTATACAATTTTATAAATGATCAAGATATGGATACAAACATAAGGGTACCCCCTTATAATTTCATCACATTTTCAACTAAGAAATTATACTATATGATTGGTGTGGACATTGATAGATTGCACCATCTTTTGCTTCTTTTGGCATTTTTAAAGATCTACTGTCTGTGTTTTCCGATGCTCTGGCTTGTCCCTCACCAGCCATTGTAAAACGTTATACGCAGACTACTGCATATAAGGTACCCGCCTGCGAACGTAAATCAAAACATTTAATTACCTTTTCTTTCTTTCCTGTTCTTTAATGGCCTATTCGGATTATGCAATATCCTAGTTGGGGTTTCTAATTTCTTTTTAACCTTGACGTCATTTCTCTTCAATTTAATGCAAAATAAGCATATTATTTGTCTGTCTGATATGAACCTCTATTCTGTCTAATTCAGCATATGTCTAGACGCATATATTTGATTTCATTTTATACTTAATGCAATTTTGTTGTTTTCTACCACAATTTGACGTTCTTCGAGACCTCTGGGTAATTGGAAAGTTGGAGGGTTGTGCGCACGTAATCCAAGATAACCACACCTTCTGCTATTTCCGTAGCGGATGGCCGTCCTAAGTCGGCACCGGTTGCCCATTGGTCTCGTTGGTTTATGTGTAGTCCTTTGTATTTGATGTTTCTGTGTTGTCCGTTGACGTTCCTTGTCCCTTGTGCGTCTCTTTCTGTGCTTGTCTGCTTTGTGTTTTTGCATTGGGTGTTTTGGGGTTTTGCTGTGGGTGCTGCAACCTGGTGTTGTTGGATATCATCTCCTTTGTTTTGTGTACAGACCTTCAAAATTCATAACACGCAGAATCAAAATTTTATGTTGTAACAGTTGTAATTTTGTCAAGTTCCTGTGTACTCTTTTGTTTTCTTGTTATATTGAGGTCAACGTAAAAGGCATAAATTATGAACTCATTAAATTATAAACAAATTTTGTATAATTGGTGAAAAATTGCGATTGTGAATGTTGATGAAAATGATAAATATCATAGAAGCACCTATCCGTTATTCGGTCAAAAAGTCGAGAAGATAAGGCAAAATCAGTAGAATTTCCATTAAAAAAAATATCCGAAGTGAGAACAGGTACATGTACTCAGGGAGAATCAGCGTCTCCTGTTGCATGCAACACTCGTCGCAACAGCTACATGAGAGTTGATGATTGACTTTGATTGTCTCGATGTACATAGTGATGTACCTATCAAATAAATATGTCTTGTTGAAAGATAATGACTATTCAATCGCAATCCATAATGTCACTGGTGGATCTAATAAGCGTTTATAAGAAGAAGAACGTCCTCAATAACGATTTCAGCCGTACTATAACCCTGAATAAACGTACTTGCAAGCCGTCTGGTTCTTACAATGAAATCTTCATGTTTGAAACATGCCCTGGCGTACCTAATCAGCTGAGTTAGCAGGAGAAGACGGAATGTTGCTACGCATGAAAGAAAAGTTAGTTATGTAGAAGTTGGAATCATCACACTTGTCATACAGTGAGGTGTTCAAATGAATTTTTGCGTCGAAAAATAGAAGTATATATATAACCAAGCGTTCGCTCTCGGTTGTTTTCTTGATCTCTAGTTCGTGATGATAGATTTCATGTAGATGATCGGATTATTGATGGAAAACACGTCATCTATGTATCTGAAGGTAAAATTAAACTGAGATGCAAGATGCTTTTGTCCAGTTGACAGCAAGGTCTGGATGAAGTCAGTTTCGTATATGAGGAAAGAAATATATGCTTCTAATTGGAGTTTAAAACCATCCATAAACTTAGTCAATATCGGGACGAGAATTCTTTTTCATGTAGACCCTCTCCTCCCTTTTAGATTAGCAATGGTGCCTAACTAAACTTGAACCCCGATTTGTTACTTACTGTTGTTCTTGTTCCTTTTAGTTTCAGGTTTTTCCCAATATGGCTCTCCCTTCTTGCAGATATTACATCAGCTTCAAATATAGCATTTCTAATCATCGATGTCCAAAATTGTTTCCTTTCCGGCGGAAGTCTTGCTGTTAACGAAGGCGACGACGTCATACCAATAATTAATGATATCCGCAGCAAATACGAGACTCAATTTTCATTGGTTGTTTTATCGCAAGACTGGCATTGTAGTGACCACATCTCATTTGCATCACAACATCCGGGTTCTTCACCGCTTCAAGTTATACAACTATATTATGGCCAAAATAGTGAGTATGGTTATCGTTTGACTATTTCCTCTTTTTTTTTTTTTTTTTTGTTATTCGGTATTTTCTAAAATTAGAGTTACTTCCCGTTTGGGACGGTATCTGACGTAGACTAATTGTGACGTCATCAAATTCTATCGTAACAGTCCTAAAACTTTGCGAAACAACGGTATAAAATTGACTTTATCGTACCATTTCCATAACGTCATAATGATTTACGCCAGAAACCGTCTCAAGTGGAAAATAACTCTGTTTTCCGCAAAGACTCAGTATGTCTGTTTAGGGAAAATAATATCCAATTTCTGACTTTTAACCTATAATTCATCTTCGTTTATTATGATTTGTTTGGTCGATTTAGGTATATACACAGAAAACTGTTTAGGAAAACTGTATTTTAGAGCATGATGTATTAGTTGTACTTAGATTTTCGCTCAACCGCAAAAATATTGCAATCATTACTTATTCTTTCATTTCAACGCTATTCATCCAGTACTTGCAGCTTGAATTCGCGTTGTAAACGATGTTCATTTTCACTTTCTGTTGAAAGAGGTTTCATGTAAAAATTTCAACCAGTTAAACGGACGCCTACGAAAGTTCACTTATTTGTTTGATGAAATGTTTGGGTTTTTATTTGTATCTAATTTTGAATCGCTTTACAGTACTCGTGCTATCGTTGAATATACGTAATGATTTTAATTCCCACTTTCGGTATACATTAATTAGTGATCCACAACATCACAGTATGGTTCAACACCTCTCTCCTTACCTGCAACGTTGTCATTGATTCCAGAAATAGTCAAGGCATACCGATTTTTTTTATACAATTGGACCTCGATTCTTAATAACACAAGCACGGTTGCATATCACATTATACGCAAATGATTTGTTCCATTGAAATTCTCATAGATTAAACGAGGTACATACTGTCTAAGTCTACTTTATAAATATATTTTTTATCTTATTTAAGGCATATCATATGATCATCATTATCAATTATCGTATCTTAACATGTGGTGAGCATCGAACATTTTATGCTAAAGTGTTCTCTAAGTGTAACTCCACTCTTGATCAGTATAGACCACCATCATGAATTTTTAATGAGAGTCACATGATAGGCATCAAATAAACTCACATACGATATATTTAGACAGTACTTATCTAGTTTTATCGATTTGGATTCCCGTGAAACATATCATTTGCGTATCACAAGTTATGCAACCGTGACAAGAGGCACCTGAACTTTCCGGTGCTTACCTTAGAAGAAAAACAATACATCAGACATTCATTTTAAATTTAACAAAATAATTATATATTTATCTTTAATCATGAATTTCTAACTTGTGAACAGAAACTCTTTGTCAGTCGGAAGCCGCTTGTGATGTAAAATACAGCGTAAACCAGACGTTATGGCCAGATCACTGCGTTATCAATACGACGTCAGCAAACTTTGGCGGTAATTTAACAAGGAAAACATCAGATAGGGTGATCAGAAAGGGCTATAACTGCAAAGTAAGAAGTTAGCCTAAATTTTCCAAAGTCTATTATTATTATTCCTTTTTTCATGTAGACAACTTTCATGTGTTAATGTCTTTTAGGAGAACTAAAGGTGATAAAGTTATCTTTTCTTATTCAGATATATTTAAGTTTTGATGAGAAAGTATACATGTGTACACATCTAATGAGAACAGGAGACATCAAAATTGAAGAAAAAAGTAAGAAGTTAATTTTTCAAATATTTGAGGAATTGATGAATAAATTGTTGCGACGGTGTAGATTAATCAGGAGACGGTGACTCTCCCCGGGCACCTGGTCTCACTTCGGAATGCTATATTCATTCCGAGGTTCGCAAATGTCCAATGGAAAATCTAATGATTTTGCCTTTTCCATTTTGAATATGATGGAAAGATAATATTTTATTAACATTCCTTAAGGTGGACTCGTATTCTGCGTTTTTCGACAATGGTGGATTTGAGCATACAGAGTTACATTCCTTGCTTCGATCTTCAGGGATAGAGGTAGTTTTCGTCGCTGGTCTGGCGTCTGATTATTGTGTGTATTACACTTCGGTGGATGCTGTGAATTTAGGTAAATTTGTGAAATGGATCATAACCTATCATAAATGTAATGTGAATGATTAGGCTTATATGGCTATATTTGCCTTTACATGATCTATCTTTATTGTATATAATTGAATCAAACGTACTTTATTTACTTAAATACGATGCCAATCAGCCCAGCGTGTAATCGGTTACTCACGCGGAGCTGCTTTTTTTTTGCAACACACTGTACATAGCCCCGGAAAACGGCAACCCACGCAGAGTTGCCTGAAGAGCGACGTACAGGGAGTCTAGTAGCCATTTGTGTGACGAATGTATGACGACTTTAATATTATCTTTTACTGGGGATATCCGCTACCAAGGATTTTAAATATCATTCATTACACTGAGTGACGGCATACATATTGAAATAAATGTTCTATCATAATACCGTATAACCAGAAATTTTCGCGAGATACTAATTTTCGCTATATTCGCGAGTGTTTTAGAATCGCGAAAATAAATCTCCGCGAAATATTGTGTTTGATAAGATTTATCGTAAATTTGTAGATTAGTTACATTTTGTTCTTATTGTACATGTGTCATTCTTATTTTATTTTCTGATTAAACGTTAAGAGAAGTGAATTGAGTGTACTCTTATGATAGAACTAACTAAAAATTCAATGAGGAAAGGTATTAAACAGTAACATCATGTGTTCATATTTGTTTATAATTTAGGAATCGCGAAAAATTGTACTCGCGAAAATAAAGACACCATATTTTACTATCAATCGCGAAATTTGATACTCGCAAAAAATTCTGATTATACGGTAATTTAGTGCACCATATGCGCATTTCAACAAGTTATATGTCATCAGTGATGCTCGAGGCCAAAAAAGATGGCATACGAATAATTTAAATCATACATGTAATATGAGGAGCGATATTCCAGACAGGATCCAAAAGGGCAAGTTGAGGACAGACCTATGCAATGAGAGAGATGCTCTCTAGTTTCAGAATAAATGATTCTATGAATTCGAGGACGGACGTATCTCTTCTTAGATGATGCTATTGTATTTTGAAACGTTTAACATCTGTACCACTTGGTGAGTGCCACTTCTGGTGGACCAGGAGTCCCTTAGGGCATATATAGCCAAGTTCGATCAACTTCGATCGGCCATTTAGTTAGATCGTTTTTATTTTTCACGTGTTTGAAAAACTTGTTATCAAAATTTGTTGAAATTTCTAAAATGTGGGTCCTGTAGCATCATATCCCACCAATCCTGCTACGTCTTTCGGTACATTCTTGGATTTAATAACTTTCACACTCTTTGGTCATATTGTTTAGATTGAGGGTCACTGACGAGGTTAAGTACCTAAATCGTGCGTGTCTAGTCCATGTTTAAAATTTATCTATAATGCTTATGAATTTGAAGACGTACATTTGTATAACATTCAGAATAACTTATCAGTGTAGCTACTTATTTTGAACACAATGATTCAGATATAATAATAATTATATCTTTTTTTCTGATTTTGTTATCACCCTCAGTCGTATAGTTTGTCGGGAAAGAGCTTTATCATAGTACAAATGCACAACCAATTTAATTCCCTAATAGGAAAGTGTTTGTATTTTTCACGAAATCATAACAGTGCATAAGATCCTAAAGAGACATGCCGCGACGGCTGTTCTTACCTGCAAACTGAATCCGCAGTGACCTTAATTTTAACGTCACCATTTTACGAGATTTCAGAAAACAAGAATGAAACAGACAACTATGGCGCATATTCATATATAATAACTTTGTATTGTGTCACGGGTAACATAGCAAGTGCATTTATCGCATGAAATGTGTTAACGTGCATTTCATGTACAATATGTGCACTTGCTGTGTTATACCGGTAACAAAACACAAAATGAGAAGGGAGGGGATCCTCAACAATACCTTGTTGCAGTACCATTATCAAAACACCAAAATACCCGATGTGAAAACACAGAGAAAACGACGAGTACAGTTAGAGTCGAAAAAGAGATATATGACATAGAAACATTAAACACAAAAGACTACACAAAAACCAACTAGACAATGGGCAATCGGCTTAGGACGGCCATCTGCTACGCAAGTAACAAATGGTGTGATTATCCTGGATTACGTGCACACAACCCTCCCACTTTTCCGACTACCGACTTAAGCTACTCATAAGTTATAACCCTTAAAACCCTGATAAGTTATTCTCAATGTTAAACGTCTTCCGACTTAAGGCATCCATTCTCAATATGCATCATATTTATATATTGTAATTGTATCTGTCATTTTTAAGGATACAAAACGTACATGATTGAAGATGCATCAAGAGGAGTGAATCCAATCTCGACATCTGAGGCCATTGCTGACATGAAAAATAAAGGTAATGTTGCCAGCATAACAAATACTCTGAAGATAACATGCCAAAGGTTACTTTCTTTAGAGGCACTGTTGTAACCATTAGTGAATGTTCCTCCCTTAACGACATTGAGATGGTAAGAAAAACACAAACAAACAAGAAACACCCAAAGTCAAAATCCAAATATTCTTCTTAAAAAAAATCCCCAAGATTAAAAAAAAAATACTTTCTGGACTTATTAACTAATTAACAAAAAGAAACCTTCAAAATGCTTTGTAACATGTTTAGAAGACAAACATTAAGGTAATAATATGAATAAAGCAAACTGTGCATAAATTTAAATGGAAAAGATGTACACAGAACATCATGGAGGATTACATCTTTGACTTAAGATACCGGATACGTGTACTAAATTATCCTAATGGTTTTTATAAATATCAATATCTCCATAAAGGAAACGAATTTGTTCGGTAGTCTTATTTCATAGTGTCAAAATGACAAACTGTCGTCGCGTAAATGATGAATTCTTCACAGAAATAACCTATTTAGCTAAATAGTCAAGGGAGTAAAATTCTATCGTTAATTCCTTGGGGTTTTCAATGTTTATTCAGTCATCAGATTTTGCCCATATAATTAAGTTTACTTAGAAATTATGATTTATTGAGATTTCTTGTGAAAAAAAGAGAGAATGAAATTTAATTATCGCATTTTTCATTATATTTTTTGACAGGAAATCGTATCGATTCTCCGTTCAAATACATAATGTCTACCATGCGCATAGCTCACCTTGAGAGAAAGAAAAGTGAAGTTTTATCTCATTTGTCGGAATTTTGTCTGTTTAGATTTCATATTGAGGAAAGATATTGAACTCTCGTCGCACGATTTATGTTAATACGACCAGATCTACGCTCACAGTGAAGAAAAATACATTTAGATGTGAATGTTCTGTTTATTTTAGCGCAGCGTCATTGACGTTATCCATAGAATCAATGTAAATTTCGGCGACGTCACATTTATATTAACATAGAGAACTCCCTATTTTAATATATTTTTTATCACTGTGAGCATAGAATTGGTACCTTACTCCCTTCGTCTAAAGAGTTCCGGATCTATCAACCAGTATCAATTCCAATCGGAAATTTTCCGAAAAAGTAGACAAATTTTCAATTGTCAAATTTCTGAAGTGAGCAGTGTTGACAGAAGTTGTAGGTCAAACGCTTTAATTATTAGAGAGTGACGGACACATTTTCTTAAATCTGCTGACCACTGATATGGAAGTTACCGGATGTGACAGTTCTACCGAATTGAAGCGGCGGTTGTTGCATGCAAGCAGGAGATGGTTACTCTTCCTGGGCACCTGGTCTCACTCTCAAATCGGGAGTCCGCTTCTTTTCATGTGGTGGAGGTTTTTGTTTGTTTGCTTTGGTTTCTTTGTTATCCTTATATTGTATGCCTTCGGTTTCTGATTTTCTGAATTATTAATTTTGTGCTGTATACAGGGATATGGTCATTATCCATATTTGTCATTTAGGGAATAACTAGCTTCTGACGTTATGTTTGCGGACGGTAAACGCTGATTTTACGGTCGCAAACTGAGTTTTTCTGGCGACACAAACACAACGTCAGTATCTAGTTATTCCCATTCTAATGCAATCAATAATAAATATAACATGTATAAGGCGAAATGTTACGTTAGCAACGTCAAAGCCTAGTGTGTTCTCGTTCTACTGTCGTAACCAAGGAGCAAACAACCAATGAATTTCGACGTTGTAGTGACATTGCATAAGAATTTTGCATTTACAAATCGCTCTATTAATGTGCGTCATTGGTCACGATTTTGGATCATTGTTTTAACACTCATTGAGCTTGAATACCATACTTTACCGCACTGATACTTTTTCAAGAAAACCACAAAATTACACTATTCATGAGTATTTGTTCTATCTTATTTCAACACGGACATAATATGTATATTATACTTTTTAAATATTTCTTAGAAGCACATTTAACTGTGTGTTTGAAAAAAATGTTGATATTCAGTATCACTGATATTTTGACGGAGATTATTTTCATTACTTTCGTGTAGAATCGAAATTTTTTTAAATGATCGGTGAATTCGGTACCTACGGGAAATTTCTCTAGCATTTTTATCTAGTTTCCAAAAATAAGCAAAAATCTTGATTTTCAACACTGCCATATCCTTTATAAAATGATTAATTGACATTAATACTTTAATTTCTTATGGTTTTCATTAAGTCGTTGAAATTCCTTTGTCAAAATATAAATGAGGTGCCTTAAAACACTCCGTCATAGCCAATAAAACGTAGATTCTACTCAGAGGGGAGACAATTAAAATCTGACCATTTCCATGTTCATTTTTAATTTCATCAAACTCATTTTCATCCTGTTATTATGAAATAGTTCAATCTCATTATGTATATGTTGCATGCCTACATATGAATTTATTATATTTTACGGAGAGGATAATTATTAAGTTGATATAACTTGTATCTAATCCTAATGCATGGTTGTTGCAATAAGATATGTTTAAACTTAACTAATTAAAATCAAGTAAAACCCAAGTAAAATGACAAATTTGATATTGATTTCTTTTGTAGGAATTCACATAATTCAAGCCAGTGAGGTTGGATCAGTTCTCCAGTCCTTAACAAGTGATGCAAATTTAGTCGATGGAAAATCCAAGATTTTACAATTGACATGTTGGATGTTTTTGACAGTGTTTTTATCTTCTATATGACAATCTAGCATCTGATATTACACAAATATGGACCTGGTCGAGGTCATTATGTCATTATAATGACCCGATGAAATTTGTAATATCGAATGAGAAATTAGAAATCAATAGAGAATGGAAATTATGCCCCCCCCCCTTGAAATACGAATCACTATTTATACTCTTTGCGTATATCTCTATGATAAACATCAAGAGTACACTAATACAAATTTCCTGGAAAAGTCGGTTCTGCATCTCCCTGTGTTACTCAGATGACAATGAGACTAAATTAGTTTAAACATATTTTATTCATGAAAGTTCATCATAACATGTAACACACAGTAGTTAAATATAGGATTGGAAAGAAAGCTTTGAAGCTTACCTAAATTCCTCTCCATAACGTTTTGTCCGTATCAGCCTAGTGTATACATAATAAGTGATATTATTATCATATTAAGGGAAAAAGACCAAAAAAGTGGAAAATTTACATTGAAGAAAATAAAATTATTACGATATTAAATGAAATGGCATAGGAATATATATAATATAAATGTATACATGCATATTCATGGTAATAAGAAAAGGAATATGTCATGAGACTAAGTTGCGGCTCCTCAGATATGCAGTGTTGCACTTCGTGTGTCGGTGATGTTGTTTTGGGGTTGTTTCTGTCTATTCTCGTCAAAACGTGTGTGTTCCGCTGTGATTACAATGACTTCATGGTGCTAAGGATCTCTTTCTTACCTTTGAATAATTGTTTCTTTTACTTGTCTGACGTCGCAGTTATTCAAAAGCGCCACTTTTATACTCAGAGCAGAAATATATATTAGTATAAATATAGTATTGTATTCATCATTCAATAAGGGAATAGCTACACTGAGTTTTTCAAAGCAACATTTGAAAACAGATGAATTATCAGCATGCACCAGACATGCACATTGCGGGTTTCCTAACCCTAGCCAGTGATCTTCAATCGAAACGATAAAATATGGCCAATGAATGTAAAAATCATGTCCAGAAATACCGAAAGACATAGCGGGAAATGTGGGTTATGATTCTACGTCAGGACCCATGCTTCAGAAGTTTCAAATAACATCCAATTCAACATCTTATATTTAAGTTTGATGAATAATATTTTTTATTGGGATTTGTGCTACAGCCTTCATTGTTTTCACGAATTAAAAGCTTATGTATGATTTCAACCTTCCATTAAATAGTAGAAGTTTTAGGGAATCCTCTCATTTCATAACATTATAAATTTTAACCCATCCTATAGTGAATTTTTACCTGAATTGGGGAACAAAATGACTTCGTTACGATAGCTTACAGGAAATTTGAATCACCACATTAAAGATGAAGAGGATTGGTAAGCAGATTTTCATATTACTGTCGATCTCTTTTCCTGCCTTCTCGGAGTTAATAGAGGGAACTATAAAATGCCCAAACAACATTTGTTCAATAAACATTGGTACATTGATATTGTACATCAACATTGCATTTTGTTTAAGTTTTGGAGCAATAATTTCACGTATGATCTGATGATTGACTCCGTCGTTATTTGACCTCCAACTGCCTTTTCTTTGAAATGTTAAACGTCTTCAAATTCAATAGCATCATTTGAAACCTGATAAATTTTAAGCAGGGCCAGACATGCACGTTTCGGATACTAAACCCTCGTCAGTGATCCTTAGTCTAAACAATGTAATATGGCCAAAAGTATGAAAATCATGTCCAAAAATAAACCAAAAGACGTAGCAGAATGGGTGGGATATGATGCTACAGGACCCACGTTTTAGCAATTTCAGAAATTTTGTAAAGAAAATTTCAAATGCGTTGAAGAGACAGACGATCAACCAAGGTTGATCGAACTTTGCTACATGTGCCCTCAGGGACTTTTGGTCCATCAGCAGTGACACTCACCAAGTAGTTCAAATGTTAAACGTCTTTAAATTGCATCTCGCTCTGTCGCCTAAAAGAAGCTTTGTTTTGCAAATAAGCAATTTGACATCATATATGTATATATTATTTTGCTATTTCAGGAAGTTGTCTCGTTGGTTTACGTGTAGAATTTTGTGTTTAATGTTTCTTTGATGTGGTTTTGTGTTCCTTGTCCCTTTTGTGTATTTTTCTATGCGTGTCATCTCTGTGCTTTTGCATAAGGTGTTTTGCTGTGTGTGCTACAGCCGAGTTTTTTTTTTTTAGATCTCCTTTCTTCTCAATTCATTCTAAAATTTAATCGAAATTAGAATAAAAATTCACATCCTATCACCGTCCCTTTAATACTATTATCGTCATAGATGTCATCTTACTATGCTTCTGAATCCACCGTACACAAATTTCGGAACCGCGCATTCTCTGCAAATTAAATGCACATATTTAATTTCAAAAAATAAAACCAGAGGGCGCTTCTTAAACATAATTGGCTGTGTCAGAAACCACTTCGGTAAAGAGTTATGACACTTTGAATTCGTTATCATTATTACAAAACTCAACCACATGTACAATGTAATACAATATCAATTAAGTACGCCCCTCTTCGAGCACCGCATTCAAGTTTGTTTCCAAAGACCTTCATGTAGCCAGAGAACTTATTTTTCCCGAAGAACATCATTGCTCCGGCTGATAAGGTAGCAGCAAACAAATATAGATTTACATTGAATTGCTTCGTTTGCCTGTGAAGAAATTAGGAATTTATTCAACGGAAGGGAATCTTACTTACCCCCCCCCCCCCCCTAATAAATAAATAAATGTACACAAACACACATAACAAAGCTTGACACTGTAATAAAACACAAACCGGATATTATCACCCAAAAAGAAAAATAAAGACTGAAACAATAAAACACCAAAATGATCTCCAGAGTCTACTTCATGGACGGAATTTAATGTAAACTGCGCTGTTTATTTCATGTCCTGTACTAGTTAATTAAGTTTAATAATATTCAAACATCGCAAAATCATGCAACATATACATTTTTTGTATAAAATTTATCAGCGAGGGGTTTTACAGTAAGTGTTTTGAATATTTTTCTCTGACATTGTCGTCATAGCGCATTCTATATAGACATAACGTCAAAAAGTGTATGCATCTTAGATATTGTTTTCATTTTCGTGCATGGACATCGACGGCGGGTGCGGCTAGCCAACAGGGGATTCTTACTCCTTCTGGGCACCTGGTCCCACCTCTAGCTTGCTAGCTAGGAGTCCTTCGATGCTCAATTGTGTGCTAGATATTCTGAGGGCTGTTGAGATTGTCGTCAGGATCTTCTTTAACTCATATATATTCAATGAGAGCAATATTATCGATTACCGTATAACCAGAAATTTTCGCGAGATACTAATTTTCGCTATATTCGCGAGTGATTTGGAATCGCGAAAAATTATTCTCGCGAAAAATTGTGTTTCTTAAGGTATAACATGAATTAGTTTATCAGCCACATTTTGTTCTTATTGTATATGTGCCATTCTTCATTTTTCCCAATTAAATATAAAGAGGAGTGAATTGAGTGTATTGTTATTATAGAACTAACTTAAACTTCAATAAAGAAAGATACAAAACAGTTACATCATATGTTCATATTTGTTTGTAATTAAGTAATCGCGAAAATTTGTACCCGCGAAAATCAATACACCCTATTTAACAATAAAATCGCGAAATTTGATACTCGCGAAAATTTCTGGTTATACTGTAAGAGGTAGAATCAAAATATCTTTCTGTGGTTGTCTGCTCTTTGTTTCTGCATTTTGGTGTATCAGAGTTTTGCTTTGGGTGCTGCGACAGAGTTATTCCCTCCTTTCTTGAAAATAAAACTTTTAACCGTTGTATCAGAATTTAAAATAAGAATCATTGAGTGAAAATTAAACACAAAACTTTCGAAAATTGGAAGAAAATATTACTATAAAAAGAAACAACGTAAAACGGGAAAAATAAAATATTTTTCAAATTCTAAGGGGAGTTGAACCAAAGACCTTTAAATTCATTCTTGCTTATCCTTTTAACATTTTTGGAGTGATACTTGTGTGATCGGGGTTCCAATCAGATGAGAATACATAATTTCCCTTTTCTCTCACATGTGATTTTCTTTCGAATCATATTTCAAAATGGATCAACGCATCTCTTGTCTTTATTTGTTTTCTATGACTTTCTTTACTGTTTATAATTATTCAAGCATTTGTGATCGTTTGCGGAGTGCCTTAAATTACCGTGCAGTTATTACTTTATCAAGGGTATCAATTTAGATATTCAATCATGCCTGGATACGGATTGAAAGATCGTAAGATAAGTTTAATCATGGCGTTGGGGTAAAAGTTACGTTAAAGGACAAAAAAAAGGATGATCAAATTCCGATAAGTTTTCAATTTACATTTATCAAACCATGTAGGTAGATAACATTGGAAAAGCCATTTCTCGATCATGAAGAACGCTCATAATTATATACATGTAATTTGCTCCATAAAAAAGAGAAAAGAAAAATAAAAGACAAAGTTAACCTAAATTTTTCCTACTTCAGGTAGTTTTCTAAGTATAGCTTAAATTCGACTTTTTTTCATCTCTCTACAGTTGGTGCACGACTTTTTTCTGTCCATGTGTGCATTTGAACTTAGGACCGCCCTTATTTGAGATTAAATGGTATGAAAAGCGTGAGGTTTATCCAATAATACTGCAAAACGTCTGCAAAAGATGTTATCATTAAAAGAATAGATTTCTCGTGACAAACATCTTAATGTTTCATGAGGTACCCGATAACTTTGATGTCTTTTCTGCTTTTAACCTGCAAAAAAGAGTTATATCAAGACAGTGTATATAAGCGTTGTATTGTATAATGTCTGAAAACCCTTGTATATTCGTGTTACCAGGCCAGAAAGTAATTACAATGTTAAACGTCTTTAAATTCAACAGCATCATTTAAAACCTGAAAAATTTACAGCATGGACCAGACATGCACGTTTCGGGTATTAAGCCAAAACATACATTCATATATTACACCGAATTCTATGCACTTGTTTTAATTGTATTTTTTAATTTAATTTGACAATATCGCCATTTGGTTGATACCGCTTCTAGAATTTATTGTTTTCGTACTTTTAGACAACGATTTCTGAAGAAATTCAAAACATTTCTTGATAGATACTAATTAAGCTTAACATTTCTTCAAATTCTATCGCATCATCTACGAACAGATATATTTGCAGCATGGACGAGACATGCACGTTTCGGATACTTAACCCTCGTCAGTGATCCTCAATCTAAACAATGTAATATGGCCAAAGAGTGTGAAAGATTTTATGTCCAAAAATGTACCGAAAGACGTAGCAAGATGGGTGGGAAATAATGCTACAGGACCTTTGTTTTAGAAATTTTAAGACATTTTGATTACAGAAATTTTCGAATGCGTTGAAGAAACCATCAACCGAAGTTGTTTAAACTTAGCTACATGTGCCCGCGGGGACCCTGGTCCACAAGCCGTGACACTCTCAAAGTGGTACAAATGTTACACGTCTTCAAATTATATAGCATCATCTAAGAACAGATAAATTTGCAGCATGGACGAGACATGCACGTTTCAGGTACTTAACCCTCGTCAGTGATCCTCAATCTAAACAAAGTGCTATGGCTAAAAGTGTGAAAGTTGTTTTGTCCAAAATTGTACGTAAAGACGTAGCAGGATGGGTGGGATATGATGCTACAGGACACACGTTTTAGAAATGTCAAGATATTTTGATTACAGAAATTTTCGAATGCGTTGAAGAAACGATCATACAAAGTTGATCAAACTTGGCTACATGTGCCCACGGGGACACCTTGTCCACCAGCAGTGCTCACACCAAGTGGTACAAATGTTACACGTCTTCAAATTCTATAGCATCATTTAGAAACAGATAAATTTGTTGCATGGACCAGACAAGCTGTACAACATTGGAAATTGTATATTTTTGAAGAGTGCAAGAAAGGTAATTCTTAATATAGATTATCATTGTCTACTCCAAAAACTGATATTAGATTTTCCAAATACTTCTCTTGTTGAAACGTTAGTAGAATTTAATCAATCCAAAACTCTCCTTTAAAACTCCCTTCAAAGTAATACTATTTACATGTACATGTTATTTCTACATGAAAATATGTAATTCTTTACTGCTTTCTCTAGCAATACCTTAAGGCTCCTGGGGAAGGTTAACTTGGGGAATTGTGTCCTCTTGCAAAAGTGAGCGGCTCCAAATTTTGTGCAGGGTTTATTCAGAAGAGTACTTAAATGAAAAATTATAATATACAAGAATATACATGATAATGTAAATCAGACGAAAAAGATTAATAGGACAATATCATATCTGACGATTACTCAGGTAAAGCTTTGTAATTGTATTCTGATAAGATGAATGATAAAGATGCTATTCTCCTTCATGTCTCTTTATTGTGATGTTGTTGTCTTTGTCAATTTGTCCGCATTCCTAGTATCGTAAGACAATTGTTCATTTTTTGTGATTTTTCTCCTACACATTGTGTGCTTTTATATTTTTCGGAATTTGGACGCCAATTGATTGTTATATTTTCATTTTGATTTTCGGTTTCCTATTCATGGAATTATCAATCCATGTTGATATTCATTTCGTTGCAATTCCAAAATATTTGAAAATAAACACGGTGGGTAATCTCACAACACAGGACATTCGGTTTTTCAAAAATTATTTATCACAAAATGGGAATGTGATGTAGTGGAATGATACTTAAGCTATGAGTTGAGAGCGATAATGTTCAACCGAAACCCGGCACCGTATTCGGAAGATGAAAAAGACGAATAAGTTTTTTTCCCAAATCAGAGAAAAACTATCTTTTTAAAAAACTGAAAAAACGACCGGCGTGATTCATGTAGATGAAAGTGAAAGTAGAACACCGATCGACTTTGGGCGTTATAAAAAGGTACTTTCACCTTATTTTCGATTCAACTCATTGCTAAGGCGTTCTTACACTGCATTACATTCCCCTTTTTGTTATACATGTAAATTATCTATTTTGCACAAAAATGTAGATAAACCTATGATTCTGCGTTGTGAGATTAACCACCGTGCTATTTGACTTTCATGCACTTTAAACAATACATTTGACTTTTATTTACTATACACAATATAAGATATATTTGTTTTCTAAATTCTAGATAAATGCTTTTAATCGGGTATATATTTTGCCTAAAATGACGTAATATGATATCGTGACATATCGAATAAGAAGTTAATGATTCAAGTTTTACTATTTTTTCGTGCACTTTACGCTGCAATTCTTAAGGTGCCACGGATATTCTCTTACACGTTGTTCTATTTCTTTTGTGTAAAGTTCTTTCACATCTGAGCCAGAGAGACGGTAAGGCAACAGTAAAATAAATCTGCATAGAGATTTCGGATAAGGGTTAAATAAATCATAAAGGAAGGCATGTCTCAAACAATGCATTTTACTGAAAACAACTTATATTTCAAAACACACTAGCTGTTTTGTACTTGATGATTATAAAATTAGATATTTGAGTTTTATTCATTTTATTATTATTTTTTGTACGGTTTTTAATTTCAATGAATGATTTTCACGTATTGTAATTTAATTTGAAGACGTTACCGAAACGTTCATGTCTGGTTCATGCTGCAAAGGAGTATGTATGGTTTATATGGCAAAGTGGCCCCCTAAAATCGACTTCTCCAAAATTAAATCTTGTTGTCATATTTAGAAACTAAAATATCTATATTTTAAGAAATATTGTTACAAAAACTGCTTGATTTGTAAGACATTGTAAATTTTGCGAAATATATCATTTTTGAAGCCAAAATGCTTTAAAAGTGAGAAAAGAAATTAAAGAATATGCATCATTTCATAAGTACATTATATACATTATAGAATAAATATTGGTACAACTATATTACTTTATGAAAACTTCAGATTTTGCCCTGAAAGGGAGCCACTTTACTATATAAACCATATATAGTCCTTTATTTGATCTTAAATGATGATATTGAATTAAAGACGTTAAACATTTGTAACACTTGGTGAGTGTCTCTGCTGGTGGACCAGGCGTCTCCGAGGTCACATCTAGCCAAGTTCGATCATCTTCGGTTGATCGTTTCTAAAGTGGGTCCTCTAGCATCTTATCCCAACCACCCTGCTAAATCTTTTGGTACATTTATGGACATAATAACTTAAAACACTTTATGACAATTATATTACATTGTTTAGATTGAGGATCAATGTCGAGGGTCAAGTACTCGAAACTTCTATGTCTTGTCCACGCTGCAGATTTATCTGGCCTATTTTATTGAATTTGAAGACGTTTAGCATAGCAGTATCGGAGTCGAAAAGCAGTCATACCAAACCGGAGGAGAGACGTAGGCATTAGTAGGGGAATTTCAGCAAAAATATAACACATCCGTAGCAAATCGAGTTAATTTTCTGATAAAAACAGATGTACGCATTGTCATGATTCTCATACGTCATGTACGTATTTCTACTGATTGGGTCAAATACAAATATGAAAAATGACCATATCCCAATACACAATACAAAGCCGATGATTCAGAAAATCATGAACCGAATGCATACAAAATCAAGATAAAACAGGGATCAAAGCAAACAAAGAAAATCCTCCACCACATAAAAAGAAGCGAACTCCCGATATGGGAGTGAGACCAGGTGCCAAGGAAGAGTCAGCATCTCCTGCTTGCATGCAACACCCGTCGCTACAATTCAGTAGAATTGTCAAATCCGATCACTTCAATTTTGGGAGATATAAAGTATAATCTTTGGTTGGACTGTACAAATGGTCTATGACAAAATATTATCCACTATTCTGGTGAGTGGGACATCAAAGTGAAAGAAAAATTTCCCATATCGACCGTAGAACTTCCTCAGTGACGATGTTAGTCGATCAGAAACGTATCCCTGACTGAGAAGCTTGTCTCTAAGACGCCTAGCTCTCAGAATAAAATCTGTATATTTGGTACATGCTCTGACGTAGCGTATCAACTGAGATATGAACACGCCATAAGCAGGCGAAGAAGGGATATTGCTGCTCAGAAAAAGAAAGTTTGTGATGCTGAAAATGAAGTCGTCACGTTTGTCATAGAGTGAAGTGTCCATGTGACCATCAGTGTCGTAGGACAACATTATATCCAAATAGGATGAATTCTTTGCCTCTGTAGTTTCTTTGACTTCAAGATCCGAAGGATAAGTTCTGCTGAGGTCATCCGCGAATTTTGGATTATTGATAGACACATCATCTATGTATCTGAAAGTGAATTTGAAGTCAGAAAGCTAAGTATCTTTTCCCTTCAGATACCAACGATTGAAAAAAATCAGCTTCGTAAGAGTAGAGAAAAATGTCAGCAAGGAGTGTGGCACAATTGGTCCCCATTGGAAATCTTTCTTTCATCTTTTGTAACTCGATATAATTTTTGTTGTTGTTGTGTAAATGAGAAATAGATAAAATTGGGTATATGCACATACTGTAAAACTGGTTATTTTCAGTGGGGGAGTCAATATGCGTGGGGGAAATATTTGCGATAAAAATGTCTTTCCCATTGTAAAGATGAAGCGGGGATATTTTCGCGTCGGGAAACTTTTCGCGATGACTATCGATTTTCGCAAAACGCGAAGATTACACCAACGCATTTATTTCAACGTTTACAGTACGTTTTAACCAAAGGGTGAAGCATGAAACTCAGTATCCTGAATATGTATCAGCAGATTCTTTTATCAATTTCATACAACTTGATCAGAATGTATAGAGGAAGTCGCCCTTTTGAATTTTTGTCATTGAAATTTGTCGTTACGTAGTAATGGTACATATAAATAAAACTAAAAAAAGAGGGCGCTAGTGAAATGAATTTTTGGCGGCTTATGAAAAACACTTTGGCTGGGAACATTACTGATGAGAATCTAATATTCGGAACACGTGTCTGGAGCATATTAAATTGGTTTTAAATTTTCTTCAAGAAGGTATAGAGTTGGAATCCTTCCGCATTATTAGATATTCTGGTATTGTAAAATAACATTCCGACGGGCGTATCTTGCTTCGTAAGTGATGGGTTGTGCACATGCTATCTGAACTATGTACAACACCATGTTATATAGTAGATGACCGAACAAATTATTTGTCGAATGCACATGGGTCTCAATCAGTCTGTTGTCTATCTATTTTTCTTTCTTTATTATAATTATAGTTTGTTAAGGTGATTTGATGTCCTCCCTCTGTTGTGTTGTTTGGATGGTAGCGAGTGTATTTTTCATGCCAAGTTGCCCTCTGTTGTGTTCTTTGGTTGATTGGGTGTGAATGTTTCATGCCAAGTTGTCCTCTGTTGTGTTGATTGATTTATTGGGTATGAATGTTTCATGCCAAGTTGTCCTCTGTTGTGTTCTTTGGTTGCTTGGGTGTGCCAAGTTGTCATCTGTTGTGTTGTCTGATTGATTGGATGTGAATGTTACATGCCAAGTTGTCATCTGCTGTGTTGTCTGATTGATTGGATGTGAATGTTTCATGCCAAGTTGGCATCTGTTGTGTTGTTTGATTGATTGAATGTGAATGTTACATGCCAAGTTGTCATCTGTTGTGTTGTCTGGTTGATTGGATGTGAATGTTTCATGCCAAGTTGTCATCTGTTGTGTTGTCTGGTTGATTGGATGTGAATGTTTCATGCCAAGTAGTCATCTGTTGAGTTGTTTGGTTGATTTGGTGTGAATGTTACATGCCAAGTTGTCTTCTGTTGTGTTGTTTGATTGATTTGGTGTGAATGTTTCATGCCAAGTTGTCATCTGCTGTGTTGTTCAATTGATTGGATGTGAATGTTACATGCCAAGTTGTCCTCTGTTGTTTTGTTCTGTTGATTTGGTGTGAATGTTTCATGCCAAGTTGTCCTCTGTTGTGTTGTTCTGTTGATTGGATGTGAATGTTTCATGCCAAGTTGTCCTCTGTTGTTTTGTTTGGTTGATTTTTTGTAATTGTTTCATGCAAAGTTGTCCTCTGTTGTGTTGTTCTGTTGTTTGGTGTGAATGTTTCATGCCAAGTTGTCCTCTGTTGTGTTGTTCTGTTGATTTGGTGTGAATGTTTCATGCCAAATTGTCCTCTGTTGTTTTGTTTGATTGATTTGGTGTGAATGTTTCATGCCAAGTTGTCCTCTGTTGTGTTGTTCTGTTGATTTGGTGTGAATGTTTCATGCCAAATTGTCCTCTGTTGTTTTGTTTGGTTGATTTGGTGTGAATGTTTCATGCCCAGTTGTCATCTGTTGTGTTGTTCTGTTGATTGGGTGTGAATGTTTCATGCCAAGTTGTCATCTGTTGTGTTGTTCTGTTGATTGGGTGTGAATGTTACATGCCAAGTTTTACTCTGTTGTGTTATTTGGTTGATAGTTGGGTGTGAATGTTTCATGCCAAGTTGTCATCTGTTGTGTTGTTTGGTTGATTTGGTGTGTATTTTTCGTGCCAAGTTGTCCTCTGTTGTGCTTTGGGTACATTAACCTGAGGTCAGAAAAAAAAAACAAGACTTACCTGATGTGTACACCAATATGTACATCGAGACAGTCTCCGAATTTGACAGGTTTCCATGGAGCTGTTGCGACGGATGTTGCGGAGCTGTTGCGACGGGTGTTGCGTGCAATCAGGAGACGCTGACTTGGTCTCACTTCGGAATTTGATTGATTCCGAGGTTCGCAACCGTTACCATGGAAAATCTAATGAATTTTGCCTTGCTTTTCGACTTTGAGTCTGAATTACTAATCGGTACTTCTTCAATGTTTATAAAGATCTTTCCCAAAATTACCATTCCAACAAGACAGACAAAAGACGATGTTTGTAATACATGTTATCTTATTGTCTTGAGTATTTTATGATATTATACTATAAACTATGTTCTAAAACATGCTGTTATTTGGTATATAATATTAATTCTCTGTAATGGCTACAATAGTTTGGAAATAGCATAACATAGTTTTTATCATTTTCCCATATTTAGTATCATGAATGCACTGAAAACAAAAGACGATTTTTGTCTATAACTATTTTGGTTGTCATAATCTATTTATTTCAGTAGAACAACGGTCAAATAAGTCATATTTGGATATTATGTTGCCAAGAAGATCATTCACAAAAATAATTGGCATGAACAACTTACAATCTTTAAAGCCTCTTTTTTTTTTTAGAAATTTGAATGTATTTTTGAATTTTCTTTCAATAAGCAGAATCCTGTCAAATCAAAATCAAAATTATCAAGGTTATTTTTTAATAAATAATGTTGTTTTATATGTATTGAAAAAGAATAGCTTCAAAATATATAGAAGACAGCTACAAATTAACCAGTAAATTACTCTATGTGTAATAGTTTTGCACTGAATGTCAACATGGTACCTATTTTGATTGAAATTTGGAAGAGGTCCCACACAAGTTTTAACATTTTCTTTCAGTTCGAAAATTAAACTGAAAAGATCATTTGCAAAAGAAATCAAGTTTAGCAGACATCATGAAATTTCGGCCCTTAAATTGAGTAATATCTTGTAAAATCAGGAGCTTTTTCGGTCTAGAATAGAGCCTCTTCAAAACAGGCGTTTACCTACATTTTAAGCACATTGAGAAAAGCAATTGTTTGTGCAAGGATATACCTTGTGTTATAATGTTTATTAATACCATGGGTAACGTCTCCAAACTCAGCATCATTTGAAAATAGATAAATTTGCAGCATGCACCACATTCACGTTTCAGTTACTTAACCCTCGTCATTGACTATGAGAGTTATAAAGAATTTCAGTTGACTACAATATCTGTTTCCATCGAAGCGAGCCTTGTAAAAATGACTTGATATCAGTATTCTTCAGAGACCTAGAATTTAAAACATGTTTTCGTGGCAAGGAAAACTATTTTTAAAATAGAAGTGAATTTTCGTCTCATTTGAAATGCACCTACCATTCAAAAATTTCAAAATTAATTGACATGTCATTTTCATGTGCTATTGAAATTCATTTTGTTCTTACAGAAGATTGATTTTAAGACTTAAGACATATTTCTATCCATTGCATGCATATAATATTATTTCTTATTAAGAAAATTCAGGTTTTAAGGAGATTAGTTTTGTTCATTTTGATCTTTGCGTCACTATCCAAGCCTTTGTGTAATTTCAAATGTATCTCTGTCGCTTCCTTGTTTGTCTGCTTCAGTTGTACTCTTTTACATCTACAGAAGACGATACTTTAGTGCATCTTTTTCGGATCTCTTTAGCCGGAATCTACCAAGTGGACTGTTTTTACCATTCAGACTATTGTAAAATCCCTTCGGATTGATGATTGTTGGTGATTTCACATCACGTTTGATTCTATCTACCTGAAAGTCAAACCTTTAAAGATTTTAATTCGATTTATTTATATTTGTCGGAATTTTTTTTTATCTGATATTTTTTTTTATTTTTGTCGGAATCGCAGAAAGGTTATGCAAGTTTCTAAAGAAAGCCCGAAGCATACTAAGTTTACCGCGAAATAAGCGGAATATTACTTGCTGTTCGAAATGAAAGGCGGCACTCATTCATGCAGTTTAGCATTGAGACGTGGTGGCATCGGAGGTTGAGTTATCGGAGGTAGATATCGATAGCACTTACCCTACCCCATGCACCTGCTTCAAACACAACCTTGATCTCAGTTTTGCGTCTTTGCAGAGAAAAGTGTTATATTCTTTTGTTTTGTTATTTTCATATGTCCTTCATAAGACGGGACGAATAATGTTATGCCGCTGTCCGTGAGTCGGTCCGTCCAACCATCCCGAGGTTATGTTTTCCCGACGCTCTTTCGAAAGCCATATAAGACATTGGATTGAAACTTGGAAAATCACTTGATATAAAATGGAGTAAGACCTAGTTTCATTTTCAGAAAAATTGACATATTTGAACAACGTTATGATCCTTGAACATAGAATGTTAAACAATTTCAAAGATTTCAGGACATTCTTTTTCAGAGCCTTTGCAGCTATTGAATTGAAACTGGGTATATGACTTTAAAATTGCAGATTTATTCGGAGTGTTGGAAAAATGACTTTTTAGGAGACTTATGGTCCTTGCGCATAGACACTTTAAACAATTCCAAAGTTTTTGCAGCCTTTGTAGGAGCTATTGCACTAAAACGTTAACTTCGTATACGCCTTCAAAATGAATAATTACAATGGAAGTTCAAGGCTCAGAACAGCTGACCCTTTTTAGCTGAGTTCTTGCCCTCATGTTTTCTGGATTTTTTTTTTCTTTGTAACTATTGAATTGAATTTTGGCATACAACTTCATAAAATTGAATTACAGATTTAGTTTAATTGACTTATTTCAGTTATAATTGAGTTATGGACATTTGTCTTAGAACAGTTATTGGTCCTTGGACCTTCCAATTTACAATATGGGTTGAATTTAACAACACGAAGAAACTTATATTCTTTTAAGATCAGCGGTCGAATGTCAAAGTCAATTTGTGGCTTTAAATAGCAGGTTTTGTTTGAATTTTTTTTGTCTATTTTAGAAATTCATTTAGGTACATTGGCGTAGCTATGCCTGAAAAAATGGAGGGGCACAACATCCCAAAATTTCTTACAAGCCAAAAAAAAGGGGGGGGGGGGCGAGAATTTTTTTACCAAAATTTTGACTTATCCAGAAACTACTTTCTATACCCTCTATTATTAACAAGTACATGTTATAATATTCTACACTGCTCAAAAAATTTAAGGGACCAAGGTTTCTACTTTCACATCACACACGTTTGCAGCTGCTTATTCTATATAATGAACATAAATGTATTAAGACATATTTGATAGTCTTTCTTTGTAACCAATGTCTGTATTGAACAGATTAACCGTATACACATGATGAAACTTGATGATGTAGCCTTGCTTATCCCAAAACATTTTACAATCCATGTACCATTGTATTACAATGGGAAAATCGCTCTTTTATTTTTTTGAGCAGTGTATATAGTTTCTGTTAAATGTATAAAGGATGGATCAGAATAGCTAAATTAATCAGAAAGTCTATGACAAAAACTGATGAGCGGTAGCGAGCCAAAGAAAAAATTTGAAAATTGACCGTTGAAATGTAGATTTATAGTACAAAATGTTGCTTTTTTAAACAATGTTAATGCATCATCAAATTTTGTGATTGAACAGTGGGGGGGGGGGGGGGGGGGGGGCACAAACATGGTTATGCCCCCCCCCCCCCCCCCCCCCCCTTTTCAAAGTGGGGGGATGTGCCCCCGCTGCCCCCTTCTCCTACGCCCTTGAGGTACCACTTTTTATCAAAAACTTTTCAGACAGTTGTGTACACATGATGAAGAACAAATCTTGTTTCATTTTTCTTGCAAGCTTTCTTTTTATTTTCGTAGCATATATCATTGAGACATTAAGTGTAGAGGTCGAGTCTTATTTGGACAAAAACATGCATAATTGCAACAACAAAATTATATATAAGATAACGTTTGTATCTGATAGCGCTGACACTGCTTTTCTCAAGGTTTGGTACATGTATATCTATTGACTATGAGTATATACGAAAAGAAGGGAGGAGATCTCCAACAAGACCCCGTTGCAGCAATTACAGCAAAACACCAAAACACCCGATGCAAAAACAAAAACGACGAGTACAGCACGAGACGGAAAAGAGACACAATACATGTAAACATCAAACACAAAAGACTACACATAAACCGACGAGACCAATGGGCAACCGGTGCCGACTTTGGACGGCCATTTTCGCGCAAGTAGCAAATGGTGTGGTTATCCTGGATTACGTGCGCACAACCCTATCACTTCTCCAATTACCCAGAGGTCTCGAAGAACGTACTATTGTGGTGTAAAACAACCTCCTCACTGTAAGATGACATCACACAAACAAGACCGTGAAACGTAGAGGCCCCAGAAAAAAAGATGAATATGTAAATGGATATAAAAAGAGGGCATGCGTAATACAGTCCGTGCTCTGCCGGCTATAGCGAGCTCATGTATGTAATCACCCGAGGAGTCCGACTGACATTCAGAGAGGACAGGTGGTCGGGGCCCTGTCTTCTCTAAAGAGGTTTGGACAGGGCCCGTCATGAAGTCCCGTCGTCACAGTCAGTCAGAGTGCAAGTCTCAAGGATGCACTTGTACAAGACTGTAGATTGGTCAAGTACCAAGCCTAGTGTCCGTTTGGTGACATTAGGATCATATCCACGGTATAAAAGGCGTTTGATGATTCTGACGCATTTTCGATGGTTATGCTGCCTACTTTTGATCCTTCTAATTTTGTTTATCATATCACCATAAAAGACTGTACTCTGCTGCGTGTATAGATCCGAATTTTAAAAGAAGTTGACTGTAATTTTTGTGAAATTTCCAGAAAGTCTTAACAAGTTTATGAAAGCAGAAACCTTGACCTAAAAGTTTTTTGGTAATTTGTAAATTTCTACTGTGAAAATCCAAAATATCAGAACATGCTCTAGCGTACCGGTTGAGCTGTGATATGTAAATGCCGTATGACGGTAATCTTGGATCATCACCGTCAAGCCAGGGGAAATTTACTATGTTGAATCGAAAATCATCCCTTTTCTTGAAAAAGACATGATAACGTTCAATGTGTTAAAGAAGTTCCTCACTATAATCTCAACAGCGCTTACAATAGAGCACCAAACTGAGCATTGACGGACCCCTAGCAAACTAGGGGTTGGACCAGGTGCCCGAGAAGAGTCCATGACACAAGAAAACCTGCATTCATTTATTTTGAATTGTTGTGCTAATACAATTAATGTGTATGGAAAGAAGAAATGGATAAAAATCTATATTGAGTATGATTTTTAAATATATTTCGCAATCTTCTCAATGGTTATATAATTGAAAACAGAATAAACGAAACTCGAAAATGGTGGAATACAGAAGATTCTTACGTACCTCTCTACCATATTCTGAAATTTAAAGGAAACTTGAGAGTCTCAAATTAAAGTCAAAACAAATGCCCTGTATAGTTTTACATTTATAACAAAAATAAGCATTGGATAGGAGTATAAACGTAAAAAAACCTAAAAAACAATCTTTCTTTATTGAATTAAATCTAAGAAAATGGGCTAGACAATTGCAAACAAAGGAGGGGATCTCCCACAACACCAGGTTGTAGCACCCACAGCAAAACCTCAAAATACCCAATGCAAAAACACAAAGCAGACAAGCACAAAGAGACGCGTAAGGGACAAGGATCGTCAACGCACAACACAGAAACATCAAACACAAAGGACTACACATAAACCAACGAGACCAATGGGCAACCGGTGTCGACTTAGGACGGCCATCTGCCACGGAAATAGCAGAAGGTATGGTTATCCTGGATTACGTGCGCACAACCCTCCCACTTTTCCGATTACCCAGAGGTCTCGAAGAACGTACAATTGTGGGTAAAACAACCTCCTCACTGTCAGATGACCACACACAAACAAGACCTCAAAATGCAGGGGCCCAAGCAACACAGATCAATATGTAAATGGATATAAAAAGAGGGCGTATGTAATACAATCCGTGCTCTGCCGCCGCGAGCTCATGTATGTAATCACCCGAGGAGTCCGACTGACATTCAGAGAGGACAGGTGGTCGATGCAAGACACTGATCCCTTAACATTTAATGGAAATGATGAAGTTAGAAATGTCGATCATAATTTTCCACACACGTATAATGCAGGTTGTTTTTGAAATTCAAGTTTAATCATATATATTCTATAATTAGTCCGTAATTTAAATAGGCAACAAAAAGTGATTATCAATATTTCTCACTTTAGCTGTAATATTTCTGCATCATGTATTCTTTAATTAGTCAGTGATCTATATAGTCAGCAAAAAAGTGATTATCAATATTTCTCAGTTTAGCTGTAATATTTCTGCATCATGTATTCTTTTTCTTCAAAATACATATTCATCTGTTCATTTTTTAATATTTACATTACTAGTAGTACTTTTCCACATGTTAAACGCCTATTAGGCAACTAGAATATTCCATTAACTTGGGTTGCTATTGTGACGTCATATTCAAGCTTTGCATGTAGGGAGAATTTGCCAACGCAAAAATATATTTTACGCTGTAACAGGCAAAATGTGCGATGTGCATGCAAATAACCAGAATTATACACCCATGAACCCCAAAAGTAAGACAGTCATTTCTTAATTAAATTGAACATCTCTCACAGAGAGTGTTCAGATAGTTCAATGCTCCTATTTCTTGCTATGGAGTTGAAGACGTAATAATTGAGACAGAATTGATGACCAATGATTATATCAGCCATGCCAATTCAATTTAGTAAAATTGAATAATAAATGATTTTATTTTATAGACTGCATGAAGAAATAAACTACAATCATTACAATGTCATCTTGTATCGAGAAAAATAAAATATTAAATAAGATCTGATTAGTTATAAACGCACAAACATGAGTTCACAAACACCTCTATTACGTACAATAAAATGTTTAAATCTTTAGATATAATGCCTTCTTTGGTAAAGATGATTAGGTCAGCTAAATGATATTAAATTTATCTTCTAATGTATTCTTGTTTTGAAAAAAGTGCAATCCTACCTCTTTTTGTTCCTTCAGTACTAGGAATTTAAATGTTCCCTAAACCACATGTAAGATCTTTTGTCAAATGTTCCTCCTCTCTTCAGCTGAATAGTTACATGCTTAAATAATGATTTCATATGTTTAGCACATGCGCAGTTTAAGGTGTAGCCGAGATTAATCCACTTAATCCAATCATACTTAAATACGTCTGTCATTGCTTTTAAAAATAAGTTTATATTGCATAACAAATACATTTATTTATCTCTTATTACCTGAAGGTCAGGTACATTTAGTGAATCTCATTTTGGCCTCATTCAAAAATTACGTCGATCGAGCTGTTCTACATTTGAAACATTAACATATTCAAGAGTGGATAAATAGACAAGGAATAACATTATACAATAGTTGAGTGGGAACGAGGGCAATATATAATTTGGACCTGAAGATAAATATTGGCCGTGGCTGAAAGCCGAGGCCTATATTTTGTCTGAGGTTCCAACAAATCATATATTGCCCGAATTCCCAGTCAATAATTGTTTTGTTATACCTTACTTTAATACTACAGCAACGAACCAATTGACCTCGCATGTTTTCTATAATTTTCGTCTATAAGAGAAAGAGCGCGGAAAAATGGGTAGGGTTTACAACGTCATGAATGAAGTGATGTCATGAACGATGTCACGTGTCGGTGAATATTTTTGAACTATTACCCAAGGGACAATATTGATAAAACTATTGACTGCTTGGTCAAATATTCGAATTCTATGGGTGCAACGATAATATCAGCAGCAAAGGAAACTTAACAAGTCCCGGTTGTCAATCGGTAAAAGCTTATTCAATAGACCATACAGAAGACCTCAAAGTCATGGCATTCGTAAATATTATAGGCCTGAGATACATAGTTTCGCCTTCGATGGCTTGGTTCCATTTTTGAATGAGCTTCTAGGCCTGCATTATATTCGTAAATATATATATTCCAAATTATACTCTGTTCCGTTACAGAAGACACACGAAATATACAAATATACGAAGGATATCACACTTACCGATACACGTTCCCCAGAATACAGACTACAAGGAGTCATCTTGGACATTTCTACTGTTCGTTCATTTCATGCAGTTAGATCAGATAAATCAGAGGAAAAAAACGTCCTTTCATTAAAGTAAGATTTCAAAAAACAAAGGTTTTAAAAAATTTAACCTTGGTCAAATTTTGAATCACAGAACTGTCACAGAAAAAAATCCCCCCATATTTCAAAAGAAAAGAAACTCCTTGTATTTCATATAGCTACACACCAACAGTTGCATTTAAAATTTACAATTACGAACGATTCTTGCATTGTATTGATTTAACTAATACCTCACTACATCCACTTCCTTGCGAATGTTCTTCATCGGATTTCAACTACTCTCCTTATGGACACGTTATTACTGGTGACCTAAGTATAGTCAAGAACGACAAGTTGAGAGAAATATTTAAAAAGGGTCCCAAATACAGAGAAAGTATGTCCTTTACATGGAACCAAAATGTCAAAATTATCATGGACTCTTGTGAGGAATATGCAAGACGTTAGGCAAAGAAAGAGGATGTACAGCTCGACACCCTTTCCGAATGGATAAAAGCCATCAGAGGGTTACTTTTATCTAGAATTTACCGATTAAAATCAAATGTGAACACTAATTTCGAGTCTATCTTTATAAACCCTGATGCTATCACAGAGCTTATCTACCTCTATGAACATTACATCAAGACATAAGCAGACAGAGCCTCAAATAGTTACACATTTACTTGCTAAAAGTACTATTTCGACAGTCTAGTTAAAGAGTTGGTTTTAAATTCGACACCTGGAAATCCCACTTACCCAATAAACCTTTCTGCCTCTAAAATAATAGATAACCACAAATCAACTCCTCCTTCCTTTGACTTCAAGGCTAACAATTCAGATTTAGATTTACCATACTTATATCGCATACCTAAAATGCATAAGAATATATACAAACAACGTTTCATCGCTGGTTCCTCAAAATGATCTACCAAATCGGTATTGATCTTACTCACCAAAGTTTTATCTGAAATCAAATATTGTTCGACAGTATATTCTCGCTTGGTATCTATTAGATGTGGATAAAAAAAACTGAAGGAGCTTTTAGAACCTCTGAAATCCACTCATTTTAGTAGAGTCTATTCGATCAAAGCTTTTGATTTTTCGACACTTTTCACTACAATCCCACCTTCTAAATTGAAAGGAATACTCACAAAAACATAAGTAATGTGTTTACAAGTAAGAACGGCAATTGCAAATACAAATTTATTGTTGTTAACTAATGATGATTCAAATGGTCTATGACAGAATATCAATCACCATTCTGGAGAGTGGGACATCATCGTGTATGACGAGTTCCCCATATCGACCGTTCTTCCTCAGTAACGATGTTAGTTGGACACAAACATATCCCTGACTGAGAAGCTTATCTGAAAGACGCCTAGCTCTCAGAACAAAATCCCTATATTCTGTACCTGCTCTCGCATAGCGTGTCAACTGAGATATGAACACGCCATAAGCAGGCGATGAAAGGCGATGAAGACGATGAAAGGATGCTGCTACTCAGAAAATGCTGAAATTGAAGTCGTCACGCCTTCCATTGAGTGAGGTGTTCATGTGACCATTTTTGTCGTGGGGCATTATGTCCAAATAGGATGCTGAATTATTTGTCTCAGTAGTTTCTTTGATTTCAAGCTCCGAATAATAAGTTCTGCTCAAGTAATCCGCGAATTTTGCAATATTGATGGACAACAGATCGTCTATGTATCTGTAAAGAAGGTTAAAATGCGTCAGAGTCATCAAACGCCTTTTATACCGTGGATATGATCCTAATGTCACCAGACGGACACTAAGCTTGGTACTTGACCAATATACAGTCTTGTAAGAGCGCATTCTTAAGACTTGCACTCTGACTGATTGTGACGACGGGACTCCATGACGGGCCCTATCAAAACCTCCTTAGAGAAGACAGGGCCCCGACCACCTGTACTCTCTGAATGTCAGTCGGACTCCTCGGGTGATAACATATATGAGCTCGCTACAGCCGGCAGAGCACGGACTGTATTACACACGTCCTCTTTTTATATCCATTTACATATTTATCTGTATTATTTGGACCCCTGTGATTTACGGTCTTGTTTGTGTGTGGTCATCTAAAAGTGAGGAGGTTGTTTTACACCATAATTGTGCGTTCTTCGAGATCTCTGGGAAATCGGAATAGTGGGAGAGTTGTGGGCACGTAATCCAGGATAACCACACCGTCTGCTATTTACGTGGCAGATGGCCGTCCTAAGTCGGCACCGGTTGCCCATTGGTCTCGTTGGCTTATGTGTAGTCTTTTATGTTTCATGTTTCTAAGTTGTGAGTTAGTGTTCCTTGTCCCTTTTGCGTCTCTTTCTGTGGGTATCTGTTCTGTGTTTTTTGCATGGGTGTTTTGGGATTTTGTTTTGGGTGCTGCGACCTAGTATTGTTGGAGATCCCCTCCTTTCTTTTAAAGTCAGAAGCTAAGTATCTTTTCCCTTCAGAGATCAAAGATTGAATGAGTTCAGCTTCGGCATACACTCTGATGTTCCACTCTCCAGAATGGTGGATGCTATTCTGTCATAGACCATTTGAACCATCCAACCAAAGATTGTACTTAATGTCTTCTAAAATGGATGTGACAGTTCTACCAAATTGAAGCGGCGGGTGTTACATGCAAACAGGTGATGCTTACTCTTCCTGGGCACCTGGTCTCACTCGCATATCGGGAGTTCGCTACTTTTCATATGGTAGAGATGTTTGTTTGTTTGCTTTGGTTTCTGTTTTATCCTGACTAACATCGTCACTGAGGAAGTTCTACGGTCGATATGGGGAACTCGTCATACACTATGATGTCCCACTATCCAGAATGGTGGATGATATTCTGTCATAGACCATTTGAACCATCCAACCAAAGATTGTACTCTATATCTTCCAAAATGGAAGTAACCGGATGTGACAGTTCTACCGAAGTGAAGCGACGGGTGTTGCATGCAAGCAGGAGATGCTTACTCTTCCTGGGCACCTGGTCTCACTCTCATATCGGGAGTTCGCTTCTTTTCATATGGTGGAGGTTTTTGTTTTTGTTTGCTTTGGTTCCTGTTTTATCCTGATTTTGTATGCCTTCGGTTTCTGATTTTCTGTATTATCGATTTTGTACTGTAGACAGGGATATGGTCATTATCCATATTTTTCATTTGTATGCCTTCGGTTTCTGATTTTCTGAATTATCGGTTTTGTACTGTATACAGGGATATGGTCATTATCAATATTTGTCATTCGTACGAGTAAACAAAATGGTTAAAACATTTAAAAACTATTGACCGATAAACATCACATGATTTGTGACGTCACATCATTGATGACGTTATAAACTGTTTCTATTTTTTCCCAAATCTGTCTCTTATGGACGATAATGTACGTTAACATGCCGAGCAAATCGGTTCGTTGCTGCAGTATTGAAGTAAGGTATAACAAAACAATTATTGACTGGGAATTCAGATACGAATCCTTAAAAAGGTTCCGTTTTGTTCCTTCTTCCTTAAATAATATAATTTGCATCATTTACGCTTCATTAGATATTTGAATCATTTAATTTCCATTTTCATGAAACGAGGATTCTGGCTGAGAAATGTTGTTGATACATCGATCAACACAATTTTCAAGGAATTATTTATAGCACTATTTTTATAACCGGGAGATTCCTCAAACACGAATGAACTCGTTGCTGAAAATACAATTTGCTAATGTTTGCTTATAACGTAAGAGAGCGTTAGTGAGATTAATTTGGATTGTTGACGAAAGGACTTTGGCTGGAAGCATCACTGATGAGAAATTGATATTCGAAACATGTGTCTGGTGCATGAAAATTGGTTTTAAATTTTCTTCAAGAAGGTATAGAGTTGGAACCCGTCCGCATTGTTATCATTTCAAGGGCACTATTTTTTTTCTACTTACTAAAACATTATCTGTGCATGTAGAATTTGCTCAAACTGTTCCTTATTCCAAAGATATAGAGAGATGATCGTTCGTTGCTTAAATAATGTCGGAAGCCATTACTTGTTTTGGCAGACGTATCACTGCGAACCCCCCCCCCCCCCCCCCCCCCCCCCGACGTACGAAATATAGTGCAGTGAAAAGATCCACGAAAACAGTCTTTTTCCATAAGTAGAAGATAATTAAATGATAAGAAATGAATCTTACGCGCATTGATGCAGTTTTCTGTCAATTTTTTTTCGGGTGATACTTGAATAAACATAGAAAAGTATAAGATTCATTTCTCAAATAATATTGGGTGTTGAATGGTTGTGTCTGAAAATCAATGAAGCTTACAGTATCAATGATGAGAATTTAATATCAGAAAGGATTAAATTTCAATTAACACTCGGTTGCAGCACCAACAGCAAAACCCTAAAACACCCACTGCAATAACAGAAAGCAGCAAGCACAGAAGGAGACGCAAATGATTCAAGAAACGCCAAATCACATAGAAACATCACGCACAAATGACTACAATTAAACCATCGCGATCGATGGGCAAACGATGCCGACGTAGGACGGCCATCTGCCACGTCAGTAGCAGGCGGTGTGCTTATCCTGTTTAGTTTGAGGATCACTGTCGAGGGTTATATAAATTTATCTGTTCTTAAATGATGTTATTGAATTCGAAGACGTTTGACATTTGAGCCGCGCACTATTTGCAAATTCAGGTACAATTTCATTTAAATACATTTGGCTGTGTCAGAGGATTTACTGTGCGTACATGCGTCCGTGCATGAACATCGATGGCGGGTGCGGCTAGCCAACAGGGGATGCTTACTCCTCTCGGGCACCTGGTCCCACCTCTAGCTTGCTAGGCGTCCGCCATTGCTTAATTTGGTTCTCTATTGTGAGTACTGTTGGGATTATCGTCAGGATCTTCTTAAACTCATTTCAGGTGTCTGGTGCATTAGAATTTATTTGACATGTTTTCAAAGAACCCCCGTATTATTACACTAGACAACTTGTATGTAGATTTTTAAGAACAGGTGAATTATAATCATGGAGGTTCCGGGTCGTTTCGCCCATTTTCCCCTTCGCCCCGAGTGGATTCGCCCCTGGTCGTTTCGCCCCTAAGGTGGGTCGTTTCGCCCATCTAATAGGGTCGTTTCGCCCCTCCAGGGTGGGTTGTTTCGCCCCTCAAGGTGGGTCGTTTTGCCCCTCAAGATGGATATTTTCACCTCTCATAGTGGTCGATCGCCCCTCATGGCGGGTCGTTTCGCCCTCTTTTTAAAGAACACTTTCTCTAAATGGTTTCGCCCTTCTATTCTAAATCAGAAGATTTTTCGATTCACCCCTCTATACGTAACGTTTACGTATACGTTTTTTTTTCTTCTTTTATTCTCATTTGTTCACCTACATATTTCTTTAACTATTTCTTTATTTGTTTATCTTTTATCTATTTGAGTCTATTCGCCCCTCTATACGTAACATCTTTATCTATTCATTTTATCATTTTTTCTATTTCTTTATTTCAATTCTCATTTGTTCACCTACCTACATATTTCTTTTTTGGTCTTTTATTCTCATTTGTTCACCTACATATTTCATGTCTATTTATTTCTTTGTTTAATTATCGATATTTTTTTTAATTCTATTTTTCTTTTGTTATCTTTTCATTTGTTCATCTTCAAGCCGCCAATAAAAAAATATTAATGTCACAACACAAGCCCATCATTATAGCGTAATTAAGTAATTATGAAATGAGGGCGAAACGACCCGCCAATAACAACCACAAAAACAAGGGCGAAACGACTCACCATGCAGAGAGAGTATTCCTAAAAAGAGGGGCGAAACGACCAACCTTAAGGTGCGAATCGACTCATCCAGCGGGGTGAAACGACTCACATTTGAGGGGCGAAACGACCCATCTTGAGGGGCGAAACGACTCACATTTGAGGGGCGAAACGACCCACCTTGAGGGGCGAAACGACCCACCTTGAGGGGCGAATCGACCCGGGGCGAAGGGGAAAAGGGGCGAAACGACCCGGGGGCGAAGGGGAAAAAGGGCGAAACGATCCGACGCCATCATGGACCAGACATGCACTTTTCGGGTACTTAACCCTCGTTAGTGATCCTCAATCTAAACAATGTAATATTACCAAAGAGTGTGATGTTAAACATCTTCAAATTGAATAGCATTATTTTAGAAGAGATAAATTGGCAGCATGGACTAGACATGCACGTTTCGGGTACTTAACCCTAATCATTGATCCTCAAATCTAAACAATGTAATATGCCCAAAAAGTATGAAAGTTACTATGTCGAAAAAGCGTACCGAAAGACGCAGCAGGATAGGTGGGATAAGATGCTACAGGACCCACTTTTCAGAAATTTCAAGAAATTTTGATAACAGAAATTTTAGAATGCTTTGAAGAAACGATCAACCGAAATTGATTGCACTTGGCTACATGTGCCCTCGTGGACTCCTGGTCCAACAGCAGTGACACTCACCAAGTGGTATAAATGTTAAACGTCTTCAAATTGAATATTATTATGTCCAAAAATGTACCGGAAAATGTAGCAGTATGGGTGGGATATGATGCTGCATGATCCTCGTTTTAGAAATTTCAAGATTATTTTATAACAGAAATTTTCGAATGCGTTGAAGAGACAGACGATCAACCGAAGTTGATCGAACTTGGCTACATGTGCCCTTGGAGATTCCTGGTCCACCAGCAGTTATACTAGCATAAGGTATTTGTGAGTAAGCCAAGACATGTCATGGGTTCCAGGTCCTTAGCTGTGGGCAATGACACTCTTTGGCCTTTAATTGGAAATCCATAACGGATTCGATTTTACTGCAGAGTCTTTTCTCTATGTCGGTGTGATGTCACATAAAAGTTCAACCAGAGATAAGCACAGAGAAGTTTCGATAATAGTTGTGGGATAAACTCGGTGTTTATCATAGAGCATAGTGTATGGAAATTGCTTAATATCTAGAATATAACGTTTATGTCGAGGATAAAACTAGACTTCATTGAAGGAATTATTGATGAATTAGCGCTTAGCTCATCAAACCCCAGTATAAAACGAGAATTGAAGAAGGAGGAAACGAAATCATGGATATTTCATAGGGTGCAGTGAAAAATCTAGAGGCACATCCCCCTGTTAACATAGCGGAAATTTGATCATGTGACCAGTCCGACATCAAGAATCCAGATGTATAAATCTCAAGGGGAAATGCCGTATAGAGATTTGAAGGTTACGAAGAATGAAAAGTTGAATATGAAACTTCTGAAAAGTTAAAAATCTCTTACAATATCAAAATTCAAAACATATTAGATAAGCATTCACAAAGTAATACAAATATTCTTGTATTGGAAACTTTTCTTTAGATTCACAGGGGAATAATTTACTTTGCTGACAAACGATCTTTAAGCAAGGTTGATCGTTTCTTCAACGCATTCTAAATTTCTGGTATCAAAATTTCTTGAAATTTCAGAAAAGTGAGTCCTGTAGCATCATACCCCACCTATCCTCTATATCTTCCAAAATGGAAGTAACCGGATGTGACAGTTCTACCGAAGTGAAGCGACGGGTGTTGCATGCAAGCAGGAGATGCTTACTCTTCCTGGGCACCTGGTCTCACTCTCATATCGGGAGTTCGCTTCTTTTCATATGGTGGAGGTTTTTGTTTTTGTTTGCTTTGGTTCCTGTTTTATCCTGATTTTGTATGCCTTCGGTTTCTGATTTTCTGTATTATCGATTTTGTACTGTAGACAGGGATATGGTCATTATCCATATTTTTCATTTGTATGCCTTCGGTTTCTGATTTTCTGAATTATCGGTTTTGTACTGTATACAGGGATATGGTCATTATCAATATTTGTCATTCGTACGAGTAAACAAAATGGTTAAAACATTTAAAAACTATTGACCGATAAACATCACATGATTTGTGACGTCACATCATTGATGACGTTATAAACTGTTTCTATTTTTTTCCCGAATCTGTCTCTTATGGACGATAATATACGTTAACATGCCGAGCAAATCGGTTCGTTGCTGCAGTATTGAAGTAAGGTATAACAAAACAATTATTGACTGGGAATTCAGATACGAATCCTTAAAAAGGTTCCGTTTTGTTCCTTCTTCCTTAAATAATATAATTTGCATCATTTACGCTTCATTAGATATTTGAATCATTTAATTTCCATTTTCATGAAACGAGGATTCTGGCTGAGAAATGTTGTTGATACATCGATCAACACAATTTTCAAGGAATTATTTATAGCACTATTTTTATAACCGGGAGATTCCTCAAACACGAATGAACTCGTTGCTGAAAATACAATTTGCTAATGTTTGCTTATAACGTAAGAGAGCGTTAGTGAGATTAATTTGGATTGTTGACGAAGGGACTTTGGCTGGAAGCATCACTGATGAGAAATTGATATTCGAAACATGTGTCTGGTGCATGAAAATTGGTTTTAAATTTTCTTCAAGAAGGTATAGAGTTGGAACCCGTCCGCATTGTTATCATTTCAAGGGCACTATTTCTTTTCTACTTACTAAAACATTATCTGTGCATGTAGAATTTGCTCAAACTGTTCCTTATTCCAAAGATATAGAGAGATGATCGTTCGTTGCTTAAATAATGTCGGAAGCCATTACTTGTTTTGGCAGACGTATCACTGCGAACCCCCCCCCCCGACGTACGAAATATAGTGCAGTGAAAAGATCCAAGAAAACAGTCTTTTTCCATAAGTAGAAGATAATTAAATGATAAGAAATGAATCTTACGCGCATTGATGCAGTTTTCTGTCAATTTTTTTTTCGGGTGATACTTGAATAAACATAGAAAAGTATAAGATTCATTTCTCAAATAATATTGGGTGTTGAATGGTTGTGTCTGAAAATCAATGAAGCTTACAGTATCAATGATGAGAATTTAATATCAGAAAGGATTAAATTTCAATTAACACTCGGTTGCAGCACCAACAGCAAAACCCTAAAACACCCACTGCAATAACAGAAAGCAGCAAGCACAGAAGGAGACGCAAATGATTCAAGAAACGCCAAATCACATAGAAACATCACGCACAAATGACTACAATTAAACCATCGCGATCGATGGGCAAACGATGCCGACGTAGGACGGCCATCTGCCACGTCAGTAGCAGGCGGTGTGCTTATCCTGTTTAGTTTGAGGATCACTGTCGAGGGTTATATAAATTTATCTGTTCTTAAATGATGTTATTGAATTCGAAGACGTTTGACATTTGAGCCGCGCACTATTTGCAAATTCAGGTACAATTTCATTTAAATACATTTGGCTGTGTCAGAGGATTTACTGTGCGTACATGCGTCCGTGCATGAACATCGATGGCGGGTGCGGCTAGCCAACAGGGGATGCTTACTCCTCTCGGGCACCTGGTCCCACCTCTAGCTTGCTAGGCGTCCGCCATTGCTTAATTTGGTTCTCTATTGTGAGTACTGTTGGGATTATCGTCAGGATCTTCTTAAACTCATTTCAGGTGTCTGGTGCATTAGAATTTATTTGACATGTTTTCAAAGAACCCCCGTATTATTACACTAGACAACTTGTATGTAGATTTTTAAGAACAGGTGAATTATAATCATGGAGGTTCCGGGTCGTTTCGCCCATTTTCCCCTTCGCCCCGAGTGGATTCGCCCCTGGTCGTTTCGCCCCTAAGGTGGGTCGTTTCGCCCATCTAATAGGGTCGTTTCGCCCCTCCAGGGTGGGTTGTTTCGCCCCTCAAGGTGGGTCGTTTTGCCCCTCAAGATGGATATTTTCACCTCTCATAGTGGTCGATCGCCCCTCATGGCGGGTCGTTTCGCCCTCTTTTTAAAGAACACTTTCTCTAAATGGTTTCGCCCTTCTATTCTAAATCAGAAGATTTTTCGATTCACCCCTCTATACGTAACGTTTACGTATACGTTTTTTTTTTCTTCTTTTATTCTCATTTGTTCACCTACATATTTCTTTAACTATTTCTTTATTTGTTTATCTTTTATCTATTTGAGTCTATTCGCCCCTCTATACGTAACATCTTTATCTATTCATTTTATCATTTTTTCTATTTCTTTATTTCAATTCTCATTTGTTCACCTACCTACATATTTCTTTTTTGGTCTTTTATTCTCATTTGTTCACCTACATATTTCATGTCTATTTATTTCTTTGTTTAATTATCGATATTTTTTTTAATTCTATTTTTCTTTTGTTATCTTTTCATTTGTTCATCTTCAAGCCGCCAATAAAAAAATATTAATGTCACAACACAAGCCCATCATTATAGCGTAATTAAGTAATTATGAAATGAGGGCGAAACGACCCGCCAATAACAACCACAAAAACAAGGGCGAAACGACTCACCATGCAGAGAGAGTATTCCTAAAAAGAGGGGCGAAACGACCAACCTTAAGGTGCGAATCGACTCATCCAGCGGGGTGAAACGACTCACATTTGAGGGGCGAAACGACCCATCTTGAGGGGCGAAACGACTCACATTTGAGGGGCGAAACGACCCACCTTGAGGGGCGAAACGACCCACCTTGAGGGGCGAATCGACCCGGGGCGAAGGGGAAAAGGGGCGAAACGACCCGGGGGCGAAGGGGAAAAAGGGCGAAACGATCCGACGCCATCATGGACCAGACATGCACTTTTCGGGTACTTAACCCTCGTTAGTGATCCTCAATCTAAACAATGTAATATTACCAAAGAGTGTGATGTTAAACATCTTCAAATTGAATAGCATTATTTTAGAAGAGATAAATTGGCAGCATGGACTAGACATGCACGTTTCGGGTACTTAACCCTAATCATTGATCCTCAAATCTAAACAATGTAATATGCCCAAAAAGTATGAAAGTTACTATGTCGAAAAAGCGTACCGAAAGACGCAGCAGGATAGGTGGGATAAGATGCTACAGGACCCACTTTTCAGAAATTTCAAGAAATTTTGATAACAGAAATTTTAGATTGCTTTGAAGAAACGATCAACCGAAATTGATTGCACTTGGCTACATGTGCCCTCGTGGACTCCTGGTCCAACAGCAGTGACACTCACCAGGTGGTATAAATGTTAAACGTCTTCAAATTGAATATTATTATGTCCAAAAATGTACCGGAAAATGTAGCAGTATGGGTGGGATATGATGCTGCATGATCCTCGTTTTAGAAATTTCAAGATTATTTTATAACAGAAATTTTCGAATGCGTTGAAGAGACAGACGATCAACCGAAGTTGATCGAACTTGGCTACATGTGCCCTTGGAGATTCCTGGTCCACCAGCAGTTATACTAGCATAAGGTATTTGTGAGTAAGCCAAGACATGTCATGGGTTCCAGGTCCTTAGCTGTGGGCAATGACACTCTTTGGCCTTTAATTGGAAATCCATAACGGATTCGATTTTACTGCAGAGTCTTTTCTCTATGTCGGTGTGATGTCACATAAAAGTTCAACCAGAGATAAGCACAGAGAAGTTTCGATAATAGTTGTGGGATAAACTCGGTGTTTATCATAGAGCATAGTGTATGGAAATTGCTTAATATCTAGAATATAACGTTTATGTCGAGGATAAAACTAGACTTCATTGAAGGAATTATTGATGAATTAGCGCTTAGCTCATCAAACCCCAGTATAAAACGAGAATTGAAGAAGGAGGAAACGAAATCATGGATATTTCATAGGGTGCAGTGAAAAATCTAGAGGCACATCCCCCTGTTAACATAGCGGAAATTTGATCATGTGACCAGTCCGACATCAAGAATCCAGATGTATAAATCTCAAGGGGAAATGCCGTATAGAGATTTGAAGGTTACGAAGAATGAAAAGTTGAATATGAAACTTCTGAAAAGTTAAAAATCTCTTACAATATCAAAATTCAAAACATATTAGATAAGCATTCACAAAGTAATACAAATATTCTTGTATTGGAAACTTTTCTTTAGATTCACAGGGGAATAATTTACTTTGCTGACAAACGATCTTTAAGCGAGGTTGATCGTTTCTTCAACGCATTCTAAATTTCTGGTATCAAAATTTCTTGAAATTTCAGAAAAGTGAGTCCTGTAGCATCATACCCCACCTATCCTGCTACTTCTTTCGGTATACTTTTCTACATAGTAACTTTCATACTTTTTGGCATATTACATTGTTTAGATTTAGAATCACTGATGAGGGTTAAGTACCCAAAACGTGCATGTCTGGTACACGTTGCCAATTTATCTGTTTTTAAATGATGCTATTCAATTTGAAGACGTTTACACATGTACAAGCTGTCGATTTCCTTAAAACATTGATCAATTTCTGTTGATAAGCTTTGATTCAACGAGGTTGCTGATATTATCTTTTATCTCTTATCTCATGTCTGGTTGTAACATTTCTTTTTTCCTGTATAAAGATTAAACAAAAAGATATGTATGGATATAAGTTACAGAATGAGGATTAGAGTCTTGTTATTTCCTTTCATAACATTTCTGAGAAATATCGAGAAGAACTTTTACAGGAATTTAAGTATTGTTTGGTATGCATGTTTCTTTTACTACTTTTTACTTGAACATTGCCTACCTAATAGCAAATGAAGTAAACAAAAATGCTTAAAACAAAAATATAACTACTACCTATAGCTTATATTCTCCCTATGATCGATCACAATTTTTATCATCTTTGAACCTTGTATACAAAACTTTTAAAATAGACCTTAGTTTGTATGGATCTTTATCATATCTAAATTCGAAATACCCAACTTTAAGAGAATGGAGAGAATCTCCAGCAACACTAGGTTGCGGCACCCACAGCAAACCCAAAACACCCAGTTCAAAATACATAGAACAGACACCCACAGAAAGAGACGCAAAAGGGACAAGAAACACCAACTCACAACATAGAAACATTGAACATAAAAGACCACACATAAACCAACGAGACCAATGGGCAACCGGTGCCGACTTAGGACGGCAATCTGCCACGGAAATAGCAGACGGTGTGGTGATCCTTAATTACGATTACGTGCGCACAACCCTCCCACTATTCCGATTTTTCAGAGGTCTCGAAGAACGCACAATTATTGTGTAAAACAAAAAGGCACAATTATAATCCTCGGTAATTCGAGTGCTGGAAAAAAGAAAATTATAAGATTACACCTATTTAAAATTCCATTCACATTTTTTCACATTGTGGAAACATTTTGACAAAAAGATTATTTGAAACTTGTATCAGCTTTACCTAATATGCAATAGTATGAAAAAGAAAATATGGGGTATCCATGAATAATAATCGACCTTAAAGTTTATAGTACACCCTTTCCAAAACTCCCCAAAACACTGTTTTACATCACAGGTTAAGTTTTATTGGCAGAAAATAAAGCAATTTATAGTATCATAATGAAAAAAGGATACGTCAACGAGCTTCCAATGGATTTATGACCTTCCAAAGAAGTACCTGACCATTTTTCAAGAATTTTCCCAAAATTTGCATCACACCATCAATAGACCCCTTTTATTTTGAACTTGATGCATGAATGTATATGGTCATTCTTTTAATAACGAAAGATGGTCTAAACCAAATTAAAAAATAAGAAATACAACAATGCTGGTGCGTCAAATTCCATGAAATAGTAAATATTGTACCATTTTAGGCTCTTTTCTTGACGTCATAATTTTTAGAGTCCAACTAGTAAATGACAGGTTTAAGTACTTTGTTAACATGCCAATGAAAGGAAAATTTGCTATCTTAATCTAAGTTAACATATATCTTTCAAAAGTAAAAAGAAATGTAGCAATCATCGCGCAATATGTTAAGTTTGGTACAAAATTATGAACCTTACTCCTTTCCAGATTTTGTTAAAAAATGCCGGCAAGAGATCCCGTCCGTGCTCTTTTTGGATTTATATTTCCTGAACCCTTCATCTTAATCACTTCTTTTTTCAACCATATATCAGTTGGAAAAAGAACTGATCAAAAAAGTGAAATTTGTAACCCAATTAATAATAATTACCAATTATATCAGTAATATTTTACGGCTGCAACAGTTTTAAAACATCCTGTTGATAAAGAAAAAAAAAACCCGGCCCCAAATGAAATAGGGCGATGGAAATAAGATGTTTATCTTATGAACAGAATCATAAATGTATAGAATGTATTCAGAAAAATGAATACGCAAAGAAAATAACTAATACTTCAATCACACGTCATATATGTTCATTGAATACAACTGAGGACGAATATCATTTTACCCTTGTTTGCCCTATATACTCAAATTTAAGACGTAAATTCATCAAGAGTTATTACTGGTCACATCCTTCTTTGTTCAAACTAGTACAACTTTTTAGCATTACAAATAAAAAAACTGTGTAATGTGGGAAAATTTTCTGAAATTAGAAACTTTCTGTGCAAAATACAAGATGCCCCTCTTAAATCATATTTAAATAACATTCTTATGTCCCTCCTCAATTTCATGCTTACACGTACCGAAATCTAAAAAGATTTATCATCATCTGAATTATCTCTAAACGATACACTATTTCTCATTATCATGCTTTTCTTATACATATTATCATTATCAGTATTATCAACTGCCTGTAAATTTTCACTATGCTATATGAATGTGTATTGCATCAACTGCTGTCTTCTTGTAACGCATATAAACTATGTGGGTTTTTTTGCAATCAACTATGAAACTATATATAAAATGTATTTATTATGGTATCTATATTAGATTTAGATGAAGGGAGATGCTGGGAAGGGCTAAAATCGGCCTAGTGACTTCTGAATATCATTTTGAAATGAAAAAAAACTGTAACATTTGCTTCATTTAGACAATATAAAATGCAATTAGCTTGTTTATATCATAAATTGCTACACCTGAGTTCTATCTTCGATGAGTATTATTTTCGTTCAATATTGTTTCTTTTTGTTTCACTGGTCTACTTGCACATATTTCATGTCACTATTATCGTCGTTAGATGAAAAATTCTTTCCTGACTGTAAAATAATTTTACATGTACAATGTAAGACGATAAAAACAGCATACCTTGCATTTATGGAGTGATCATATAATGTGGGTCAGTCGGCATATGTCTTTTTTCATCAAACATGCTTGGATATTTCCAGCGTTAGGACATCCAACGTGAGTCAAGGTCATCCTCAAGGTCAGTGTGACTTATTCAGGATAAAATAGCCTTTGGATAATTTCTGTTCGTTAAATCTTACACATAACGGAGAGAAATTGCGACATAACACCATTACCCCCCCCCCCCTTCCTCCCTCTCATCGCCATGTTTGCCGCTCCAAATATCACTCATAGATCTAAAAATTGTGCGCGAAATGTCCATACATCTAATATACCCAAATCCCGCATGTATAAACTTAGGAGATGCTTCCTAATATAATGGACAATTTTGTGAGATCAAGCTCCTATTAACCCGCGTGTAAAATAAAAAGCTACGCTTGTTTCATTATAACACACATGATTTAACCCCGCGTTTTAATCAAACGGTTGTTTACAAATAAAACAGGCATTTATCTAATTTTTTTGTAATTTTCTCATTGAGGTGACGGCGAGCGGCAGAATGTGCCGTCAGTCTTTTCTCTTACTGATCATACCAATCAAAGAAATGTTTTACATCCATTTTTAATTAAGATTCATAGGAAAACGATAGAAATCTCAATCTAATCAAAATACAGCAGCTTTATTTAGCAAAATCCCTAAAATACTAGTTTCAAGACGTAGGTTACTCAGCGTAAAATAATAAAAGTGCTGATGTAATTTTGGTGCGTTTTTCGTGACGTCATAGATACATGTAACGTGACGTCGATTTTGGCGACGTGATTGACTCCGAAGTGATATGTTGTTCGGATGATGTATCCATGAACCTTATATGTGAGACATACTAGAAAATATAATATAAACAAGAGCCCCAGGGGGCACAACGCTCACCTGATACCCATGCACGCTCTAACTGACATACTGACATTGAATACTGATAGTGCCAGTACCAGGATTTTAGCCCACAACCTTTCTAAAAAGATTTTTGCCGGATGCAGAGAAGTGTTTTTTTTTTCAGACAACCTTTAAAGGTACAAAAAAGAAAAAAATAGTCACATTTCAAAACAATAACTTTTTTACTGATTTGAAAAAAAAACCGGATAAAGTGGTCCAACGTCATATGCCCAGCTAGTATAGTTCAATTATGCAACATCAAAAATAAAATCATATTGTAAAATTCCACATAAATGTGCAGCAGAAAAAGAATAAAACAATGAAATGATTTCACAAATTAAGTTTATTTAAAATTGAACACAAAACCTTTCATTATTGATAGCTAGCATGCCAGAAATTATAAAGCCTGTGTTTGTGAAACGAGAATGCCCCCGGCGGCATCTTTGTTAGTATAAACACCATTTTCTGTTAAGTATGTGAGAGGTCAGGGTCAGCGTAATATTGGTATCAATGGAAAGATCTTGTCACAAGGAATACACATGTACAATATGAAAGCCCTATCACTATAACCATTCAATAGTTATGCCCAATGTTAAAGTTTTTGAGAAGTACGTGAAAGGTCAAGGTTATGGTCATGAGGTCAAAAATTTTGGTAAATACACATGTGAAATATGAAACCTCTATCACCAGCTTCCATTCAAAAGTTATGCCCAATGTTAAAGTTTTTTGGAAAACAGACAGACAAACAGACAGACGGACAGGCCAAAAACTTTATGCTCCCGAATCTTTTATTCCAGGGGCATAAAAAACTAAGATTTTTCGGGTTTGCCTTTATTCACTGAAATCTATGAATTATGCTTTTGAATAGTATTGATTTCATCTCAAATACATGAAACGTACAGTTAAAATCGTTTTGATCCAATATTCATCAATTTAAGTGAGTTGTGCAGAAATTGTGCCAGTTTGTTTGTTTTCCAAAAAAGCAGTGTATGTTGTATCAAACCTCATGACCCAGTGAAGCTACTTGAACAAATAATTTTAAGTAAATATGCTGAAATGCGACGCTTCTTGCCTATGCATATTTCAATAGGCGAGAAGGAGCGTCGCATTTCAGCATACGCTGTTCAACAACTCAAGTGGTTTCTCTAAGGTTTCGCAGTTTGAAACAAATTAAAAGGCCCATGAAATTGTTAAGCTTGTCCAACTAGCAGACCTACGACATCGTTATTTACTGTTAACTAATTGTTTTACCTCATCATAGGTCTGTTACACGGGCAAGTTGTTAGCGGAGAGAGTTCATGAAATGTATCGGTTGCATTGGATTTGCCGACAAGAAGTTATTTGGTCTGATAAAAACTCATTATGTATCTATTATTTGAACAGATAAAAATTCCCAAATGTCTTAACACAGGATCCTGTCGTTTTATGAGAGAAAATGTTTTATTATTCACAACCTCAGGCCTCTGTGTTCCTCTTAGAAATATTATACATACAAGATGACGAACACAGTGGCTTAAGGTTGTGAATAATAATTTATTTTCTCTATTAAAACAACAGCTTCTGTGGTCCAACATTTCATTGGAAGATTTCAGGAACTCTGAACGGAATTATTTATTTTCAAGAATTTCAGATATTAAATGTCCTATGCATTCTCAAAATCCAGAGGAAGAGATTACTCATTAGGCGTTTCTTCAAGAAATCAGTCCGTAAATTACTTCATCTAAGAGAGTCTAAGACAGAGGAAATTCGAGCAAACTTTATACATGATAACAAGTATATGCAAGTGTTCCAAGTACATGAATGATAACCATTATGAACGTTGTTCATAGCTCAAACCATACTCGCTGCTTTAACATACCTACATGTAATTCCGTCATCAGGAAGAACTCATTCTTCATACGTACAGTCACAGAGTGGAACGAACTGGATAACCATCAAGTGCTGTCAAGGACTGTGGAAGGCTTTAGATTCAGCCTGAAGCGCGATTAAGTAAGTTTATGCGCTCTCTCATTCCGTTGATCACAAGCCAGTATTGGTAATTCAACGTACCCATACAGATACAGATACAGATTATGAAAGTGTTCCAAGTATAAAAATCTATTCCGTTTGCACTGTATCTCCTGAAATATATCGCAGTACTGCTTTGCGGTTTGTATTGCAATGAAGCGCCTAGCGGAATACGATGCGCCTTGGGGACGAAGATGAATTAATGCATATCTAGGTCATTGTCAAATAGTTCCGATTATTTTCTTATTATTTTCAACAATTGGTGGAAAATACACACAATGTTTATCTTCAATTGTCTTCCCGTGATTGTTTACTAGATAGATGAAATAAAATTTTGAATATAGTTTTAAAGTGTGTGAGACATCTACATGTGTGGAAGAATACGTGTGAAAATGGGTCCTCAGATCATAAAATTCGAATAATTCCGGTCCGGAACCAGGTGCATGGCTTTGAAAAAATATTAAAAAAGTTGTGTACTTTTAATCTTTACGGCATTTTTTTTTTTGTGATTCAAATAAAATTTCTTCATTCAAAAGTAGTATCAATGTGTATAACCCGGTGCGATTTGAGAATTTCTTTTCTTTTTTGGTAAGAAAACATACATTATACCTATGTACAATCTTAAAAAATATTCCTTAAAAATCCAAAAGTGGATATCTGGAGAAAATTCTTTCACTTGTAGGGTACCATGCATGAGTACCTCATACCTACAAATTGTCATGACAATCTGAAGAGTGGTTACAGAAAAGAAGCAGAAAATGTATGAAAATCACCCCCCCCCCTTCCTTTTTACATAAGAAAAAAATTCATAAAAAATCAAAAAAATAAAATTTAAGCATAAAATACATATCAAAGCATTAAGTAAGTTAAATATGATAAATATGTAGTAAATGAGTGTGTAAAATCATACACTTATTGAGTTATTTAAAGAAAAAGTGCAAAAATGTGCATTTCTGACTAAGTCCGAAAAGACGTCAAAAACGCGTCAAAAATTAGTTGTCGGATTTTAACGAAATGAACAAACTTGAATCATACATCCTTCTTGATTACATAGATACAATTAGTTTTTCAATCCATTCAGTGGAACTGGAGAAGAAGATTTTTGAAGAGGGGTACCCTCCGGGGCCTATTTGACCCCGCCCTGGATCCACCCCTGAAGGGATCGAGCCGAAATGAACAAACTTGGTAGAGGACCTTTAGTACTTCATGCATACCAAGTTTCATCAAAATCCCTTCAGCCGTTCTTGAGAAGAAGTTGAAAATGTTAAAAGTTTACGACGGACGGACGGACGGACGACGGACGACGGACGACGGACGACAGACGCCGGACGCCACACTATGACAATAGCTCACTTGAGCCTTTGGCTCAGGTGAGCTAAAAACCCTATATCGTAAGGTCTGTTCTGTTTTATATATACATGTATTTCTCTCAATAACTTGTAATCCTCGGGTGTGATTGTAGGAATCTGAATTCGGCATTTATGTTCAATTTTCATCTACTGATTTATGCTGTACCCCTTCTTTTTACCGAACTAAGGGACTGATAGATATGCGAGGAAAGCTTAACTTCAAACGTTAAAATTTCTGTAAAAGGTATTAAACGTCAAATAAGTAAAGACTGAACAAGAATGATTGAAATTTTATATCAAGCAATCCCGATGTCGTCTGTGATGAGCAATATCACATGTTAGGCAAAATAAGAACTTAACCTTATTGAATTACAGATTGACTTCGGAACAAGAAATCGATTAAATACAGTTCATGAATGCCTTATATTTTTGTTGACTTCACCAACCTATAGTGCGACTTTCGTTGTTTCTTCCCCCGTCCCACAGTTATTTGTTTTTTTCTCATTTTATTTAAAAAAAATCAATGCTAAACATCTGAAAACTGAAATTTGTACTTCAGATCGAAGGGTTTCTTTTCCGCCACAGATTACAAATCATACAAATCATGGACATGTGGTGATCCGTGTATTACCTTGTCCTTCCTTTTGGACAATATTTATGTACAATTTGGTGAGAAACTCTACAAGCAGGTTGTAGGGACTCCAATGGATACTAATTGTGCGCCTCTTGTTGCAGATTTATTTTTATACACATATGAAAAGGAATTTATCCAAAATCTTCAAAAGCAAAGAAAAAATGATGATGTGAAATTCTCCATTGGTACTTCTAGGTACCTGAATGATATTCTTACTATCGACGATCCTGTTTTTGAAAAGTATAAAAAATGTTATTTATCAACAAGAATTGATTCTAAACAAGGCGAACGTTTCAAACACAGAAACACAATTTTTGGACCTAAATATCAAATTGTTAATTGAGAGATCCATACAAGTGTGTATGACAAAAGAAATGATTTTGGATTTAACATAGTAAATTTCCCTTGGCTTGACGGTGATGTTCCTAGATTACCGTCCTATGGTATCTATATTTCACAGCTCATCTGGTATGCTAGAGCATGTACTGATGTTTTTGATTTTCATAGTAGAAATTTTCAAATTACCAAGAAACTTTTAGGACAAGGTTTTCGATTTCACAAACTAGTAAAGACTTTCTGGAAATTTTACAAAAATTATTGTCAACTTCTTCTGAAATTCGGATCATAACAGGCAACAGAGTATATTACTTTTGGCATTTCACAACCTGCATTTTATGGTTACATTATTAACAAGATAAGAAGGATCAAAGATAGACAACATCACTACCGAAAATGCGTCAGAATCATCAAACGCCTTTTATACCGTGGATATGATCCTAATGTCACCAGACGGACACTAGGCTTGGTACTTGACCAATCTACAGTCTTGTACAAGCGCATTCTTAAAACTTGCACTCTGACTGACTGTGACGACGGGACTCCATGACGGGCCCTGTCCAAACCTCTTTAGAGAAGACAGCGCCCCGACCACCTGTCCTCTCTGAATGTCAGTCGGACTCCTCGGTTGACAACATACATGAGCCCGCTTCAGCCAGCAGAGCACGGACTGTATTACGTTCGCCCTCTTTTTATATCCATTTACATATTCATCTGTGTTGCTTGGGCCCCTGCGTTTTGCGGTCTTGTTTGTGTGTGATCATCTGACAGTGAGGATGTTTTTTAACACCACAATTGTACGTTTTTCGAGACCTGTGGGTAATCGGAAAAGTGGGAGGGTTGTGCGCACGTAATCCAGGATAACCACACCTTCTGCTATTTCCGTGGCAGATGGCCGTCCTAAGCCGGCACCGGTTGCCCATTGGTCTCGTTGGTTTATGTGTAGTCCTTTGTGTTTGATGTTTCTGTGTTGTGCGTTGACGTTCCTTGTCCCTTATGCGTCTCTTTCTGTGCTTGTCTGCTTTGTGTTTTTGCATTGAGTGTTTAAGGGTTTTGCTGTGGGTGCTAAAAACTGGTGTTGTTGGAGATCCCCTCCTTTATCTTAACGATGTACCTGTTTTTAGATTTAAAAGTATATGAAATTACAACCTTTTCTGCAGATATCTTTAATTCCAAAATAATATCGACTCTTTAAATCATGTTTTTCACTGTAAGCTAACAGCTCCTTCGCAGTATCAAAGTTAAAGTAGAAATGATTTGACTTATTATTGGAGATCACCTCGTTTATTGACTTACCATGAATTTAGAATCATTTAATTTCCATTGTCATTTTCAAGAAACGAAGATTCTGATTGGCTGAAAAATTTTGTTGATACATCGAAGTCTATTGATAGCACTGTTTTTAGAACCGGGGGTTCCCTCAAACATGAATGCTGATGTTTGCTCATCATTTCAAGGGTACCATTTACTTTTCTACTTACTCAAAAATTAACCGTGTATGTAGAATTTGCTCAAACTGGTCCTTTTTCCAAAGAAATAAAGAGACGATCGTTCGCTGTTTAAATCACGGGGGCTGCCATAACTTGTTTTGGCAGATGTATCACTGCGAAACCCTCCGACTTTCGAAATATAGTGCGGTGATTGATTACTTTAAGATCCAAGAAAACAGTCTGTTTTCCATAAATAGATGATAATAAATTGATAAGAAATTAATCGTATATTTTTTCTGTTACACGCTACGTGCATTGATGCAGTTTTCTGTCCAATTTTCTGGTGATACCTGCGTCAACAGAAAAGAAATATAAGATTCATTTCTTAAGTCAATCATGTGGATTTGTTGCCAATCGATTTTCATGTTCGATACTTTATTTATACTCGGAGCTTTCATTCATAGTACTATATTGCTTCTGCTTTCATGTATAATTTACTTTTTTCAGGAACGATACTGATTAAAGTGATATCACACGTTTCATGTTTTACAACATTGTTTTCAGAAAGTAAGCATAATTCTGATTCCCTAACATAATTCAGATGTAAGAGACAATATTAGAAGGTCACCATCCAAAATTTTGAAATTTTGAAACTGATCAGACTTTTTAGCCATCCATTGATTGTAATGGTAGTGCTTATTTCTCATGTTTCTTGGCTATATTTTGTTTTCAGCCCAAGGTTTCAAAAGAAACTTCACATATGCTTCTTTCATCATTATATTATGCAGATTCTTACAGAAAGAAATCATTTCATGACCACGCACAGGTTGCAAAATCTGATTGAATGCGTATCTCATCATGTACAAAAATAAAAATAAAAATGCAATTAGACTTATCTTTCTTTACTATATGACCAAAGACAAAATCATGAACTTTTTAAAAATATTACAGCAGTGTTCCCTCACTCACAATGATTTCAATATTTAGATAAATAGAGCTCAACAAAGATTTTGTGTAATAATACGACAGTATTTGCACATGTGTAATGATTTTACCATATGGGTAAGATATATTACAAGCAAACACTTTACAGGCATAAAGATTTTTCAACTGTTGTAAATTATCACAGCAGCATTCCAGCAATTACAATAATTACAATATGTAATATATATATCAAAAGTTTTGTGTAATGATACGAACAGATGCATATGAATACATTAATATGAATAGTGTGAAAGAAACAATACCTCTACATACAAACACTTCTGAAAAAAACTGATAGATATAATTATCTCTAAATAGATATGACATATGCATGTAAGTAAAAATAAGTTATAACAAAATTTCAAAAGAAGTTCAATTTTAGGATTAATTCGACTATTGTTGGTCAATTGAATTTGAAGAAGTTTAACATTTGCAAAGAAAAAGGTGAATCTGAAAATCCCCCTATTGGAACGGCTCGAACCACGGTATTGCCGCATGGAGGACGAGAGCTCTATCTCTGAGCACCTGGATCGACTTTTTCCGATTGAGCAATTATTACAAGGCCAGAACATCAAGACATTTTAATTTACGCAAATCGGAAATCAAAATTTAATTTTTCCTTATATGTTGTAAACTCTTTCTTGACCTTTTGTAAAAAAAAACATAATCTTTGAATTTGTCAGAATATATACCATTAATACTTTTAGTATCCTTAGATTTCGATGACTTGACAAATAAAGAAAACAAGATCAAGAGTAGCTTGAACTTTTATCTGAAGCGAAGCTCTAGTGAACTATTTTCTCAGCATGCCGTTCGTCGACCGGCTTCTGTCGTCCGTTCTTTCTTACAATTTCGAGCTTTTCCTCAGAACCACTGAAGGGATATTTAAGACACTTGGTAGGAATGAAGTACCTATGGTCCAATACACCGAAGTGTTACTGTTTTTCGTCTTGATCCGTCTGCAGGTGACGCATATGCTACGGTGATACAGTATTTGACAATCTTCGTCTTTAGAACCGAGGCATACGTATACAAACCTGTAGCATAGATATTGACTTGTTGTTGCTATTTTTGTTTCCACTACTTGTAGTTATCCTTTAAAGTACATGTTAAGTGTCTTGATAGATTCCTGTTTTTTAAGAGACAGTATTATTTTTCGACTGTTGATAATATTCGATGATAAAACATGAAACTTGACAAATTCACATTTTTCTTGTGAACATCCGCATTTAAAACAAAGTAAGAATTGCAAATTCATTATTTTCGAAAACCAGAGTAATGTCCCATTTGAGAAGGTATCTGATCTAGACTGATTATGACGTCATTGAATTCTATGGAAACAGTCCTGAAAGTCTCGGACATGACGCTACCATACTATTCTCATGACATAACAATGATTTACCGTCAGATACATGTACCGTCTGTAAGGGAAAAAAACTATGTTTCTGTAAAGACTCAATATCATACAAATTGATTTACATCAAGCACTTTTTCTTTCATTAAGTATTCTTCTAAACTAAATTGAGAAATACTTAAAAAAAAACAGGAGTGATATGATAACATTAAGAAGTTAATATTAGTACATGTAGATGTCAAAATTGAAAAAGATATTCTATAATGTGATTTATAAAATTAAATATGTAAATCCCCTTATGATATACAATATACAGATATATAAGTGGAAAAAAATCGTGAAATATTCGTAAAAAGTCAAACTTCATCAAAAGTCAAATTATCATTTATCATCTACTTGAAAAGTCGAAAAGAAAATGTTAACTAAGTGCTTGCTTTTCTAGCACCGCTTCCCTTCAAGAATCCACCAGATAAACATTATGTACATGTATTATAGTAAAAATGTTTTACCCTTCATCTTTCAGTGTTTTTTAATTTAATTTATATATCAAATAGAAAGGAGGGGAACTCCAATATCACGATGAATCATGTTAGAATCATTTTCATTTCCTTGTAATACACAAAATTGGGAACGCGTCAATATACCCTGAATCATTTCAATACGACAATTAATCTCATTGCATGTTATCGCGTAAAACTTTAAACGGTTATGTAAATGAGCTGATAAGATACGGCATTAATAAATCTTCCCTGAAAAGAAAGCCTTTCAAAATGTAAACTTCAAGAATGACAAATATGGATCCAACTGCTGATTATAATTCAAACAAGAACTGGCATCAATTTAGTGAAAGCATTTTCTTGGCATCAATTTAGTGAAAGCATTTTCTTGATCTCACTCCCATATCGGGAGTTCGCTTCTTTTCATATGGTGGAGGTTTTTGTTTGTTTGCTTAGGTTCCTCTTTTATCCTGATTTTGTATGCCTTAGGTTTCTGATTTTCTGAATTTATTTATCGATTTTGTGCTGTATACAGGGATTTCGTCATTATCCATATTTGTCATCTTTATTTTGTCTGCATCTCCATGACACATTTCAAGGAAAAGGACTCAAAACAAATTTAAACCTACCCTCTTTGCTTTCTAATTAAATTTGAATTCTTGTTTCATTTTTATTTCTATGGTCATCCGAACCCGCGGCCTCATTTTGATTTTGAGTTGATTCAATGGATCCGACGGGATCAACTTGATTGCTATGAGTATTCACTTTAGTTTGTAACTCATTTCTATTTCTATTTTCAATGTTCCATTTCTCAACCAGCTTTTGTATTTCCCTTTGATTTAACAATACTTTCTGCTCATTGGATGCATTGAGTAAAAGTGCAGCAAGGGCAGGAAAAAAGAATGTGAAAACAAATGAAATTAAAGCATCAAAATGCATCACATCATTAGTACTTTTTGAATTTGAATATTGTGCAACAGTTATCACGAACATCATTCCAGTCAAAAACATTTTACAAAAGAAATAAAAAAAATGGATTCGTACCGGAAACACATGAGAAGCTACATAATCAAATTCTGCAACTTGGATAGAGTTTGACTCTAGATTGATTGTGCTGTTTTCGCGGATTTTGAACATCATTTCTAGAAGTTCCCTATAGAGACCTGCGAAGGAAGTATAATGGTGGATACAATAAGTAATCAGGATAACACATGAATATATTAAACGAACATGATATGGATCCATCATAGGGAAAGAAATGAAAAGAATATAACAGAACATTTTTATCATTATTGGAAAAATTCCAAATATCGAAAACTTAAAAGGAACAGATGCAAGGCAGAACACAAATAACAGTGTTGTTAATATGACTTTTAAAACTGATTCAAGTATTCTCTGAAATATGGTGGGAAAACACCAGTTTTCAATGTGGGATTCAATTTTAGAAAATGATTTTGTGATTATATAGATTGAAAAATTGAATAAGTACCAAAAAGTTGGAAACATACATAATATTTGTAAAAGTATGTTACATACGAAAACAAACACATTTGGTACAAGAAGAAGACATTTCTTACACTTGTTCAATGTATTGTATTTTGTCTTAAAAAATGAAATCTCAATAACCGAAAACCAAAACTTGAGGTAAAATAGAATGGACTGTCTGTTAATCATATTTTCGATATGACTTGTATCTGATATCATACCCAAATCACCATTAAACTCAATACGAGTAAGATAAAATTCCCCTTTAAAAAAAGCATGTACATCAAAGCAGTAAGCATAGCTTTTTTGACCAGCATATATTCCAAACGGGAAAATATATAGGTAGAAAGCATTCGAAGCAAAAATAAAAGATATAATGAGTATAAGGATTAAAATAACATCTTCATTCATAGAACTAAAGGTAACATGTGAAATGTAATATAAACATGACAAAATAGACAACATAGCAAACATTGAGAGAATATTGCTAATATACCTAAATTTAAAACTGTTTTGCAACTTGGAAAACTGTTGTAACACTGAATAGATAGTTAACTAGTACTGTAAACGTGGTTATCTAGATTTCGGGAAAAGGTTCGATGAACTGGAAATTCGGCCCTATTTTTCAAGTGGGACAGATTTCGTTTATGTTCGATATCAAAAAAGTTAAGTGTTAAGTTGTTTGAAATATTAGATAAACAATTCGATTTTTAAGCATTGTACTGAAATGTACGGCTACAAAAATACCACAAATTCGTGAAAACTTGGAAAATGTCAAAAAGGCAGCCAAACTTCAGTACAAATCAATGAAAATAAGTAGGGCTCGAAACCAGAACCAAAAATAAATCCTACACTAAACTATAGCTATTCAATTAATCTATATCTATATCAAATTTGAATTGGGTTGGGGTTCGCGACCATGTTAATTTAAAATGTCTCTGGTATATGGTGGTTTTCCCTCATTTTCCGTTATCCGGTGCAACTGACGTGACAACCTATCATATTTTACGCATATGACTTTACAATGGCCGTCCTAAGTCGGCACCGGTTGCCCATTGGTCTCGTTGGTGTATGTGTAGTCCTTTGTGTTTGATGTTTCTGTGTTGTGCGTTGACGTTCCTTGTCCCTTGCTCGTCTTTTTTGTGCTTGTCTGCTTTGTGTTTTTGCATTAGGTGCTTTAGGGTTTTGTTGTGGGTGCTACAACCTGGTGTTGTTGGAGATCCCCTCCTTTTTTTACAATTACTTGGATTATGAACCTTAGATATTGACACATACTCAAATGAAATATTAGTATGCCATTCGTTATTATTAAGCGGTGAGCCGTCCATAGTCGACACCGGCAACTTAATTGGTAAAATTCAATTGATGTGTTACTTTTTTCTTTCATTGTTCCATTCATCTGCCTTCAGTGTTAATTTCTTGCAGTAGTTGAATGTAAAACGTCTTCAAGTTCAATAGCATCATATAAGAAGAGATAAAATTTTCAGCATGGACCAGCCATGCATGTTTCGGGTATCTGACCCTCGTCAGTAGTCCTCAATCTAAATAATGTTATATGGCCAAAGAGTATGAAAGTTATGTCCAAAACATAAACCGAAAGACGTAGAAGGATGGGCGGTATATGATGCTACAAGACCCATGTTTTTGAAATTTCAAGATAGATTGATAACAGAAGTTTTCGAATGCGTTGAAGAAACGATCAACTGAAGTTGATCGAGCTTGGCTAGATTAAATTTGTTGTGTCTCAATTTTTTTTTTAATTTTTTTTTTGTTAATGTTATTTGATAAAATATAACTTATTAATTTCAAAGTCGTCTGCATTGCCCAAATCATAGAGCTGAAAATATTTCAACAGACACGCGATCACATTGAAATACACTATACTTAAATGTATACATGTATATGCCTTTTAATCAGCCTCCTCTTCTAGCAAGGGCACAAATAGAAGTGTAATTACTGCCTCAATGGCACGCTTGAATGAAAGAGTTAGACTCACATCATAATTATCTGTATCTATTAACTGTTGAAGGGAAAACATACATTATAATAAACATGATAAACACAGATTCTCTGTAGAAACGTGTGAACTTACTGATATTTTGATCAGGCTATGCAAAATATGTCTCGCCTATGTATTCTGGAAATATGTCTGCAATGTGTTCCGTGCAAAACTCCAATCTGATTGAATGTTTTTTTTTTTGCGGTTTAATTTCTTTTTCTTCCCTTTCCGTTGACACTTTGTCGAAACTTTGTCATTGTCGAGGGAAACAGGAAAAGAAAATGCTGACAATAATCTAAATATTTCTATTAGTCTAAGATTTTTTTCTTCATTTAAGATAAACAATTAAATGTTTTCATTTTACAACTCTTATTACGGGATGTACTTCCGCGATAGAAGATTGAAAATATAAACATATCTTTTTTAAAGTATGTTGTTCTTTTTGTATTCTCAGTCTTAAAGACGACGACCTTATTTGAAGGGAGAGTACTTTATATTTTTTTTTCCAATCACATGAAAAAAACGTCATATATATTTTCAAGAATGAATGTTTTTCATAGGGGGTCATTGTTAGTTTCATAAGTTTATACTGAGATCAATTTCCGTTTGTTTTAGTTTTTTTTTTCTTTTTCTTTTGAAAAAAAAAATCAAAATGACGTCCAATGACCTACAATTTACACGTGATAAAAAATTATCTAGGACATCATTTTTACACGTGTTTCCTCTATAGTGTACACCATTGAAGCTTGAAACATTTGGGGTTATATCTGAATGTAACCTTGGTAGGGAGACAAAAAATCTAAGACATCCCTTAATTATCATTCACTCATATTGACACAATGATTTAATGTTTTGACAATCCAGAAATCTCATTAATCCAATGAATTATTCATGTTCATTCTTTGCGAGGAAGGATATCCGGACGACAATCTCAACATCACTCACAATAGAGCTCCATATTGAGCATCGACGGACCCCTAGCAAGCTAGAGGTGAGACCAGGGGCCCCTGAGGAGTGAGCATCCCCTTTTTGGCTAGCCGCAGCCGCCGTCAATGTTCAAGCACGAAAATAAAAAAGAATATCTACATAACAGGCACTGTCTGAGTATAAAGGAAAATGACTCATCATTTATTTTAGAAAAATGTATCGGTATTGAAAATACGTCGTACCTTCATTACTGACTTATTTTACTCTTGAATGAGAAGGAGATTGTGGCATACCATTGTATTGTTATCTAAATACATTTAAACGTACATAAAAGATACGATCTCCATCTAGCTGTTGCCAAAGCATTTGAATGACCTAATTTGAAATAAAACATTCCTTTTGCTAACTTAAACATCCTGTTTCTCAAAACTTTGTGTTACGTGTAACTTAGGAAGACATCGTACAGTTATCGATAATAATCTAATCAATCTCCGTATTTCTGAAAATTTCATTTTTTTCAAAGTCGACACTTTTGACATATTTCAATAGTGATGAAGTATAAAGGTTACCATTTAAAAAAATAGAATAAAACACCATATCTTAATATCAATTAATGTTCTTAATATTTCTCCTATTTCTCCTGTTGTGCCCAAGTATACATGTACCTAAAGATTGTGCTACATGTAAGATAATCTGAAAACTGACGTATGAGGTGTTGCTTTCCATTACACGATTACGCTTCCTAATGTTTGCTCAAAATTCGGTGCCCGCTTGAAAACATAATTTGATTGATGTATACTCGTGTTCAGTTGTCGGTCACGGTGCAAGTATTTTCCTCCACACTCAGGTTGGATTTCCTTGTCCATGATCACATTTTGTGATATATTCTGATTTTCTCCCATCATGGACTGGGGTATCCATGAAAACGTTGGGAAAATATATCCTTGTCTTACCCCTATGGGATTAGATAACATTTCCACGTGCCCTTTGACTGCAACATCAATTGTAACGCCATGCATGACTGCTGCGTTAGCCGCTCAAGATTAGGAAGCGAATACATAAAATCTCGTTATTTGAGTGCTTTTAGACAGTGGGAGAAAAATAATCAATACCCAGAAATGATGAGAGAGACATGTCCAGTATTTGCTTTTGTCCACGACTCGGCAAGCCGCTTCGTGGTACAAGCAAATCCTGGACAGTCGGGCTGGATTTCCTTGTTCCTGATCACATCTTGGGATAGATTCTATTAATCTTATCAACAATCTGCAAAATTAAGTGCATGAACAGAGTAGCGTGACATACGTACCCACACAGTCTTAAAATAACCTACAGCTGGAGCAAACAATATTTTGTGAGGAAATAGCTTATCGCCTGTACACATTTGAACCTGAACAAATGCACTATTTACTTTGAAAGAAGCAGATGACGGTCCAAATTCGGTACAAATTGTCGCATCTTCTTTTAAAAGTTGTATTCATGTATTGATATTGTCTTCGATTTTGCTCATTTGTCGTCAACATTAATGTTGTCTACGATAATGTTTTGAAGGGCTTGTTAGGATCCACTGTTGAAACCATCTGTTTCTGCTGCAGTTGCTGCAGCATCGTTTTCATGGATATCTACTACCATCTTCTTCACAAAATACATTGCCATCTACCTTTTAAGCAAATATTTCCACGAGATCCTAAGATTCGCTATTTTTGCAGGAACTTTCAAAATGCTGCAATATATCCTTTAAAAATATTGAACTTTCGAGAATTTTTGTTTTCCCGTTTACTTGTTATCTGAATGTATCGAACTTTCAAACTGTGTCTTATTCTATAACTTCCGTCTTTACCTTGATGCATGTAGAATTGTAATAACATACATGTACATGTTATCATCATAAATCAAAGGGCAATTAACATGGAATCTATATAATTTTATTCAAAATATAGTGACTTCACTATTCTATAACCTATTCATTTAAAATCGTGACAATTTGTACTCGCAAAAATAAAGTCATCTCATTTTGAACTAAAATCGCGAAATATGATACATACAAATATGAACATCCTTGCTATACATTATATTGACAAAAAAACCCCTCGGTATTCTTCATCAGAAGTCAAAAATAAATATTTCATCCCTACTGTGAAAGCGCATCTTTTAATGAAATCAAATTCAGTGAACTAACATCTTGTTTCTGCAAAACGAATCTTCATCAGTGAAGTATATTCTTAAAATAATGACATTTGATTCGTCATTGCAGAACACATCCCCATACACAGTAGAGAATCGATAATTCTGAAAATCACAAACCGAAGGCGTATAACATCAGCATAAAACAGGAACCAAAGCAAACAAACATCTCCACGACATGAAAAGAAGCGATGTTCTTCGTAGAGTTTGAGACAATGAAATCTCAAACTGTTACGTCTACTTTTTGTTCTTTTGTCTCAAGACGTAAGTGAGTCAGAAAAGAATATATTTTCATATAGTTTTCATGGATGTTACGTTCCACAGTGGGAGAAAGTTCTTACCCTCATTGAATCAATGTACTAGTTTTTTTTTTATTTTTGTTTCAAACGTTAAGTCCCTGTCTCGCCATTTAAGAGAGAAAACTATTGGGGGATCGAAATTAGGCCATTTCTTTGTTATTAGCCGTCTTGCGTCCCTATGGTGGTAAGTTTCCAGCAAGAAGTAATAAAGGACGAAATAGTTTGCAAATCTACAAGAAATAAAGATAAATCGTAAACATGTAAAAGTACTGCACAGATTCAAGACGATGCATTATCTATCATTTTTTTATTGCCTAATTCTGCAAACATTAAAATGAAACACTGTTCTGTCAGATTTCACATAGTCACATGTGAAATGTAAGACTTTGTTTTATGACCATGTTTCTTTTTCTCTCTGGCTGGTCAGTAGCTTTCTCAATTTCAAAAAGACGCAAAACAGAAAAAAAACCCAAGAAATGGCCTAAGCTAGCGGTAAGCTATAACATACGATAAATGAAATGGCTTTGAGCTTCATAACCCTAACTACAACAAAACATAAACAATGACAGTTATTTTTTATTGTTTATATAGAAATTGAAGTATGCATCGTTTATCAGTCTCAAATTCGCTAAGCTAAATAAAAACCATTAGTATTTCCATTGAAATAGTTGCGTCTGCAACTTACAGTTTTCAGCGCCCCAAATAATACATCTCATACTTGCATTGGACTCTGGGGACTGTATATTGTATAAAGATGTCCTGTATGTTGCTATGGAGCTGAGTTATTGTATCCGTCTGTCCGTAGTATTTTCTCGAGAGAAGATTCTTCAACAATTTATCAGCGTTTTGATTATGTTTTTAGAATCTGATTTCGAGTTTTGTAATTGACGGAAATTCGCTGATTTATTCTTGAAACCCTCAATCCTAAAATCAAACCAAATATCATCCGTTTTGACGTGACAACTATCGTCACAGAAAACCTGGAACACATTTCAAATGAAATTCTAATAATTTTGCCTTGCCATCTCAACTTTCAGACTGAAAAAAAACTGATAGGTATTTTAGGTATTGTGTTGAAGCAATGCTTTCAATGGAACATACAGCACATAATCTTCCAGATATTGTGATGTTAAACGTCTTCAAATTGAATAGCATCATTTAAGACCTGATAAATTTAGAGAATGGACCAGACATGCACGATTAGGGTACTAAACCCTCGTAAGTGATTCTTAGTCTAAAAAATGTAAAATGGCCAAAACGTATGAAAAATATTATGTCCAAAAAATGTACCAAAAGTCGTAGCAGAATAGGTGGGATATGATGCTACAGGACCTACGTTTTTGGAATTTCAAGAAATTTTGTAAAAGAAAATTTCAAATGCGGTAAAGAGACAGAAGTTAATCGAACTTGGCTGCATGTGCCCTCGGGGACTCTTGGTCCACCAGCAGTGACACTCACCAAGTAGTTCAAATAATAAACGTCTTCAAATTTAATAGCATCATTTAAGACCTGATAAATTTACAGCATCGACCAGACATGCACGTTTCGGGTACTAAACCCTCGTCAGTAACCTTAGTCTAAACAATGTAAAATGTCCAAAACGTATGAAAAATATTATGTCCAAAATTGTACCAAAAGACGTAGCAGAATGGGTGGGGTATAATGCGCTCAATTACATTAATTCTGCAGGGATTATGAGTAAAGAGGATGTAACTGTTTAACGTCTTCAAATTTTGATGATGTCACTGTTATGACATTACTATGCAGAAAAATATTTTTCGTTGTAACTTAGTAGAACAAAAGAAAAAAGACGTCCAGAGGGACCATTACATGATAACTTTGCTATGTCGTCACAGTGATTTAAGGTGATATCACACGTTTCATGTTTTACAACATTTTTTTTTCAGAAAAAAAGCATAATTCTGATTTCCTAATAAAATTCAGATAAAAGAGACAGATTAAGATTTTGAGACTGATCAGACATTTTAGTAAGCCATTAACTGTAATGGAAGTGCCTATTTCTTGGCTATATTTTCTTTTCAGCCCAAGATTTTCAAAAGAAATTTCACACATAATTCCTTCATCATATTGTGCAGATTCTTTTAGAAAAAAGTCATTGAATGACCACGTCATATGTTGCAAAATCTGACTGAATGTGTACTTCATCTTGTGAAAAAACAAAAAATGAATTTAGAGTTATCTTTCTTTACTATACAACCAAAGACAAAACCATCTTTCTTTTAAAATATCACAGCGGTGTTCCTTCACTCACAATGATATATAGAGCCGAATACAGATTTTGTGAAATAATACGACAGTATGTGCACATGTGTTATGATTTTATCATATTGGTCAAAAACCTGATAGATATTTATTTCAAAATAGATATGACACATGTATGTAGGTAAAAAAAGTCATAAGGAAATTTTCAATATGTTCAATTTCAGCAACAATTAGACTATTGTTGGTCACCATAGGCTTACCATTACTTTGCTAAGAGAGAAAAAAAAGCATACACTTATACATACGAACGGAGATACGAAAGTTCCACTCTAGCTCAGATTCGAACCATGGTCCTCCCGCGTAATGGACGAGATGTCTTCCACTGAGCTACTGGGTCGACTTGCTTCATAAGCGATTATTACAAGGACCAAACATCAGAAATTTTAAGTTACGAAAATCGGACATCTTTAGCGTGAGGGTTTCTTTTTAAAAATCCTCGTCTAAGGGAGGCTACTGAAAAAAGCCATTCCTCGAATAAATGGATTCACAAGTACATGGAGTCGCGTACGACGTCATTTTACCGCAAAATAAAACAGTTATTACGTTTGTTACTGACCGTTCACAGAGATTTGTCAGATTGATCAAGCTCATAGAAGACTCGACTTCTAGAGGCTTGGTCAACCCGACAAAATATCTCTGTAGAAGGTCAGTAACAAACCCACTAACTAAAAGTAGAAGGCCTCTCGACTAAACCTAACTTATTATTTCAAAATACCTTGGGTTTTATGTACTAGATGATATCAATCTAGATATTCACCCCTTATTTTTCGTTTTAGTTTTATGACGGTAAGGAATCTCAATGAAGGAAGGTACACGTATCATATTCTAAGGACCAAGGGCACATTTAACTTAGTAATATATGAAGAATGAATTGGATCCATCGCAAATGAAATGCATGTGACTTTCGGTACAATGTAGGTTATAATTTTCACACTTTTTGGTCATATTACGTATACATTTTTTAGATTGAAAATCACTGACGAGGGCTAAGATGCCGAAACGCGCATGTATGATCAATGCTGCAAATTTATCTGTTCGTAATTGACGCTTCTGAATTTGAAGACGTTTAACATTACATTTCAAATCACCTTTGGTTTTGGTACAATGGATTGATATTGATTTTAAAGACGTTTAACATTTGAAAGATTATCATATTTTTGTGTAAAAAAGCTCCTGATAGCGCTTATAGGAGAAAATCTTATCAATGAAATACAGTTATGCGGAAGGGTTCCAACTCAATCCGATTAATTTCATAAGCAAATTTTGCAATTTATGATTGATATATAGCATTATAATTAATAACAATGAACACTCTATATCCACAAATTTTCGGCCACTCGGCCTCTATCAAGTGGAAAAGTGATACCTTGTTCATTTTACGCTGGGCTTTGTTTACTAGCAGTTATGGATATTACGTAGAAATCATTTGTATTCGAGCTTTTCCACTTGATAAAGGCCGAGTGGCCGAAAATTTGTGGATATAGAGTGTTCATTGTTATTTATTATATTAAACTTCCCTACGGAGGACACTACTTCATTCTTTATAGCATTATGAACATTGAGATGTCAGTGGGAAACCTATTTGATATGATAGAATCCTCTGCAGAAATCCTGATTCGTGGTATGTCGTAGCTTAAGATGAATTTAGATTCTCCGTGAACGATATATTTCTTTATATGTTGTCAATACGTATATTTTGTAAAATATGAACTTTTAACATATGTTTCATCATGCTGCTCCCACGCGTGTAACATTACGCCAAATTGAATAAAAAATCATTCAATACACTATCATTCAAAGGAAGTAAGGGAATTAATAGGAAAATTAAACATGCAAATAAAGCTGTCCGTTCCTAGACAGTATAAGAAGGGGTAGGTGCAAAATCTGCCGTTTTTTGCCCCATTTTTGCTATTTTCAAAAATTATTTTCTCATTGTGTTTTATCTTTCAAATAAGGGTAGAGATATTGTTGTTTAATTAATATGAGTGTTATTTCCCGCCAAAATTGCCCACTACTATCAACATTAGTGGTAAAATGATAACAACCAGTTTTCAATATTTAAGTTTTTAGTATAAAGCGCGTGTAACAAAGTTATACTCTCCATGTACATTCAGAATATAAAAAAGAATCTCCCATATGAGTTTGAATGTGTTACATGCCCTTGCTGAGGGGCTTACAACTGTAGGTATGTTTGTCTCTTGCCGGAAATCTGAATTTCTACTGTGAATACAAAGGGCTCAATTTTCAATCATTTTGTCCTAAAAGGTGGGGTTTTCGAGAAATCACATAAAGTTTGTCCTTTTATGTTCAGAAGAAGCATAATGAATAAGAAAATAGAACCTTTTCAAAAACATTGATTGGGGACAAAAATTGTAACTTTTGCCCCTACCCCTTTGATCCGTAGTTAGATGTCCGTTGATAGTCATAATTAGAGTATTAGAGCATTTTTCTAAAGAATATGCTCTAAAAAGAAAATAAATATCTAGGTTAAGTACGCGGAAAACAGTTGTGTTTTTATGAGCTTCGACAAATTTCAGAACTTTTGGTTGTTACATAGGGAAAACTACTACAGAAAGTTGATGAAAACAAAAATGTACGTTCATTACATGTTTTTGTGAAAATTCAAAAGAGAAAGGCGAAGAAATATAATTTTGTATGGATTCTCCATTTATTTTTTGTTTACCTTTATGATTAGATTTCACTTATGTTTATGCGAAATCGTGATGGGCAAACGATGAGAACGGTGAAAGATAAACCATTACCAAAGGATCTAAATGATACATATATGTATATGTACATGTGTGATTGAAAACTAAATATAATTTCAGATGCATAGGAGCAATTGGTGAAGATACATATCGAAGGATACGTTTCGAGGATAGATAAGTTGTAAATATAAAGTCAACAAGTCAGAGACAGAAAAAGTATAAATAAGGTGGAATTGCAAGGCGCAAAAGAAAAAATGATACTAAGAATGTTAGTATATACAGTATTTTTTTGAAGGTTTACGTTGTGGATTTGAATAGAGAAGTATATATCTGAATAGAGGAGTTACGAGAGGACATATAACATTCAGATCTTAAGTTCAGATCGATGTGGGAGAATTTGCTCTTTTTCGGAATTGAGGAGGAAGATGTTGATGGTCGTGAGGAGGTTATCATTGACATTGTACATAGAAAGATGAAGAGAGATATATATTTTCGGAGTGGAAAAATCTAGGCTTAATAGGGTCTTATCCTCCTTGGAAGAATAAAAGTATATTGCTTAATTTTGCTCAATGCATTATTTAAAGTCTTCTTTTTTTTTAAATTCTCTCTTAGGTGCCTAATTTCGCTTAGTTTCGTTACTCTTTTCACATGTTCAACGGATAAATGAGTAGCTCGTTGATACCCATTGTTCGTTTGACATAATGGTTGTCTTTGACAGTTCCTCTTAGGGTTCGCCAAGAACAAAATAAGGATGGAGCCTGTAGCCAAGTTCTATCAACTTCGGTTGATCGTTTCTTCAAACGCATTTGAAAATTTCTGCTTACAAAAATTTCTCAAATTTCTAAAAGATGGGTCTTGCAGCATCATATCCCAGCCTTTCGGTATATTTAGGACGTAATTTTCATAGATTTTGGCAAAATTACATTGCGAGGGTTAAATACTCGAAACGTGTATGTCTGGTCCATGCTGTAAATTTATCTGCTATTATGAATTTGAAGACGTCAAATATTCGTTTTGAATTTTGCCATCACTTTATGACATCTTATTCCTCTTTTTAACCAAAAATGACTAAATCTTTTGTTTTGCGCCCTTAGTCTTTTAGCTGACATGGGATACACGCTAGTGATTTCAAAGATACATTATCAAAAAGTCATTAAAGAACAAAGAACACTGGGCATGGTAATGGACCAATCTACAGTTTTGTACTTCGCCAATCGTGATGACGGGACTCCATGATAGTTCTTCTTTAAATATCGTCAGCGAAGACTGGACCTTGATCCCCTGTCTTATCTGAAAGTCAGACTTTGCTGGGGATCTGTCCCTTTTCCATGTATTTTAACAACACACGTGATAATGACGAACTTTTATATTTTTAGTTTTGCTGATACATGATAGGACTTCTAGCAACAGACAACATATCGTATCACAACTAGTCACGATCTTAAAATGTTAAAAATATTTTTTTCGTATTTCTTGTCACTTTTATGAAGCAAACTTTTAAGGAAAGTTATTCTTTGCATTAATGAAACATTTGATAAAACACTGTACGTTTTAACATACTTTTTTTCTTTCAAAAGATATCAGAACGATCTGCTAGTACTCCCACGCCGATCTAGATTCCGTTGTAACCACAATAGACATGGCCTCCCAACTAGTATTGATGTAAAGAGGAATGCCACCTGGATTACCAATTGATATTAAATACTCGATCAATTGTTCAGCATCGTTTCAATAATCGATAAAAATATCTTTTTACAGCATGATTGTAAAACAACGCACGCTCATGGTGTTGCATCACCTGTGCTTTTCTATCCACGGACAGAAAACAACTCTCCAGACTTTAAGGGTTTTCAAAACAACGGCGATGAAACAGTAGTATTAAGATGTTTAGTCTGCATGATTTCCTTACTAACATATGAATTCTAATTTTCATTAAATTAGCTTCTGATATTTAGTTTACGTGCCGCCTACAAAAAAATCATGAACGTTCTATAGCATTATTTTTTTAATTCTTATTACTAAAAATACCGTGATGAAAATGTATATATGTTGTACAATTTATCTATAATTGACAAAATCTGGTCTCAATTTTACGCACGCCACCACTGCATTTCAGCTTTAGATTTTTTATTTCAATTTGTCTACGGTAGTAATTTCCCTCCCCTTTTTAAATTTTGCCTTTATGAAGTATATATCATTTCTTCTTTATAAATCCCTTGCTTTCATTTTAGACTGGATCCTCGGTTAGTTAAGTGTCAGTTTGAAAAAAAGAATCTCATTTAGAAAGAAAATGTGTCGAATCCATAAAGGCCTTTAAGCTGTTCTAGAACTTTGAGTTATAGCCACGTGTGGATTTTAGGCAAGAATTTTCATAGTTTAGAAATGTTTCTCTCGTACTTTATGCCATTCATTTATTATCAAGGTTTCGCTTTCACAAACTAGTGAAGACTTTCTGGAAATTTTACAAAAAATATTGTCAACTTCTTCTGAAATTCGGACAAATACAATCATCAAACGCCTTTTATACCGTGGGTATGATCCTAATGTCACCAGACGGACACTAGGCTTGGTACTTGACCAATATACAGTCTTGTACAAGCGCATCATTGACATTTGCACTCTGACTGACTGTGACGTCGGGACTCCATGACGGGCCCTGTCCAAACATCTTTAGAGAAGACAGGGCCCCGACCACCTGTCCTCTCTGAATGTCAGTCGGACTCCTCGGGTGATAACATACATGAGCTCGCGGCGGCAGAGCACGGAATGTATTACGTACGCCCTCTTTTTATATCCATTTACATATTCATCTGTGTTGCTTGGGTCCCTGCGTTTTGCGGTCTTGTTTGTGTGTGGTCATCTGACAGTGAAGAGGTTGTTTTACACCACAATTGTGCGTTCTTGGAGACCTCTGGGTAATCGGGAAAGTGGGAGGGTTGTGCGCACGTAATCCAGGATAACCATACCTTCTGCTATTTCCGTGGCAGATGGCCGTCCTAAGTCGGCACCGGTTGCCCGTTGGTCTCGTTGGTTTATGTGTAGTCCTTTGTGTTTGATGTTTCTGTGTTGTGCGTTGACGTTCCTTGTCCCTTACGCGTCTCTTCCTGTGCTTGTCTGCTTTGTGTTTTTGCATTGGGTGTTTTGGGGTTTTGCTGTGGGTGCTACAACCTGGTGTTGTTGGAGATCCCTCCTTTGTTATTACCATAGATAAAAGGAATATCATATTCAGCAAAACATTCCACCATGTATAAAGAATTCCTCGATGATAAATAAAGAACATCAAAGTTTGCAAAAGACAATAGACGCTGTGTTGATGACGTCAAGATCTGAGGTTGACGTCATTTGCACCATATTTGAAGACGTCATTTCTTAGTAGTGCCTTAACGTAGCTGCGTCCTTGGCACCCATATTGGAAGTTCGCCTCTTTTCGCGTGGTCGATGATTTTGTTTTATTTTGGTTTTTTTCCTTTTGCATGCCTTCGGTTCATGATTATTTTAAATTATCACTTTTGTATTCTACTGTGTATTGGGATATGGTCATTGCCATATTTGTCATGACTAAAACCGAGTCATGTTTGAGAGCCCTGCTTTCTTTACTTCACCACTGATTTCATATCAAATATGGTTTAAGGGGGAGTCTTTCTATCTCGATATAACAAAATACGTATCGACATCAACAAGGCTATGAAATTGATCTATAAGACCCTCTTGCACTGTTGAAAGCAGCAAAACAAAACTCAAGAACAACAGGTGCCACGAAATAGATGGAAAGGCAGCAGGCAGATGGTTGAATCAATACAGTACCATACAGCCCTATGTAGAAAGCTCAAAGCCTAATGGTATTTTCCTTACAGTTAACTTAAATCTTTTATATATCAAGTTGAGATAATTATAATGATATGAAACCGTCCAAAGTGCGAAATTCGAAAAAAAAATATAATTTTTTGTCATACTGTATTTTTTAATGGGTAGAGCATAAATTCTCTTCTGCTCAGGAGTCTTGTCTTAAAAAATAATCCATCAGGACAGATCCAAAAGTGATTAACTTTATAACAGTTACTTCGATTAAAGTTCCAAATAGTTTTATCCTTCATGTACAGGATAAACTTAAAATTCCAGATGATTAAATTGTCCCGAAATTTGAAAGTTTATTTGACATGTAAAATAATAAAACAGTTTCGAAAACAAGAAATGCAATTGAACAAAATTATAACGCAGTAATGATGAAGGTTTTATCTTCTAATGTTAAGATGGTAGTCTCAGGGTAAGGGACGTAACTCAGAATTGATCTCACGATTATTTGTTGTCTGGCGTAACGTTGCAATCGTTTGTTTTGACGACAAGCATCTGCATCACTTAATCATGACGTTATAATAGGGGAATTTCCCGCGTGGTGCACGGCGGTAAAGGGGATTTTTTTATGGTTTCTCTATATCTCATTATCAATCTTAATAAGTGAGCATTTCATTTTCTCTGTTTTATTTCCTGAAATTAAGCATTACTTATAGATTGAATATGTTTCCGAAATTTATACGTTTCTTTATTCTTTTGATATTTTCAGTATCTACAAGATCATCTAGAAGAAAAAAAATGTATCGTAGAAAGGGGGAAAGATATCCGTCTCGGCATTCTGGGTCTATTAGTTTTTACTAAAAAAAGATCGGGAAAATGAAAATTTTGTTTGAATTTCAAAAGCAGAGGTCCAGTGTGGGGCGGGGGTGGTTTCGGTTCTAAACAACTCGAATCCATCTATACCCGCGCATTGGACTGTTCATCCAATTTCTCCTTTTCTTTTTTTTTTCTTTTTTTTTCTTTTCCTTCTTATTTCTTTTTTATTTTACTTTTTGTTTGGTTTCTTCCCGTGTTTAATCGCAATATCAACTGAGTCAAATGTACCTATTATGTCCAAATTCTGAAATAATGATAACTGTTATTTATTCAAATTAATTTTATAATTTCGCGTAAGCATATTGATAATAAATTTATCAACAAGACATACAACTTTATGCTTAACCTCGACGTTACGTATCGCGACGTAAAAAAATGGGGGTAGGGGTAACCCAAATGGCGCTAACTCAGTAAAAATAGATTCGATTTCCCTGGAATTTACACAAATTTAATATGGATAACTAATCTCTTTTCCATTAGTTTTTTATTAAAATTAAATGATACGTTTTTTCATGGGCTATGTAAATGTAACACTTTTCGGAACTTCAGAAAGGTTCATGTTTATCCTTATTTTCTATTAAAATCGCTTCTAAAATAAGTATGGTGATATTAAAACATCAAAACTTTACTAAAAAGGAAAGCTGTATGTATTATGTTTGAAATGGAAAGCTGTTACTTAATAAATTTGCAGGCTCATTAAATATCTGAGAAAAAATTTCGTGACAAAGTCGTCATTTTCTGCATTGAAAGGGGGACAAAATTTGGAGATTTTGAATTGCGACCCACGCAAAACGATTGGTTCGATTTCTTTCAAACTTTAGCAAAATATGCATGACATCATAGTTAACCAATATTGCAATTATGAAGAAAATTGAATGTAGGGGTTATGGTGAGACTACCACCTTAATATATGGTTTTTTTTTTCGAATACAAATTTAACATTATTTTCCATGTCAAAAGAAAAACCCTTCACTGCCCTGCATTCTTTACAAGGAAAGGGAATAATCTCCAGCATGACCACCTTGCATTCACCCAGCGAAATAAACCCACAAGAAAGTGACACATCAATGACATCATACAAACTCCAAATCGTAAAAAGACACAGCAATATTCCCTAGAACATCATACAAAACAATCGAAACAGACGTACAGAAACGTTAAACATTGATGACAACACATAAAAGGAAGGAAACCAATGTTCACCCGGCGCCGACATTGGACGGCTATCTGCTTTAGCAGATGGTGTGCTTATCCGGATTTCTTGCGCACAACCCTCCAACTTATCCGGATGCACAGAGGTCTCCATAGACACACAATTGCTGTACAAACATAAAACTGCTCACTTTTAGGTGACTTCACATCACATCACATTACAAGATACATATTCTCTTAAAGAATTAAGGAGCTTGTTCATTCTTTCATATGTAGTATATTTTGCGTTTTTGGAGTTATCGTCCCTTCTAACACCGACCTAAGCCTTTGAATTATCTATCTACATATAGGCTTTCAAAAGAAAGAAATTTTGTTTTGTTAGTATTTAATCTAATAATAAAAAATCATATTTAATTCTATTCATATTCTTAAGGATTGTGCAATAGGAAAATACGTCTTCGCCAGATTTAATTTAAAATCATCAAGATATATATATAGATATATATACAAAGCACCTGAAAAGTCATCAAAAGAGATATCAAAGATGTCCATGAAACATCATCTTAAAAGATAAATATAAAAAGAGCACATAAAATGACAAAAGCCATATAGAAATCATAATCACAAAACAATTATCAAAAGAAATCAATCACAAGGATGCGAATAATAATCATCAAAGAGATAAATATACAAAAAGTTCATAAGAATCGGAGCCGTGGTCTAGCGGTTTGGGTGTCGGACTTGTAATCGTAAGATTACTGGTTTTAGCCATGGGGAAGAGTAAGGTAAAACAGAGGAAATTCTATTTTTCAATTTTGTGTGGGGTACATGCGAGCCTGTAAATAATTATGTTTCTGATGTTCTGATTGGACAATAATTACAAAATTGGTCTTTTTAGAATAGAAACATTTCTTGCTTTACATTAATACAGAAATATTTCCTGAAAACTCATTCATTAATATTTTTAAGCTGTAGAAATTATGCTATTTTGGGTGCAAAAATAACTGCTCCATTTAGTGCAGATTTTAGGGTGACCTTGAACTACACTTCCTGTCTTCAGGTTCTAATGATAAAACGTTTTATTCTGACCTGACATATTTTTGACTCGCTAGCATTCTCGGTTAATATCATGTATAGATTGTATTTATTGGAAATATATATGTGAAATGCGACAAGATTTCGTTAACATTGCGGCCTTTGGGAAAATGGACAAAAATGAATTACTGGACTCTCCCCCTGTTAGAACCATGGGTCGGCCGACTATACTCGTCAGTGTTCTGTGTTTACATACAAAAATGTTTTTTGTATATATTGTATACATGCCTGTGGTGTTTAAAAAAAGAAAAAAAAAGAAGTACAGAAAAAGTCATAAAAGAATTAGACATGCAAGATAACCACGGAAAATCATCTAAAGAGATAAATATGAAAGAAGCACATAAAAAATGATAAAAAGACATATATAAACAAGAATCACATAAAAATCATCAAAAGAAATCAATAACCAATATGCAAATAGTAATCATCAAAGATATAAATATACAAAAAGTACATAAAATTACATCAAAAGAATTAGACATACAAGATGTCCATGGAAAATCATCTAAAGAGATAAATATAAAAGAAGCATATAGAAGTAATAAAAATGATGAAAAGACATAAATAGACTAGAATTACATGAGAATTGTCAAAAGAAATCAATGAGCAAAGAACACATAAAATTCATTGAAGGAAATAGATAGGAGGTAAGTATACAATGTACAATGTTAAACGTCTTCAAATTCGATAGCATCATTTAAGAGCAGATGAATTGGCAGCATGGACCAGACATGCACGTTTCGGGTACTTAACCCTCGTCAGTGAAGCACATGGAAATTCATCAAGAGAGATAAATAAGCAGGCAGCAGATGAATAATCATCGAAAGAGATAGATATACAAGAATCACATAGAACGTCATCAAAAGACATCAACAAGCAACACATAAAAATCATAAAAGGAGATAGGTATACAAGAATCACACAAAAATTATCAAAAGAAATCAACAAGCAAGGATTACATAAAAATCATAAAAGCAGATAGGTATACAAGAATCACACAAAAATTATCAAAAAACCATCAATAAGCAAGGAACACATCAAATGATTTAAGGAGATAGATATACAAGAAGTACATTGAACGTCATCAAAAGACATCAATAAGTAAGGAACACATAAAAATCATAAAAGGAGATAGGTATACAAGAATCACACAAAAAAGATCAAAAGTGATCAACAAGCAAGGAACACATAAAAATCATAAAAGGAGATAGATATACAAGAATCACACAAAAATGATCAAAAAACCATCATTAAGCAAGGAACACATAAAATGATTTAAGGAGTTAGGTATACAAGAGGCACATTGAACGTCATCAAAAGACATCAATAAGCAAGGAACACATAAAGAATCAACAAAGAAGATAAATATGCATAAAGCACATGCTAGTTCATTAAAAGAGATAAATATATATAAGCTGTGCATGGTAATTTATCTAAGGGAATGAGAGGCACTTAAAAATTAAAAAAGAGATAAATATACATAAAGCACATGTAAGTTCATCAAAACAGAAAGATATAATATAAGCTGTGCATGGTGGTTCATCTAAGGGAATGAATATACAAGAGGCACATAAATATTTAAAAAGAGATAAATATACCAAAAGCACAGTTATATAAAGAATCATTAAAAAGATATAGATACCAGAAGAAAATAAAAATAATCAAATAAGATACATTTACAATAATCGAATAAAAATCATTCGAAGAGGTAAACATACAAGAAGGAAATAGAACATGTAAAAAGAGATAAATTTACAGGAATAGAAATAATCAAAATATAAAGGTATACCAATTGTACATATCAAACCATAGAAAGACATAAATGTACAAGATTCACATAAATGTAGTCCAAAAATGGTCACTTTTGCCCCTACCCCTTTAGAAGTTTTCAAAGCAGATAAATGTACAATAAGCACGGTGACATTGCAATCATCGAAAAGATATAATGTAAGAATTAAATCAAAATCATAAAGGAGATAGATCTACAAGAAGGCTATAGAAATAATCAAGAAATCCCCCAAAGAGTTAGATAAAGAAGAAACTTATAAAAATATCTAAAGAGATAAATATACAAGAAGCACATAAAAATATCAAAAGAGATCAATATACAAAACACACCAAAGATCATAAACAGAGATTAATTTACAAGAAGCTAAATATTATCAAAAGAGATAGATATATGCTAGAAGAACACAAAAATAGTCACTAAAAAGTAAATGTTTTATTTCTGTTTCAAACCTTTAAGCCCCCTCAACATACAGACGAAATCCTTCCGACGTCAACTTGCTCGAAATGGCGAAAAATGATATAGCAAAATCCGTTTACGTTCGCATACCAACGTTTTACATCGTTGTTGATTTTGTATGGATAAGCGTTCAAATTCGTTGCCATCAGTTTTAATCGTCGACAAATTTTGAACATGTTTTAAAAAATTCTGACGTATAAAAATTACGTCCACCACTCGTAATATTAATACGTTTCAATGCGTTAAACGTTCGGTACGCCTTGGCTATGCTTCGTTAACTGTCGCAAGCAAATTGATTGTGACCTCTTAATCTGCTTATTTTATACCGTAATTTACATATAAGTTCATTGAGGGTGCAAAGAAGACGCATCATTGCGACGCTTTGCGAATAAGCACGAGACGTAGCGAATTCAAAACCAATTCAATGACGAATAGTTTCGAATTTTAACTATTCATTAAAACGAAGAATGAACGCTTTGAACGTGAATACGTTTTGTTTGTCAATCAAACGAACGATAGCGCAGAAACGTAACCTTTCAGAATAATTCGTAATCGAATCGCTTTAAATGGTTTCTCTGCGTTCGCTGTTCGTCACATTTCAAATTTTTAGGGATATTTTCGTACACAATTTGCGAGGTTTGAGAAACTTTCCTTATTCGAAAAAACTTCGTTTAATAGATTCGCCCATATGTGAAGAGGCCTTCCGAGATAAAGACTCCTACTTCTACGATGAAATACGACAGATAAAAATTGATCAATCAATTACATGACATAAAGGATTCGATAATTATGACTTTATTAGCCATTTGTTTTATATGCTGCGATTTTTCCCCCGTGCTTCGGTGACTTTCTCAATCCCATACTAAACAGCAATCAATATTATGATATATAGAATCAAAATTGCAACCAGAAAGTGCAGTGTTGTATCAGTTTCTTTCTTCCAGACTGAAAGCGAAGAATAAAGGTTGTTGAATAAATCAAAGTAAATAAGTAGAAAATAAGATTTCGCTAAAATAAGGATGTGAATAAAATAAATCGAAACTGTATATCAATTATCCTGAAGTACTTTTGACATTTGAATATGCTGTCATTTATTTAAGGTACTGGGATATAATAACAATATCATGGAAAAGCTAGAAATTATGTACTTCCAACTTTTACATACATTTAGATATTTGATATTTTTTTATTATTTCATTCTACTCGCCATGAAAATGTGTGGCCCCGAACGTTGCCGAAGTGCCAAAGTCGTGCCAACTTCGTGATATTTCATTTTTCTGTCTTCAAAACAACCGGAAGTAGAATATTATGAACCTAATGCCTTAATATATTAACAATTCGTCTTAAAATAAAGTCTCACGTGATATGAACTCTGAGATGCACTCGTTTGTCATCCTGTTGCAGCAGCTGTATTCCCCTTCTTGTTCTTTGGTACACACGTTAACACTCAGATCGGGTAGGATACCTCCATTATAAGTCTGTGTGGTAAAGAACACTGAGATATATTGATCTGATGGAAAATTTCATGATTCACCAACAGATGAAAGTACGCTGACATATTACCTCTCCCAGTAAAAAAAATATTGATGCAGTAAATAATTCAGACGTCTTGGATAACTTAAGGATTTTTTTGTTTATTTTTTACTTATTTGATTAATTAACCTAAGGATCAACATAGTATTACTTATTTGCTTCATTAATTTGCATTATTAATTTGCGTAAAAATATCATTTAAGTACATCTCATAGATAATAAATCTAACTCATCCAACGAACTGCTTCTTAGATTTTCCCTCTGACTTTTTTTGCAGTGGCGAATTACATGACATATAATTAAATAAGGTTTACCACATATCCCTCAGTGGAAGTTAAACAACGTTTTACTTCACATATGTCACTTTTACTCCGGTTAACCTCCTCGAAGCATGGATCTAGTATGAAAAAAGGAATAACAATAAAGACTTAAGGATTACGTAGAGGTGGTTAGATATAGAGTTATGCATGAACAAAATAAACTACCAGCCAGCAAGGAAGCCATAGTAGATGTTATGACATTACTATTGTGTGTGGTTTTTTATGTTTCATGTTTCATGGTGTGTGTTGTTGGTGTTCCTTGTCCCTTCTGTGTCTCTTTCTGTGAATGACAAATATGGATAATGACCATATCCCTGTATAAAGCACAAAATCGATAATTCAGAAAATCAGAAACCGAAGGCATACAAAATCAGGATAAAACAGGAACCAAAGTAAACAAACAAAACCCTCCACCACACGAAAAGAAGCGAACTCCCGATATGTCTGCTCTGTGTGTTGTTTTTTTTTTTTTTGTATTTGGTGTTTTGAAGTTTCGCTGTGGGTGCTGCAATTGAGTATTGTTGGAGATCCCCCTTCTTTCTGATGGAATGATCATTTGTCCAATATATGCGGGTTCTGGATATCCCGGATTATAAGCTTGCTTTAGCCAGCAGAACACAGACTACTCCCTTACAATATCCATTTACATACGTTTTTGCAGGACCCCTACCTATGGGGGTGGACAGGGGTACCTCCCTCTCCCCTCCCGCCCCCTCATCCCTCCCTCTCCTTTTCACCCTTTCTTTACTGTCATCACCAATTCTAGGGATTGAAAACGCAAGTTGAATAATACACTTATACAATAGTGTGGAAAAGGTGAAACAATTCCATAAGTAAAGTTTACCCTGAACATTGAAGTAAACTGAATACTTGTGAATTTCAGATTCTCGTACAACATTTCTCCTTTTGAAAACAACTGTAATATAAAGTCCACCATCGTCAGGATTTAGAGATTTTAGGACAAGGTCTAGGTTCCTCCCGATCTCAGGTGCGATGCTTCCATTTCTTCTGAAATCTTTACGAAAATGAAGATCTGCTTGATCGATATCATATGTAAGGAAAGATTTTTTCAAAGGGCTGTCATATTTTAAGACGCCTAAGGTTCCTTCTTTCCAGCCTTCGAGCCAAATCAGTTGCCTTGGTACAAGGGGAATAATTCCTGTTGATTTGATACAATTCTTTATGTTCAAAGTAGTACCTGCAAAAGAAATTCATATAAGTTAAAGTAACAAAAAGTAACAAAAAAGGATATCATTTTTTATTTTCACATTTCAGGTGATAAATCATGGAATCTTATTTTTTCAAATTCATTTGCATCATTTAACAGCAATTCTCTGTAAGAACCAAAGAATTTCAAGACATGTTGGCACGGCATGTCATGGATTTTTTAAATTTTTGGTATGGAAGTTCTATATGAAGTACTAATATGTAAATCAACCCAAGTTTTTTTTTTTCAAAAAGGTTGTCGTTGCCATTGTAACCGTGTCTGAAGTTTCAAAAATCGGGAAAATCTATAGGACGAGGCATATTTGTAGGCTTCGTTACCATGGAAACAGGTATTTTTTAATCTGAAATTGTTTTGATTGTTTTCTTTTTTTTTTCTTATTATTATGCATATTTGTAATGTTTTTTACATTCATCTCGGATGCCTTTTGTATACAAGATGAAAATTTGGGTCAAAACAGGGTATAAAAAGGCTGTCTTGGGCTCTTAAAGACCCATTTTTGCATGTTTTTACTGTTTTACAAGGTTTGAAATTTCATAAAAGCACCAATTTTTGAAGTCCAAGTTCTAGTTATCCAATTAGTATCATCTTTGAACTATACATTAATATAAAAAATTAATTGGGCTTTTTTTGTCTTTTTATATGCAAAGCAGCATCAAATTTAGTTGCTATGGCAACAATCGGCCGAAAGGTTCACATACGATGAATTTAAACTCAACCTCTATCAAACTATCTACGCATGATATTTAAACAGAAGTTCATGTATACATCTATCAGAGGCGTTTTAATATAAGAATGAAAATATTTCAAGGTCACCCACTGAATTTCCAAGGTCATTTAACTTTAAGTTACCAAATATGACAAAAAATCCTGATTTTTCATAAAATGAAGGTGCCAATATTTTAGAAACCTTGAAATATTGAACTTAACAGTTATTTGCCATAAAATGATACATGTATCACTATTTTCTTAGAACCATTGATAACGTTTCTTCACATTTTCGAATATCTAAATTCTTCGTGACTATTTTGGTAAAAAAAGGGACGAAATCTGTATTTTCTTGTTTTCTGACGAAAAAATATTTTCCTATCAAACTGCTCAAGTTCAATAAATTCTAGGATGTTTCTTTCTTATATTCATGTACTTTCATAATGAATATGACCTATCAAGATATTCAAATAAAAAAAATCATTAAAATCGGTAACAAAAAAAATTTTAAATCAATATTTTATGCAAAATTTGAGTCTCAAAGTGTAAATGACCTTGAACATCAAGCCAATGACATTGAACATTTTAACTGTGCCTATGTAAAAGATTTAAGTCAGATCAATACATACAATCTTTTGTAACTATAAAGAGGAATTAAATCAATTTCAAAGATAATATGAAACAAGCAAAATTGTGTTATGTTGTCATGGCAACGGTCTTTGACGACAGAATTTAGGTAAAACTCTTAATATACCCACTCCAATTTTTCATTCATTTTATTTGTCAATAAACATATGTTTCCTTTGATGAAAATCACTGGTCTCCTATTGGTGCCTTTTGTGATACTTAAAATTGAAAATGGTCAAAAACACACTAATTTGGCCCTTATTTTCACTTCATTTTTACTTATTTTGGCTAAATACAATAAGCTTCCTGTAATAAATATCACATAACAAAGTGTACTAAGTAAGAATGGAAGTAAGGAAGAATAGATTATATGAAGATGAACAAGCTGTTATAGTGGTATCCATGGCAACGAAGTCTCCGGAGCTAGCTTACGTCATGGTCCCAAAAATGCTATTAATAGAATGACCTCGTTACCATGACAGCCAGAGGTCACATTGGCCGAAAAGTGTTATTTTCATGGTCACTACTTAATATATACCTATTACAAATGTATACCGAAAATCATCAAAATCCCTGTTATGCCGTGCCGATCGATTTTGGTCCTTACAGAGAATGGCTATTAAGAACCATACGAGACACATAAATTGTGGACAATGGAATTTTTACCCATAGTCAATCTAATTTTGGAATAGTAAGAGCTCTGTTATTAGGCGTTTTCCTTAGAAGTTCTATATCACAATAACACTGACTCGCCACATCGTTTTTGCACCGGCCGACAACTACAACTACTGTAGAAGTCAAAGACATGGTACATCGACAGGATTTTAAAAGTGGTGGCCAAACCATTCTACCAATATCTCATCTTCCACTCAATCGTTAAGAGCGACGGCAACATGAAACAACTGCCCCAACTATTCGTCCTGATGTCATCTAAGTTAAAAAGGACTACAAGAAAGTATTCAAGGACGTAAAGTATCTCCTACCCAACCAACCCAAGGTGGAGGAATTCGTGATGGACTTCGAGGCTGGGATATGGTGTGCTGTTCGGAAAGTCGTCCCCGACCAATTTATCGAGGACTGCGTCTTCCACTGGGACCAGGCACTGTGGAGGAAGATCCAAGAAGTAAGACCCCCAAACCGCCTACAACAACAGAGATGACTTATACAACCTACCCAAGAAAGTCTTGGCCCTACCATTACTGCCAGCCGCTACCTTCACCAAATTACACGCAAAGCCCAGATGGACAACCTCCAGCGTGTAATGAACTACGTGGACTCAACATGGAGTTCGAGATTGTCTATACAGAGGGTCCGAGTGTCTGATATAAGGGGCTGAGATATCTAGGAAGTGTCGAGTTTCCTGGGGTCCGAGATGTCGCAGGTCCGAGTTGTCTGTGTACCCTGCCCCTGCTTGTACTGATCTATACATATCATGGTATTCAAATTCGCTCAGACAAAACTTCGCATTACGAAGCTGACATACAACTTGAAAGGTTCTACTAATGGTGACTGAGTAAAATGAATTATTGTAGAAAGCTTGAAATACATGAGCTAAAGAAAATACCAGACTACAACCTCAACAGAACACATAATAGAGCATCAAGGGACCCATAGCAAGCTAGAGTTGGGACCAGGTGCCCGATAGGATTAAGCATCTCCTGCTGTCACAACCAACGTCGATGATGACGCACGGAAATTAAATGATGTCTGCAAGACATGTACTGTCTGAGACTATTATTCTGTTATGGGTCAGAATACCCCAAAACGCCAGCAAAAATCAGACAAAGACTGAATATAAATTAAGAAGTTTAATTATATACAAAATATATATATGGAAAATGATTACAACTTACAATACAATGTCCGGATCAAAGTGTCCGTTACGGTCCACAAAGTCTATCGAATATATGGTTTCCCGTAATCACATACGTTCTCGAAAGCTCGGTGTCCAAACGTTGTTAAATGGATTAAAGTCTCAACAAATAAAGTATCCCAGTATATCGAATGGATGAATGAATCGTGTCTACGAATGTGTACGAATGCCCCATCAACACAGTTCCTCGGAGGTATTTATACTTAATACCAATGAATTAACCAGAAGCTTCTAGAACAATGACTCATTACAAATGATTAACAATAGAGTAAACTCTAGAAATCACAGTCATGTGATGATAATGATGTAACAAAGAACATACTGGAATATTCTCTAATGAAATAAACATGATATAGTAAAATCTAGAAAGAACTACTATGAAATCACTAAATAACATGACCAAGCACATGAGTACCTACACATAAAGCAAAACTAAAATAATACATGATCCACAACACCTCCCCCCTTAAAAAAAGTTTGAATGTCAATGAGAACTTAGGTGGTAAATTCTGCAAGAATCACTCATGAAACTCTCGATAGTGCATCTGTAATTACATTGTCTTTGCCCTTGATATGGTTAATAATGACATTGTACTCTTGCAACAATAAACTCCACCTTGTAAGTCTTTGATTCTTGTTTGACATTTTGTGCAAAAATGTGAGAGGGTTGTGGTCAGTATATACAAGAATGGGATGTAAAGTAACATTCACTTTGTCAATTTCTTTGAAAAATAACAAACAACTCTATCTACACCATCATCATATTCTTGAAAAAAGTAGCCCCGATTCCTACGTCACTGGCATCAAAAGTAAGCTGAAGTTGCTTATCAAAACTTGGAGCTGACAGGTCAGGGCTATTCATAAGAACACATTTGATTTTCTTAAAAGATTCGTCACAGTCATTGGTCCATGCAAAATTCCCTCTCTTTTGTATTAAAATGGTAATTGGACCAACAACTGACGAGAAATTTGGACAAAATTTTCTGTAAAATTCCGCCATTCCTAATAATCTCATTATCTCTTTCTTATTGGTAGGAATCGGGAACTTTGAAATAGATTCCACCTTGGCCATGACATGAGTAACAAAACCTTGACCTACCTTGTGACCCAAATATTCTACAGTCGCTTGACAAAATTCACTTTTCACAAGGTTCACTGTGAGGTTTGCTTTCGCCAGTATGTCGAAGAAGGTATGCGTGATTCGGAGATGATCATCCCAGGTGTCGCTGTAGATGATGACGTCATCGATGTACGCCTCGCATCCTTCGAGATGATGTAGGAGGAAATGAATCATCCCCTGGAATGTGGATGGTGCGTTTTTTCATACCAAAGGACATTACGTTATATTGGTATAGCCAATCTGGAGTCGCACATGCCGATATTTCTCTGGCTCTCTCGGTAAGTGGGACCTGCTGATAGCCTTTAAGGTATCCGTTGTACAAATAAATTTCAAGTGTATTATGTAGTTAGAATTATTGAATATTTTTACCAAAATATACCTTATACAACATAAAAAATGGTGTCTATCATCAAAGGTCGACATGCCAACCTTCGCTCAATCCACGGAAACTATCGAGACACTGCCGAAGATTACCGAGATAATTCTAACACTGTTTAAATGGACGAGACGTCCGCGAGATCTCCATTTGTACAATGGATACGTTAAGCAAGTCAAATTTACTCACAAATTTTGCACTGCCAATTTTATCGATACAGTCATCGATTCGTGGGATCGGATAAGAGTCCGTTTTGGTGACTGAATTGACTTTTCTAAAGTCCGTACACAATCGGTAAGTTCCGTCTGGCTTCGGAACAAGAATACATGGGGAACTCCAGTCACTATTGCTGGGTTCAATAGTGTCATTTTCAAGCATGTATTGAATTTCTTTCCGCATGTATTGAAGTTTTATTGGATTTAACCGATAGGGATGCTGTTTGATAGACGACGCATCACCTACAATGACGTCATGATGAGATGCATTCGTCTTTTTTGGAACATTCGGAAAGATGGTCGTATATTCCAGCATTAATCGGTGCACTTCCTCTTTTTGATGCACGGTCAGATGTCCGAGTTTCACTTCCGGATTTGTTAGAATTTCAGAATTCTTCAAACGGACACTTTGAGCGAAGTCTTTTTCGACAGTCTCTTCGTTACATTCAGGTTCAACACAATTTTTTTAATGTATTCACATTGGCCAAAGAGGAAACTGGTTTTATAACATTTCGGTCACTTCTATCAAAATACTCTTTTAACATATTAACATGACACACTCATTTTTCTTCTCGCGACCTGGTGTCTTAACCACATAGTTAACATCACTAATTTTACTCTCAATCTCATAAGGACCGACATATCTAGCTTGCAAAGGATGACCAGGGATGGGCAAAAATACAAGAACTTTATCGCCTGGTTTAACAACTCTGTTTCTAGCATCTTTGTCATACCATGTTTTCATTTGTGATGTTTTGAGATTCTCTTGAGCCAATTTGCAAGCATTACATAATTTCACTTTGAAATTAGACACGTAGTCTAAGAGATTAAAATCGCTAGTCTCAGTCAACCGTTTTCCCTTCAACAACTTCAATGCCCCCCACCCGACCGTATGCCCAAAACCTAGCTCAAAGGGACTGAACCCAAGTCACTCATGAATCGCTACTCGTGCCACAAACAACACGAGGTGAACCCCTTCATCCCAGTCTTTTCCATACCGGTGACCATATATTTTCATCATAGTTTTAAGGGTTTGATGAAAGCGTTCAAGTGCCCCCTGGGACTCAGGATGGTACGCAGAAGATTTATACTGCCTGATACCTAGCTCATGCATAACCTGCTGAAACAACCCTGACATAAAATTCGAAGCCTGATCTGACTGAATAGCCTTGGGAGCACCTACAAAACTGAAAACTTTGTAAGGGCCTTTACTATGGCCTTTGCCTTAATATTCCTAAGAGGTATGGCCTCATGAAACCTAGTCGAAGTACACATAATTGTCAGTAAGTACTGATTCCCTGACCTAGTCCTAGGCATAGGACCTACACAATCAATTAACACCCTACTAAAAGGTTCCTCAAAGGCTGGGATGGGTTGGAGGGGAGCAGGTGGTATAACTTGAATGGGTTTACCTACCATCTGACAATTATGACAAGACTTACAAAACTTAGACACATCTTTTCTCAACTTAGGCCAGTAAAAGTGACTTAAAAAATGCGTTTTAAAATTAAAATTGAAAAATGCGTTTAAAAAAAGGAAAATCTTTTTTAGTAATTTTTGCCAGCAGAAATCAATCATGGTATTTTCGGTCACTGAATTTTTGAAATCGCCGACTGTAGATGAGTTCGAATTATTGAAAAAAAGATGATTTGATTGGTTTAGGTCTTCACTTGAAGTTAGATGTAAAATCTTCCAAGAGAAAACAAGAAATTAAAAATATTGTGGCTAAAGAGCTTTTGGCTGAGGAAATCTTTTCGTCATACGATTTTCCTGTTGAACCAGTTTCAAGCGAAACCAAAATGTAAAAATTTGACTTTGAATTAGAGAAAATGAAAAAACAATTACAATTTGAAATTAGAAAAAGAAGAAAAAGAAAGACAGTTAGAAAAAGAAGAAAAAAGAGAGACAATTTGAAAGAGAGAAACAGGAACGTATGCACGAGAGAGAACTCCAGTTTGAGCTTGAAAAGTTAAAAAGTTAGAGAAAAGCGTTAAGAAAAATCATGTTCCTTCGCCTGTCAAGTCTGAATTCGACGCCGCCAAGAACATCAGATTAGTACCAAAATTTCAAGAAAAGTCCGTGGATAAATATTTTCTACATTTTGAGAAAATTGCGACCAATCTGAAGTGGCCACGCGATTTTTGGCCAACTTTGTTACAAAGCGTACTTATTGGCAAAGCGGCTGAAGTGTACTCGGCGCTCAGTATTGCTGAGAGTTCAGACTATGACAAGATCAAGGACACAATTTGAGAGCATATCAGTTTGTACCTGAGGCGTACAGACAAAAGTTTAGAAAGTAGAAAAAGTTTGAAAATAAAACATATGTTGAATTTGCTCGAGAAAAAGAAGATTTATTTGATCAGTGGTTTCGATCTAAGAAAATTTCAGATTCATTTGACAATTTGCGTTAACACACTCTGATAGAAGAGTTCAAAGAGATATTGTGTGTAATGGGAAGGGGGGGGGTTATATGCACATACATGTTAAGCCAAGGGCAAAACATAGGCGCATGGAACGCAATAACTTCAATATGCGTCAAGAGATTTTCATGATATTCATACATTATGATTGGACTGTGGAGAGGAAGCCGCCTTTCGATTTTCAGGTTCATCTGATATGTTGTTACAGAGTTATTGGACTTAGATATTTTAAAATACAGTGAAAATATACTAAAATAGTTAAAAATTATTTCAAAAATCTATTTCTGGTCGAAATGTTTTGAAATGTTGTATACTTAAGGTAGAAAGGATTCTCTTTGACATATGTAACGGGTTTTTAATTTTTTGGTCACATAACCGAGATATTATGTGTAATGGGAGAGGGGGGTTATATGCACATACATGTTAAGCTAAGGGGCAAAATATAGGCGCATGGAACGCAATAACTTGAATTTGCGTCAACAGATTTACAGGATATTTCTACATTGTGATCAGACTTTGAAGAAGAAGCTGCCTTTCGATTTTCAGGTTCATCCGATTTGTCGTTACAGAGTTATGGGACTTAGATATTTTAAATACAATGAAAATATACTAAAATAGTTCAAAATTCTTAAAAAATCTATTTCTGGTAGAAATGTTTTGAAATTTGGTATACTTCAAGTATAAAGGATGTTCTTTCACATATATAACGAGTTCTTAAATTTTTTGTCACATTATCCAGAAATATGTGTAATGGGGGGGGGGGGTTATATGCACATACATGTTAAGCTAAGGGCAAAATGTAGGTGCATGGAACACAATAACTTGAATATGCGTCAACAGATTTTCATGATATTTGTTCATTGTGATCAGACTTTGAAGAGGAAGCCGCCTTTCGATTTTCAGGTTCATCCAATTTGTCCTTATGGAGTTATGGGACTTAGATATTTTGGTGGTGTGAAAAAAATCCCAAAGGGCGTATCTTGCTGCGTGAGTGTAAGCTTTATTTCTGTTATAACTATATACGACTATCAGTGCAAATGTACGAAAATCTAATGCGCATTCATGTGAACAAGGCATTATAAAAAAAAAACATCCTGATTGTCCATGCCGTTACATTTTATGTTATAAAGTTTCCCGTAGTGTAATTAAGTTTCATAAAGTTTTGTGTAGTATAGTTAAGTTTCATAAAGTTTCGTATAATATAGTAGAGTTTCGTGCAGTATAGTAGAGTTTCGTGTAGTATAGTGTAGTAAAGTTTTGTGTAGTAAAGTTTTGTGTAGTATAGTGTAGTAAAGTTTTGTGTAGTAAAGTTTTGTGTAGTATAGTAAAGTTTTGTGTAGTATAGTAAAGTTTTGTGTAGTATAGTAAAGTTTCATGTAGTATAGTAAAGTTTCGTGTAGTATAGTAAAGTTTCGTGTAGTATAGTAAAGTTTTGTGTAGTATAGTAAAGTTTCGTGTAGTATAGTAAAGTTTTGTGTAGTATAGTGTAGTATAGTAAAGTTTTGTGTAGTATAGTAAAGTTTTGTATAGTATAGTATAGTAAAGTTTTGTGTAGTAAAGTATACTATAGTATACTATAGTATACTATAGTACTTTTTCGTTAGGGAAAACTCTTAATATACCCACTCCAATTTTTCGTTCATTTTATTTGTCAATAAACATATGTTTCCTTTGATGAAAATCGCTGGTCTCCTATTGGTGCCTTTTGTGATACTTAAGATTGAAAATGGTCAAAAACACACTCAATTGGCCCTTATTTTCACCTCTATTTTTCGCTTCATTTTGACTTATTTTGGCTTAATACAATAAGCTTCCTGTAATAAATATCACATAACAAAGTGTACTAAGTAAGAATGGAAGTAAGGAAGAATAGATTATATGAAGATGAACAAGCTGTTATAGTGGTATCCATGGCAACGAAGTCTCCGGAGCTAAGATACTTCATAGTCCCAAAAATGCTATAAATAGAATGACCTCGTTACCATGACAGCCAGAGGTCACATTGGCCGAAAAGTGTTATTTTCATGGTCACTACTTAATATATACCTATTATACCGAAAATCATCAAAATCCCTGACTTGCCGTGCCGATCGATTTTGGTCCTTACAGAGAATGGCTATTAAGAACCATATGATACACATAAATTATGGACGATGGAATTTGTACTCATAGTCAATCTAATTTTGGAATAGTAAGGGCTCTGTAAGCAGGCGTTTTCCTTAGAAGTTCTATATCACAATAACACTGACTCGCCACATCGTTTTTGCACCGGCCGACAACTACAACTACTGTAGAAGTCAAAGACATGGTACATCGACAGGACTTTAAAAGAGGTTGCCAAGCCATTCGACCAATATCTCATCTTCCATTCATTCGTTAAGAGCGACGGCAACATGAAACAACTGCCCCAACTATTCGTCCTGATGTCATCTAAGCTAAAAAGGACTACAAGAAAGTATTCAAGGACGTAAAGTATTTCCTACCCAACCAACCCAAGGTGGAGGAATTCGTGATGGACTTCGAGGCTGGGATATGGTGTGCTGTTCGGAAAGTCGGTCGTCCCCGACCAATCTATCGAGGACTGCCTCTTCCACTGGGACCAGGCACTGTGGAGGAAGATCCAAGAAGTAAGACCCCCAAACCGCCTACAACAACAGAGATGACTTATACAACCTACCCAAGAAAGTCTTGGCCCTACCATTACTGCCAGCCGCTACCTTCACCAAATTACACGCAAAGCCCAGATGGACAACCTCCAGCGTGTAATGAACTACGTGGACTCAACATGGAGTTCGAGATTGTCTATACAGAGGGTCCGAGTTGTCTGATATAAGGGTCCGAGATATCTAGGAAGTGTCGAGTTTCCTGGGGTCCGAGATGTCGCAGGTCCGAGTTGTCCGTGTACCCTGCCCCTGCTTGTACTGATCTATACATATCATGGTATTCAAATTCGCTCAGACAAAACGTCGCATTACGAAGCTGACATACAACTTGAAAGGTTCTACTTATGGTGACTGAGTAAAATGAATTATTGTAGAAAGCTTGAAATACATGAGCTAAAGAAAATGCCAGACTACAACCTCAACAGAACACATTATTAATAGAGCATCAAGGGACCCTTAGCAAGCTAGAGTTTGGACCAGGTGCCCGATAGGAGTAAGCATCTCCTGCTGTCACAACCAACGTCGATGAAATTAAAATGATCTCTGCAAGACATGTACTGTCTGAGACTATTATTCTGTTATAGGTCAGAATACCCCAAAACGCCAGCAAAAATCAGACAAAGACTGAATATAAATTAAGAAGTTTAATTATATACAAAATATATATATGGAAAATGATTACAACTTACAATACAATGTCCGGATCAAAGTGTCCGTTACGGTCCACAAAGTCTATCGAATATATGGTTTCCCGTAATCACATACGTTCTCGAAAGCTCGGTGTCCAAACGTTGTTAAATGGATTAAAGTCTCAACAAATAAAGTATCCCAGTATATCGAATGGATGAATGAATCGTGTCTACGAATGTGTACGAATGCCCCATCAACACAGTTCCTCGGAGGTATTTATACTTAATCCCAATGAATTAACCATTAAGCTTCTAGAACAATGACTCATTACAAATGATTAACAATAGAGTAAATTCTAGAAATCACAGTCATGTGGTGATAATGATGTAACAAAGAACATACTGGAATATTCTCTAATGAAATAAACATGATATAGTAAAATCTAGAAAGACCTACTATGAAATCACTAAATAACATGACCAAGCACATGTGTACCTACACATAAAGTAAAACTAAAATAATACATGATCCACAACACCTCCCCCCTTAAAAAAAAGTTTGAATGTCAATGAGAACTTAGGTGGTAAATTCTGCAAGAATCACTCATGAAACTCTCGATAGTGCATCTGAAATTACATTGTCTTTGCCCTTGATATGGTTAATAATGATATTGTACTCTTGCAACAATAAAATCCACCTTGTAAGTCTTTGATTCTTGTTTGACATTTTGTGCAAAAATGTGAGAGGGTTGTGGTCAGTATATACAAGAATGGAATGTAAAGTAACATTCATTTTGTCAATTTCTTTGAAAAATAACAAACAACTCTATCTACACCATCATCATATTCTCGAAAAAAGTAGCCCTACGTCACTGGCATCAAAAGTAAGCTGAAGTTGCTTATCAAAATTTGAAGCTGACAGGGCAGGGCTGTTCATAAGAACACATTTGATTTTCTTAAAAGATTCGTCACAGTCATTGGTCCATGCAAAATTCCCTCTCTTTTGTATTAGATTGGTAATTGGACCAACAACTGACGAGAAATTTGGACAAAATTTTCTGTAAAATTCCGCCATTCCCAATAATCTCATTATCTCTTTCTTATTGGTAGGAATCGGGAACTTTGAAATAGATTCCACCTTGGCCATGATATGAGTAACAAAACCTTGACCTACCTTGTGACCCAAATATTCTACAGTCGCATGAAATCACTTTTCGCAAGGTTCACTGTGAGGTTTGCTTTCGCTAGTATGTCGAAGAAAGTATGCGTGATTCGGAGATGGTCATCCCAGGTGTCGCTGTAGATGATGACGTCATCGATGTACGCCTCGCATCCTTCGAGATGATTTAGGAGCAAATGAATCATCCCCTTGAATGTGGCTGGTGCGTTTTTCATACCAAAGGACATTACTTTATGTTGGTATAGCCCATCTGGAGTCGCACATGCCGATATTTCTCTGGCTCTCTCGGTAAGTGGGACCTGCTAATAGCCTTTAAGCAAGTCAAATTTACTGACAAATTTTGCACTGCCAATTCTATCGATACAGTCATCGATTCGTGGGATCGGATAAGAGTCCGTTTTGGTGACTGAATTGGCTTTTCTAAAGTCCGTACACAATCGGTAAGTTCCGTCTGGTTTCGGAACAAGAATACATGGGGAACTCCAGTCACTATTGCTGGCTTCAATAGTGTCATTTTCAAGCATGTATTGAATTTCTTCCCGCATGTATTGAAGTTTTATTGGATTTAACCGATAGGGATGCTGTTTGATAGGCGACGCATCACCTATAATGACGACATGATGAGATGCATTCGTCTTTTTTGGAACATTCGGAAAGATGGTCGTATATTCCAGCATTAATCGGTGCACTTCCTCTTTTTGATGCACGGTCAGATGTCCGAGTTTCACTTCCGGATTTGTTAGAATTTCAGAATTCTTCAAACGGACACTTTGAGCGAAGTCTTTTTCGACAGTCTCTTCGTTACATTCAGGTTCAACACAATTTTTTTAATGTATTCACATTGGCCAAAGAGGAAACTGGTTTTACAACATTTCGGTCACTTCTATCAAAATACTCTTTTAACATATTAACATGACACACTCGTTTTTCTTCTCGCGACCTGGTGTCTCAACCACATAGTTAACATCACTAATTTTACTCTCAATCTCATAAGGACCGACATATCTAGCTTGCAAAGGATGACCAGGGATGGGCAAAAATACAAGAACTTTATCGCCTGGTTTAAAAACTCTGTTTCTAGCATCTTTGTCATACCATGTTTTCATTTGTGATGTTTTGAGATTCTCTTGAGCCAATTTGCAAGCATTATATAATTTCACTTTGAAATTAGACACGTAGTCTAAGAGATTAAAATCGCTAGTCTCAGTCAACCGTTTTCCCTTCAACAACTTCAATGCCCCCCACCCGACCGTATGCCCAAAACCTAGCTCAAAGGGACTGAACCCAAGGGACTCATGAATCGCTACTCGTGCCACAAACAACACGAGGTGAACCCCTTCATCCCAGTCTTTTCCATACCGGTGACCATATATTTTCATCATAGTTTTAAGGGTTTGATGAAAGCGTTCAAGTGCCCCCTGGGACTCAGGATGGTACGCAGAAGATTTATACTGCCTGATACCTAGCTCATGCATAACCTGCTGAAACAACCCTGACATAAAATTCGAAGCCTGATCTGACTGAATAGCCTTGGGAGCACCTACAAAACTGAAAAACTTTGTAAGGGCCTTTACTATGGTCTTTGCCTTAATATTCCTAAGAGGTATGGCCTCAGGAAACCTAGTCGAAGTACACATAATTGTCAGTAAGTACTGATTCCCTGACCTAGTCCTAGGCAAAGGACCTACACAATCAATTAACACCCTACTAAAAGGTTCCTCAAAGGCTGGGATGGGTTGGAGGGGAGCAGGTGGTATAACTTGAATGGGTTTACCTACCATCTGACAATTATGACAAGACTTACAAAACTTAGACACATCTTTTCTCAACTTAGGCCAGTAAAAGTGACTTAAAAAATGCGTTTTAAAATTAAAATTGAAAAATGCGTTTAAAAAAGGAAAATTTTTTTTAGTAATTTTTGCCAGCAGAAATCAATCATGGTATTTTCGGTCACTGAATTTTTGAAATCGCCGACTGTAGATGAGTTCGAATTATTGAAAAAAAGATGATTTGATTGGTTTAGGTCTTCACTTGAAGTTAGATGTAAAATCTTCCAAGAGAAAACAAGAAATTAAAAATATTGTGGCTAAAGAGCTTTTGGCTGAGGAAATCTTTTCGTCATACGATTTTCCTGTTGAACCAGTTTCAAGCGAAACCAAAATGTCAAAATTTGACTTTGAATTAGAGAAAATGAAAAAAACAATTACAATTTGAAATTAGAAAAAGAAGAAAAAGAAAGACAGTTAGAAAAAGAAGAAAAAGAGAGACAATTTGAAAGAGAGAAACAGGAACGTATGCACGAGAGAGAACTCCAGTTTGAGCTTGAAAAGTTAAAAAGTTAGAGAAAAGCGTTAAGAAAAATCATGTTCCTTCGCCTGTCAAGTCTGAATTCGACGCCGCCAAGAACATCAGATTAGTACCAAAATTTCAAGAAAAGTCCGTGGATAAATATTTTCTACATTTTGAGAAAATTGCGGCCAATCTGAAGTGGCCACGCGATTTTTGGCCAACTTTGTTACAAAGCGTACTTATTGGCAAAGCGGCTGTAGTGTACTCGGCGCTCAGTATTGCTGAGAGTTCAGACTATGACAAGATCAAGGACACAATTTGAGAGCATATCAGTTAGTACCTGAGGCGTACAGACAAAAGTTTAGAAAGTAGAAAAAGTTTGAAAATAAAACATATGTTGAATTTGCTCGAGAAAAAGAAGATTTATTTGATCAGTGGTTTCGATCTAAGAAAATTTCAAATTCATTTGACAATTTGCGTTAACACATTCTGATAGAAGAGTTCAAAGAGTGTGTATATCAAGATTTAAGGACTCATTTGGAAGACAAAAATATTAAAACTCTTGAAGAAGCCGATGTTTTGTCTGATACGTATGCTCTCACTCATAAGAAAAAATTTGTGTCAAAATTTCAATCTAGCGATAGCGCAAAAACTTCAGAGTCTCAGTCGTCCATTAGTTCCCAGTCGTCATCTCAAGGTGGTTCTACGTCCGGTCCTAGGTCCGAGCGTTCTGAGGCATCCCCAGGGGGAGGGTCGCTTCCTACATGCAATTATTGCAACAAAAAAGATCATGCTATTGGTGAGTGTTTGAAGCTTAAGAAGAAAAAAGAACTTAAGCCACAAGCCTGTGCGTCTGTTAGAAATGATAGGAAAGCCTTAGATTTGATTTGTTCTGACACTCCTGAGATTCAGGGTTCTAAGTCCAGTACTGACGATTTTGTGGAGGATCATTATAAGCCCTTTTTGTCACAGGGATTTGTTTCACTCAGTGATTCTAGCGAAGCGTTGCCTGTTCAGATTTTGAGAGATACTGGTGCTGCCAAGACTTTATTGTTAGAGGGTTCATTGCCTTTGTCAGAGCACACTTTTACTGGTAGGTCAGTTTTATTACAGGGTGTGGAGCTAGGCGTCATTGATGTTCCCCTTCATAAAATTTATTTGAAGTCCGACTAAATTACTGGACCTGTTATCGTAGGTGTTCGACCCACTCTTCCCGTTCAAGGCGTTTCCTTGTTGCTTGGCAATGATTTAGCTGGCGGCAAAGTTGTAGCCGATCCGATTGTTTGTGAGAATTTTCCATTTTCAAAAAACGAACTTTACGTAAAGTACAAATATGCAGAGATTAGCAATCACGGACGATCGAGCCCCCAATTCTGTTATGGGTCAGAATACCCCAATACGCCAGCAAAACTCAGGCAAAGACTGAATATAAATTATTAAGTTTAATTATGTACAAAATATATATATCGAAAATGATTACAACTTACAGTACAATGTCCGGATCAAAGTGTCCGTTACGGTCCACAAAGTCTATCAAATATATGGTTTCCCGTAATTACATACGTTCTCGAAAGCTCGGTGTCCAAACGTTGTTAAATGGACTAAAGTCTCAACAAATAAAGTATCCCAGTATATCGAATGGATGAATGAATCGTGTCTACGAATGTGTACGAATGCCCCATCAACACAGTTCCTCGGAGGTATTTATACTTAATACCAATGAATTAAGCAGAAGCTTCTAGAACAATGACTCATTACAAATGATTAACAATAGAGTAAATTCTAAAAATCACAGTAATGTGATGATAATGATGTAACAAAGAACATACTGGAATATTCTCTAATGAAATAAACATGACATAGTAAAATCTAGAAAGAGCTACTATGAAATCACAAAATAACATGACCAAGCACATGTGTACCTACACATAAAGTAATACTAAAATAATACATGACCCACAACTCTATATAGAACACGTCATGGCGTCCATGTCAGGGACTCTGAGGATTTAACGGATGTGGTCAAAGGTTGTAGTCGGACTTTTCATATGTTAACTGTAATATGTTTGTTTCTGCCAGCAGCATTCAGTGTACGCAATCAACTTCTTCTCCTTAAGAGCCAATCCGGCATAAAACCATGCAAAATCGTAAAAATCGTCCAAAAGGGTGGTCAAAGTTTTACATTTTTATGTATATTTCTGTATTCTATGATGAAAAACATTCGAGAAAAAAATTATTTTAAAATTCATATATGTCCCGTTTTATAGTAATGGGCCAATTTTGTTTGTATGGCATAACGCCATTAACAGGGCTCAAAAACAACACTAAAATAGCCCTATTTTCATCGTTGAATAAGATTTGATTTTGATATGCAGTAATTCTTTTCATGATAAAATCAGATACTTACTCAATTCATCTTCATTATAGTACTCGCAAAGTAAAGATATACGAATTGACTTGCCACCAGGGGGCGCTCTAATACGACTTATATTGGGATTTGACAAAAGCGTCCCTATTTCGAACATGAATAACATCTATAAGAGAGAAAATTTTCCCACAAAATTTCAGTATAATAAAGTAAACGTATCATACTTTAATATATAAAAAAAACTGTCGCTGCCAAATGTATCTAAGATATGCAAATTTTATCAAGAATATTCATTATTTTGCGGAAAATGATTAAAAGATTTAATGGAAAAATGTTCAAAAGATAAGCATCTTTGATCATAATCTAGAAAAAAAATTTAAGATATTAACAAAATATGTTCTAAAAATGATGGAAATCGTTTCAGATCTTTTTCAATTTCCCTTATATAAGCCCCATCATTAATCTAGACGATTTTCGAGATAGCCCGGAATGACGCCACCGAGTCAGACTTTTAGTGATGACGTCACATGGTTAGGTTCCCTGGTAGCATGTAAACAATGACGATAAAATAAGAACTTGACACGGATAAACTATCGCATTAGATTATAACATTGATAGAGTTTAGCTCAAGATTGCATAGCAAATCTCATTCCCTCGTTTCTAGATGTGATTAGATGTACCCATCCCAACTCTTTTGAAATAATCTTCACAGATGTAAAAGAACGAGTCTCTAAAATAGTCGATGCTACTGTAAATACTGGTTAGAGCATCGAACCAATTACGGAAATGTTCCTGGTTCGAGTCTCCCTGGAGCAGGGGCACTTGATCTCACTCCTATTGAATTTGAAGACGTTTAACTTCTGAAAGCTCATCATAAAAGGATCACTATGCCACTGCTAGTTTCGTGTCATCAGATTTGTTACATGTAGATCTATTGTCCTGTAGACAACGGGTCGTTCGATGTACTCTTCTATGATCTCTCATTCTCTGTTATATGAACAAATTGTCCTGTCTGTGTATTGTTGACATGACTGTGGTATTTTCTTTAAAAAATGTTGAAAATCGGAAAGAAAAGTTTTCTTTACAGTCTACTCGCTGCTCTTTTCATCGATTTTCCAAATTCATTGTTTCATAGGAAATTGTGTTTAAAAAGTTCTTTCCTTTTGAAAACGATCTGTTGAATTGATAAAATAAACGTGTTTTTTTTTTCTTAAAATGTTAGGTTGATCTTTCCTATAAACATAACAATTTATTCGTATTTCAGAGAAAAAATAGACAGGTTGCACGAATTATCCTCACTTAAAGTAAATCAATGAATTAACTATATATCCAGTCCTTATTTTTTTTCGAGAAAACCTCGATCATTCTGTTATTTTCGTGCATAAAACAAGAAAAAAAAATTGTTTGATATGACTGTCTCTTTCTTGATTTCAACTCAACGTCAAATAGCGCTTTCAACCAAATCGGTCATCTATGGTTATGATGAGAAAAGTCTTTGTTTATTCAAGGTCAAAATAATTTGGGGCAAATTTCAGGGGCCCTGACAACCTCTCCGTCATATTTCTTAACCTCCACCTGCCCCCGGCCCCCCTCCCGCGTTAAAAAAGAAAATCGTACTAGAAAAAGCACTCTTTTCCCCGGAACCCCCCCCCCCCCCACCCCCCATCGTTCTAAATCCTTGCGTTTGTATAAGCTGTTTTGCTCCGTATTCATCCGCTCTGGTCCGTATGCGTGTAAATTATGAGAGTAATCACTTTCTTTTATAAAATCTCAATTCTTTCATAAAAGTTTATCTCCTTCATATCCTTAATTCAAGGTATTTCTCCTTCGAAGTATTGATATTATCTTGTACTAAAGCAGAGCGGTCTTCGTTCTATAAAAAAGTACTTTTAATGAAAAGAAAAAAAAAAGAGTTCATGGTACTCCATCTTTCAAAAAAAAAAAAAAACAATATTGAAAACCAAATAAAACACAAAACGAAACGAAACGAAAAAAAAAAAAACAAAAAAAAAAAACCGACACCCTCCCCTCCGAAAAAAAAACAAAAACAAAAACAAAATTATACAGAAAAGAAAGAGAAAAACTCCTGGGCTAACCTAAGGGCGTAGATCTACATGTATACATTATACGCCTTTCAAACATCAAAGAGATATATAATTTCATTTTATATATAACTTCTTTTCTGCAAAAGCGTAATTCTGACATTGTTAGTTCGTGCACTGAATATGAAAAGAAACGAAGAAATGATGTGAAGAAACAAAATACAGAATGATACAGAGAAGCGAAAAAGAGATAATTTCTTCGCTTCTTCGCATCATTTCCTCACTTCAATTTTTAAAAAAATTAATTAATTTTACAATATTTTGGAATGCAAAATTTTTCTTTTCAAATGAAAATATACATTCTCATTTGTATAAATTCAAATTTTCAGGCGAATCTAACGCATACATTCGCAGTTATAAACCTTTAAAAACGTGATTTTGAATTTGAGGTGCGCAGCTCTAATAAATTTCACTGGCGCCACCTACAATGTATTGAGTTTTTACAATTATAGAAGTATACGGAGATTTATTTATTAAAGAATCGACAATATTAGGGTCATTACTGCATATTTTCAAATAAAACTTTTTATGGCTCCTTTTTTCCTCTTTCTAGACCCTTTGGAATATATTTTACGTTTTCGATAAAATTTATTTTTATTCCCAACTATCGATTGCACAATTTTGAACAAAGAGTTTGACCTTGACCTGCGTGTGAAAAGACATGATCAAATCAGCTGTAGTCACAACTCGCCGCACATGTATGCGTATTTCTACGTGTGCAATGATTGAATCTTTGGGATTCCGTATTTTTCGTTCGCATTTTTCACCGCAAAAATTCACTTTGATGCAAATTTTAACTGTCTATATCTCAATACGTAATTATTTGGCATTGGTGGATTTTTTAGATATTTATAAGATCAAAGCAAAGAGTTAAAAGATGAAATTTGAAAAAAATCAAACTTCTCTTACAAAAGATATTGGTGCGTGAAAAACGTATAAAACGTCATTTTCTCGTTAAGCTGATTTTTAATGCATATTTTAACTGTCTATATCTCGATACGTAATTATTTGGCATCGGTAGATTTTTGATATATTTAAAAGATTAAAGCAAAGAGTTGAAAGATGAAATTTGAAAAAAAATCAAATTTCTCTTACAGAAGATATTGTTGCTTGAAAAACGTCTAAAACGTCGTTTTTTCGTTAAGCTGATCTTTAATGCATATTTTAACTGTCTACATCTCGATACGTAATTATTTGGCATCGATGGATTTTTGATATATTTATAAGATTAAAGCAAAGAGTTAAAAGATGAAATTTGATAAAAATCAAACTTCTCTTACAAAAGATATTGGTGCGTGAAAAACGTCTAAAACGTCGTTTTTTCGTTAAGCTGATCTTTTATACATATTTTAACTGTCTACATCTCAATACGTAATCATTTGGCAGCGGTGGATTTTTGATATATTTATAAGATTAAAGCAAAGAGTTAAAAGATGAGATTTGATAAAAATCAAACTTCTCTTACAGAAGATATTGGTGCGTGAAAAACGTATAAAACGTCGTTTTCTCACTTAGCCGATATTTGCCTCTTTTCAAGTAACGTTGTGGCTGTCTTTGGAAATTTTTTTTCATACATAATATTATCCTAAGATAGAATAAAATGTTATATTTCAATATATCAATAACAATATTTACTCCAATTCAATTTATACTTAAAATTTTAGAGAAGTACATCAACGAAAATAGGGATATTTCTACGTCCTTTTTGTAAATTTGGCGGGAAAAATGATGGGGTGGTATATCTCTGTAACCATGGATATTTGAACAAAAATATTTGACAGAATTATTCCTAGTCATGTATCTATTAAAATAACTTAAAATCATTAAATTTGGTTACTAGGTCATTTGGACCAATTTGCATGGTTTTATGCCGGATTGGCTCTTAAAATGGTCATACTCCATTCCTTATTAGTAAAAATTTGTCAATATTGAAATATATATTCTATAGTACCAATTTTACTGTACTAGACACGTGTTTCGGTTATTAAATCCTCGTCAGTACTACTTCATGTCAAACAATATCAATAAGGCAAAGTGAATTTTCCTGGCGCCATCTACAATATAGACTTTTAATTTCCTTTGCCAAAATGAGAGGCTCCAAATTTTGTGTTTTGACGTTCTAGTGATATTATCGTGTGTTTTTTTTTTTGCGGTTTGTAGTTTCTTTTTATGCCATTTGTGTATCACTTTCTTGTGGGTTTAATTTGTTTTGCTGGGTGAGTGAAGGGTGGTCATGATGGAGATCATCCCCCCTTTCCTTTAGAGTAGATAAGCAAAAACCGGAACGCATAAGTTCGCCCTTATTGTAACGCGTATAACTTTACTTTAATGAGAAAAGATGCTGAATCAGTGAATGATAATATACTACTATGCTTTCAAAAACTTTCGTCCTCTCGCAGAGTCGCTGCAGAGATGCTGGATATTGCCATTTACATTTTTTTCCGAATGCAAGTTGACGCATAAGCTATACTCAATCTTTGTTTACAAGTTAAATTTATTGACATAAGTTTTCGTGAAGCAGATTACGAAATAGCATCAACAACTCGGCTAAACCACGGAATCTTTTAGGAAAGCCGATATTTCTGTTTGAGTATTTTGTTTACTGTGCTTCTATGACGTCATTGATGTCATAGCGCCAAATCGCTAATGTCACTTTGACGTCGTGAGATTTTCCTTTAATGGACGAATTTTGCTTGACGTAAACGTTTTTGAAAAGGTCAATAATCCGGCCGAAGTATTCCCATGGGCGATTTTGTGTTCTGCAATCCTGATGGTGTCACGCTATTGAATAATTTTGAAGTGCGATATTGAGTGTTTTTCTTTATTGAAATGTTGTAAAATAGGCTTTGGACGATTGTGTCTGATATCTGCAGAGGCCTGGGTGGGGGACCACCTACCCTCCCACATAAGACCCTTCGCCGAATCGAATCTCAGATTCGGCGAAGGGTCTTATGTGAGAGGGTAGGTGGTCCCCCACCCAGGCCTCTGCAGGGGGTTTTTCTCCGGGTACTCCGGTTTCCTCCTGCTCCTTGGACTCCCTCACGCCAACATCTGAGCCAACGTGAGACATTAATATAAGTTCTGTAACTTTTTTGTTAAAAGTTGTAAAATAAATAAAGTTTAAATTTTTTTTTATCTGCGAGATGTTCTTTTTTTCTTTTTTTTTTTTTTTTGGTCGATATGCAATGAGTTATTTAATTTTGCATTTAACCTTTTTCTTATAAAATTAAAATTGCTTGAAATAAAAAAAAAATGCCGACTTCTAGCTGAGCACTGTCTACTGAGTCCTTTAAACTATCTCGTTAATATAAGTTTTCAAAATCAGACACCTTTTGTTTTTGCTTATAGTATTCCGTGACTGGAACCCCCCCCCCCCCCCACACACACACATCTAATCTAATATTTACCTGTCTATGTCAAAACAGGGACGTATAAAGAGCCATATCTTTATTATTTTAAGCCCCCCCCCCCCTATTATGTTCATTTGCTGGTCAAGACCAATTTTACAAATGCTTCCGTATTTGTACTCGCCTTTTTGTTTGGGGCAATTATCAAACAGACAGTTTTGAAAGATAAGAAGATAAACAGTCATAGTCTATAATGCAAGAGAATAATAAAGCCTGTGTTTGTGAAACAAGAATGCCCCCGGTGGCATCTTTGTCAGTGTAAACACTCTTTTCTGTTAAGTACATGTATGTGAAATGTCAAGGTCAGGGTCAATTGGTTACAAATTTTCGACGGAAAAATCTTGTGACAAGGAATACACATGTGAAATATCAAAGCCCTATCACTTACCATTCACAAATTATTCCCAATGTTAAACGTCTTTAAATTCAATAGCATCATTTAAAACCTGATAAATTTACAGCATGGACCAGACATGCACGTTTCGGGTACTAAACCCTCGTCAGTGATCCTCAGTCTAAAAATGTAATATGGCCAAAAAAGTATGACAATTATGATGTCCAAAAATGTACCAAAAGACGTAGCAGAATGGGTGGGATATGATGCCACAGGACCCACGTTTTAGAAATTTCAAGAAATTTTGCAACAGAAAATTTCAAATGCGTTGAATAGACAGACGATCAACCGAAGTTGATCGAACTTGGCTACAGTTTTTGTAAAGTAGGTTAAAGGTCAAGGTCCAGGTCACGAGGTCATAAATTTTGGTATCAATGGAAAGGTCTTGATACAAGGAACACACATGTGAAATATGAAAGCCCTATCACTCTCTATTCAAAAGTTATGCCTAAAGTTAAAGTTTTTGAAAAGTATGTCAAAGGTCAAGGTCACGATGTCAAAAATGTTTGTATCATTGGAAAGGTCTTTTCACAAGGAATACACATGTGAAATATCAAAGCCCTATCACTTGCCATTCAAAAGTTATGCCCAATGTTAAAGTTTTTATAAAGAAGGTCAAGGTCACGTAAAAAATTTTGTTATCAATTGAAAAGTCTTGTCACAAGAAATACACATGTGAAATATGAAAGCCCTATCACCTCCCATTCTAAAGTTATGTCCAATGTTAAAGTTTTTCAGACAAAAAAGACAGACAGACAGACAGACAGACGGACATGTAAAAACTATATGCCTCCGAATCTTTGATTCCGGGGGCATAAAAAAGAAAGAACTTTTTTTTATTTTATATAGTCATATTTATTTCCTCTCCGCTCGCACAAAAAGGCTTTGCCTAGATTCATATTGATTTATTTTGTCATACACCCCCGTATATTTCGACGTTGAAGTCCAAAAATACTGTTCATTCGTTTGTCAATTCTTGCCGATAGTTTCTTGCTTATATATGCCAAAGCATGATTATCAATAGTAAGAATATCATCAAGATGTTTCGAGGTATTCTTAAAACGGTTCAAACGGTTCAAATACTTTTTGGCATATTAAATTGTTTTGATTCGAGGATCACTGACGAGGGTTAAGTATCCGAAACGTACATGTCTGGTCCATGCAGCCAATTTATTTGTTCTTAAATTATGCTTTTCAATATGAAGACGTTTAACATTATGATAGTAAATACTCATCATTGCTACTTTATAATGCCGTCAGACATATTAAACTGATTTTATTACTCCCTCTTGTTTTTACTTTTTGACTCTAAAATTGTGCATTTCATTTGCAATAAAATGCGCGACTTCAAAATACATCAAGGGGCGCAAGGTTAGACATTGAAATACGTACATTTCAACCATGAATTATATTAATAAATGTTTTGACAATCTTCCATCCGATCCGTAATTATAAGAACAACATAATATGATGTGAAAATAACATACCTTGGTCCGAACAAATCATATTGCAATGTTTTGCAATCTGTATTCTGCCCGATGAATGATCCATATATATATTGAAATCTAATCCCCCATTAAATGTTATCTGCTTTATGCAACCCATGAACACAGGAAAGAAGGCATCTGCTATAAAGCCTATCTTTACTTTGAAACCTGGAAAGTCACTAAGAAAAGGATTAAACTCCTGTCGTACACATTTTGAGGTATCTATTTTACAACATTCTGTGTAAACATAAATGATACCCGCTTCACCACTCAATGAGGCACTTAGCCTGATTGAATACCATTCGAAGTCGCTAACAGTTAGTTGTAATTGAACTGATTCCACACTGCCAACGGTCAAGAATAGTTTCCGATTGTAGACTATTAAAAGTATTGATGGGTCATACCAAGATGAGATTCGTAATAATTCAGAAAATGACATACAGGTTCGAAAATGAAATGAGATGTTGAAGTTGTACTCGTAAAAATAACCATCATCATCGGTCATATTCCGTATTTCCATCCCACGATCATTTCTTTCCCTGGGAGTCGAAGATGAAAACTTGTACACAGTTTCTCCGTTTTCTTCTCCAACTGAAAGTAAATCAAGTTTTTTTAATCAGTTTAAGCATGCGAGTTTAAGGCATCACAAAATATATTTAAATATGTGAATTTATAAGATTCGGCAATAATTCATTTATTTATACCCTCCTCGGGTGAAAACATGCATCAGCTATCTACAGTCGGCAGAGCACGGACTGTGTATCCATGCCTTTTGTTTTTATATCCATTTGTATATCTATTTGTATGTGTGTTTCTTCGGCCCCTGCGTCTTGTGTATGTTGATATGGTCATCTTACAGTGAGGATGTTATTTTACACCACAATTGTTGGTTCCTCGAGACTTCTGGGTAATCGGAAAAGGGGGAGGACTGTGCGCACGTAATCCGGATAACTACACCGTCTGCTACTGGCGCACTGGATGCACGTCCTAAGTCGGCACTGATTGTCCATTTGTCTCGTTGGCTTATGAGTAGTCATTTGTGTTTGATGTTTCTATGTTATTTGGTGTACCTTGTACATTTTACGTCCCTTTCTGTGTGTGTCTGCTCTGTGTTTTGCATTGGGCGTTTTTGGGTTTTGCTGGTGGTGTTGCAACTTGGTGTTGTTTGAGATCTCCTCCTTTCTTTCACAGCATATCAAATATCAGTGATACTCACTGCCAAGACGGGCGGAGGTCAAATAAGAAAATATGAAAACTTTAATTCTGAACATGACCCCCAGAATATAACAAATACTGGTTTAATAACAGGGTTATGCGTTTTGGGTATGTCGCTTTGTTTTATAAAATGTTTACTCATAATAACCATTGTAGAAAAGTATTTAAACTAATTTTATGACAAACAATCAACCAATTGCAACAGTGATTCAAACGAAGTGAAGGAATCTAATGGTGTATCAATATTTTAATGACAAATGATAAGTACAACACATGTACATTTCATTAAACGTTGTCTCATAATCGAGATAACATATGATTTAACACAAAAAAATGATTATGCCAGGAACTTAGAATATACGAAGTGCTAAATGTGACCTAAAAAGAATAGGTACAAATCTTCACGACCCTGCACACACCGAGCGGAATAATCTCATACGAAAGTGACACATTAATGACATCAGTCAAAACTACAAACCACAAAAAGACGCAATATTCACTAGAACATCAAACAAAGCAATCGAAACAAGCGTACAGAGACATCTAACATTAATGACAACACATAAATGTAAGGAGACAAATGTGCTCCCGGCGCCGACTTTGGACGGCCCTCTGCTATAAGCAAATGATGTTATTATCCAGATTACGTGCGCGCAACCCTCCCACGCATCCGGATACACAGAGGTCTCCATAGACGCACAATTGTTGTATAAACATAAAACTTCTCACTATTAGTCATTTGCGAGTGTTTGATTTTTTCACGTTTAATAAGTTATTTTAAAACCATGTATTTATGTAATAATATCTAAACAGGAGATAAAACTTTTATACATATTAATAGCTATTCTCTGTAAGCATTTGCACTTTTATGAAGGACGCATGGCACGGCATGTCTCAGATTTTGATAAAATTTGTACGTAAGGTTGTGTCTGACCCAAAAGTAAAAATTCATTAAAAATTTTCTTAATGTCACATCCGGTTGCCATGGAAACGGACTTTGAATATTGAAAAAATGCATTTTTGGGCGTTTTTGAAGTCACATACATAATTTATGCAGCATAACCCAAAACAAACACTAATGAATTATCAGTACCCTATCATTGCTCTTTCAAGTTAAGTAATAATAATGTTGGGTTTATGGTCTTATCTATATGTTTCCATAGCAACAACACAGGTACCCTATCAAAATAGTATTTTTGGCATTTTTTTCAAAATTCAACGATAAATTACTTGCATTTTTGAGTTTTTTATGCAAATGAAAGCAATTTTGGACAATATTTAGAGTCCTTTTTATACTAGATCATTGAATTTTAATTCAAAGTGATGAAAATTAATTAATGTATTCAAGTAGATCTTTCATTACACGAAAGAAAATTTTTTTAAAAAGTTCAGGAAATAGCTCGTTGCTATGGGAACGATTGTGTAAAATTGCACACAGACCCACTTTGAGTCCTTGGATACGGACATCAAAAGTTAAGTAATCTGAAATTTTTTAAATCTGAAATAAAGTTTAGACTTTGCTTTATCTAATATGTAAAAAAGGTTGTGTAAGCCTGTTTCGTTTTTTGAGGAAACGACTTCGAAAAACAACAAAAAATGCTTAATTTTGTAATGAATGGCCAAATTACTATAGCAACCATTAATTATTTGAATCTTTTTTATTATATTTTGATAGAGGCTTACTTGATCTTTATTGTTATTAAATTTGAACTTCCTGGGATTAATAATTACTGTTTTATGAACATAATAAAAAATGGTTGCCATGGTAACATATGTTCCCCATAGCTTTTTCACGGGTTTTGAAATAGCTCTTTGTGTTGGATATTTCCCAACAATTTTTATCTGTTCATCATGATGCAAAATTTTTTTAAATGACTCTGAAGTTGCAAAATAAGTAATATTAAAGACCATAGTTACCATTGCCAAGGTAACTTATGTACATAGCAACAAGTGGGTTTATCTTGAATTTGCTCATTTTATAAAATAAATCCTATTTCCTTATTATATACCCATCAAGAGAAAAGAAAAATTGGAAAATACAAACAGCATTTTGAAATCAATATATCAAAAATTAGCTAATTATGTTGTCATGGTAACCAGCCTTTTTACAATACAAGACACTACTAGTGAGTTTATTTAAAATTTTATGTCCTAATCTTTAGGATGCATAAAAATCTTCCATTGATGTCACATATAGACCAAATTATAGAGCCTCAAATAAGCTCAATTTTGCCAATTTTTCAACTTTAAAGGCCGTTGCCATGGTATCCAGATGACCTAGAATTAATTTTTTTGTCAAATTTTCCATTTTTCATTGGTCCCTACTTATGTGTGAAATTTCATGAAAATCGGAGACCATGCGTGCCGAAATTGTTTAAATGCTTACAGAGAATTGCTATTAACTAAATGAAATATGAAAACGACCTCCTGTAATTAAATTGTATTTTTTATCTGTCGTAATAATTTTAAAAAGCAAACGTATACATGTGGTTCACTACGTGTTTCGTAGTAATCCCACGATGCAGCAAACTTCATTCATTGAAATAGCGCGCTCACTCTGAACTGAATATAGGACATATTCCGAAACTTGCCGAAATGCTGTGTATCTAAGAAAAAAATGTCTATAAAATAATAATTTCAGAGTCAATATATGCAAGTTATATATAGATGTTCAAATGGTAACTTATTTCAAATCATTTTACGGCAAAATTTCTTTTTGACAGTTTAATCCTTGCGAGACCATATGTAACTAAGCCCTCGAAGGTTCTGATTGGTTCATAAAATCATATGAATATTCCTGTCAAAAGTTAATTGAACAGGACCCTTAAAGGGTGTACATGTACTCCAGACCCTAACGACGAAGGAGAAGGGTGGTTTGTTTTAATGAGATTGGAATTTGATAAGACATTTTGCATTATTTTTCTACATAATCCCCTTCAGTATCTATACACTTTTGCCACTGGTGTTTAAGGGTCTTAATAACACTCTTAAAGAACTCCTTATCTCGACTGATCAGAAAACCATCCACTGCAAATATGACGTCATCATCGGACTATAAGTGGGTGCCAGAAATAGCTTCAATCTTTAATTTTCGGGGATAGATGGAAGTCTGATCGAGCAAAATCAGGTGCTCAATTAGATTAAAAACAGAATTATGAATGGTAGCCATGACTTGTGAAGAGGACAATTGTCCTGATTGAACAACACACCTTTTAACTAGTGATCTTTCCGGGGCGCTCCAGTTCAATATTTTTCCGTAACTGTGTCAGAAGTAAAGCAAAGTATGTGCCATTGATCACTTGTCCTTTTTATACGACCATCACTCACGAGACGTATTATTTTATGGCAAAGTCCGTCCGTCAGTAAGTCTGTCTGTCCGTTTGTCCTTTTGCTTATGGAACGCAAAAACTTGAATATGCTTCAACTGATTTCCACGATATCAATATTATAATTGGACTGTGGAGAGGAAGCAGCATTTTGATTTTCAGGTCCATCCGATTTGTCGTTACATAGTTATGGGACTTAGATTTTTTAAGTACTGAGAAAATATACTAAAATAGTTAAAACTTATTCAAAAATTCTATTCTTATGTAAAATGTTTTGAAAATTTGTAAACATCAAGAAAAAAGGATGTTCTTTTGCATATGTTACGGGGTTTTTAATTTTTTGTCGTAAAACTTTGTAATTATGTGTAATAGGAAGGGAGGGTTAAACTAAGGACATTATTAAAGTATAAGGTGCATGGAACGCAACTTGAATATGCGTCAACGGATTTTCATGATATTTACGCATTTTGATAAAACTGTGGAGAGGAAGCTGCCTTTTATTTTCAGGTTCATCCAATATGTCGTTACGGAAATATGAGACTTAGATTTTTTCTAAATTCCGTGAATAGAAATATACTTAAATAGTTAATATTGCTTTAAAAATCTATTTTTGGGTGAAATATTTTGAATATTTGCATACTTTAAGAATAAAGAATCTTCTCATAGATATGTAACGGGATTCTTTTTAATTTAATTTATTTTATTTTATTATTGTGATCAGACTGTGGAGAGGAAGCCGTCTTTCGATTTTCAGGTTCATCCGATTTGTCGATAAAGTGTTAGAATTTTTATATACTGTGAAGATATACTAAGAAAGTTAAAATTATTCAAAAATCTTTTTTCGGGTGAAATGTTTTGAATTTTTTTTTATTCTTCAAGAAGAAACGATGTTCTGTTATATATATGACGAGTTTTTTTTTTTCGCGTAATTGAAAAATTATATGTGTAATTGGAGGGGGTGTTACATGACAAATATGGATAATGACCATATCCCTGTATATGTAAAAACATGTTAAGCTAAGGGCAAAGTATAGGTACATGGAACGCAATGACTTTAATATGCGTCAACAGATTTGCATGATCCTTATACTGTGTGATCTAACTATGTAGAGGAAGCTGCCTTTCGGTTTTCATGCTCACCTAATTTTTCGTTACGGAGTTATAGCACTTAGATATTATGATGTTGTTAAAATAAATCCCAACGGGCGAATGTTGCCACGTGAACGTAGGCTTTAATGGAGTTAATCTATCAGCAGAATACATTCTGCATCCCAGATAAACGGGGCTCACAACATATCAATCAGCCCTCGTATCTAAATGGATTAAAATGATGTGGCATGCTTTTAACAGTCTGTGCCCTGCTTGCTGAAGCGAGCTCAAGATAATTCACAACACTTACCTTTCAGATTTGCAAAGACTGTCGTGATGGTAATTGATAATAATACGAATCCAGCAGTAAGGCAATACATGCTATTATCTTTCAAAAATTATGCCGCTTTAAGATTGACGGATCTTATAAGAGGAACACGTGATTATCAAGCTGTTTATATGAGCAAAATGATGAGCGGATGTTTAGTGACGATTTATTTAATGGACGATGGAAATGTTTCGATCAAACATGAGCCAATAGTGTTGATGTTTATTATAAGAGGAAATAATTCATCGATATCCCGTACTTCGACAGTATCCAATTATATGCTTTATTCAAACTTTATATCCTTTTAAAATATAACAATCAAGAAACCTTGAATTTTATTGTAGAGTACAAAAAAAAAATCGATTCATTGTATCAATATGAAACCGAAGAATACGTATGTAGAAATAAAAAGTAAGGATGTACTTGAAATGTGCGTTCTTCAGGCCTTAAAGGGTAAAGGAGTAAATACAAACTTAAGTCAACATGCGTCACGTGATGTTCATTGGTACCCTCAAAAATCCATTCTATGTCATTCGTGTTTCGTGTTTCTATTTATATTTGCTTCGTTTATTCCATTTTGATGGTACATTTTGTGTGATTATTTCATTGCGTTCGCTATTTGTTTACGTAGTTATTTAGTGTACATACATGTCGTATCATTGAGCGAAAAACGAACAAAATCCGGAAATCATAATATAAAAATCACGATTAAAAGAATTTCAAATTCTTGAAGAATATATATAAAACAGAACTTTCAGGAGAAAAATACTCGGACAGACGGAGACAACAACACAGAAACATAAAGACGAACGTATTGTAACGTGGCTGATAAAACATCTTGACTAGAAAATATTAAACATATTCAAATATAGACCGAGAATAGGCCAACATTTTATTCTTAAGTTGTTTTTTTTTTTTTTGGGCCTGATGCAAGGGCATTTGGAAAGTGGTAGAATTTAAAATTATACAATTTTTTCATTATCTGCTCATATTTCGATTTTTTTCTATTGGTTGTTCCATTATTTACCTTTGTGTATTTGATTTTGCGATTTTCAAGTCCATTAAGTAAGATTGCTCTCAATTTTCTGTGATTCAAAAAACATTTTTGTGGTGTTTGCAGGAAAGATCTTCCAGTAAATTGTCGGAATTCAAATCGGGACCGATTGTGCCCCACTCCTTGCCGACATTTTCCTTTACTTGTACGAAGCTGAATTCATTCAATCGTTGGTCTCTGAAGGGAAAAGATACTTAGCTTCTGACTTCAACTTCACTTATAGATACATAGACGATGTGTTGTCCATCAATAATCCAAAATTCGCGGATAACCTGTGCATTATCTATCCTTCGGAGCTTGAAGTCAAAGAAACTACAGAGAGAAATAATTCAGCATCCTATTTGGACATAATGTTGTCCTACGACACTGATGGTCACATGGACACCTCACTCTATGACAAACGTGACGACTTCAAGTTAAGCATTACAAACTTTCCGTTTCTGAGTAGCAACATCCCTTCATCGCCTGCTTATGGCGTGTTCATATCTCAGTTGATACGCTATGCCAGAGCAAGTACCAAATATACGGATTTTGTTCTGAGAGCTAGGCGTCTTTCAGATAAGCTTCTCAGTCAGGGATATGTTTGTGACCGACTAACATCGTCACTGAGGAGGTTCTAAGGTCGATATGGGGAACTCGTCATACACTTTGATATCCCACTCTCCAGAATGGTGGACGATATTCTGTCATAGACCATTTGAACCATCCAACCAAAGACTGTACACTTTGTCTTCCGAAATGGAAGTAACCGGGTGTGGCAGTTCTAATGAATTGAAGCGGCTGGTGTTGCATGCAAGCAGGAGATGCTTACTCTACCTGGGCACCTGGTCTTACTCCCATATCGGGAGTTTGGTTCTTTTTATGTGGTGGAGGTTTTTGTTTGTTTGCTTTGGTTCCTGTTTTATCCTGATTTTGTATGCCTTCGGTTTCTGATTTTCTGAATTATCGATTTTGTCCTCTATACAGGGATATGGTCATTATCCATATTTGTCATGTACACAGCCAATTGTATCTCACATGAAATTCATATGAAATGAGCATCATGTAAATTTCACATGAAAGCTCATGAGAATTTCATATAAATTTTACATGAAATTTATGTGAAAAAAATTCACATGAATTTTACATGAATTTTTCCTTTGTCCTTCATGCAAAATTGACTTTACATGCAATTCATGTCAGAAACTTTACATGAATTTTATGTGAACATTTTCATGTTAATTTTATGTTCTTGCTCATTTCACATAAATTTCATGTGAACTTTTACGTAAATTTCAATGTAAATTTCACATGAATATCATATGAGAAACAATTCGGTCTTTTCGAAATACAGAGTTACTTCCCATTTGTGCAGGTATCTGACGTCAACGCATTGTGACGTCATCAAATTCTATGGAAACAAGCGTGAAATTCAGGGAAACAGTGTCACATATATGACGTTTTCAAAGGAATTTAATGACGTCACAGTGCTTTTACGTCAGATACCTGCACAAATCGAACGTAGGCCTATAAAATCGAAAAGACGGAATTGGCTGTGTATTGGTATAGCGAACGTACGTAGCGCAAGCCTCAGACAGTGCAGTACATGCATTTAATATATCATTTTCATTTTCATGCATGAACATCAATGGCAGGTGGGGCTAGCCAAAGGGGGATGCTTACTCCTCTCGGACACCTGGTCCCACCTCAGCTTGCTAGGGGTCCATCGATTCTCAATTTGGTGCTCTATTGTGAGTGCTGTTGAGATTAACGTCAGGATCTTCTTTAACTCATTAATGATGATGTAATCTGTGACGTTATCAATTGAAAGGAAGACATACACAGACGTTGCTACTTTTACCATAGTTTTTACCTTCTGAAAGTTCACATTTGTAGTATTAATGTGGAAGTGTTCCAACCCTATACCTTCTTCAGAAAATTTCAAACCAATTTTCATGCACCAGACACGTGTTTCGAATACTAAATTATCATCAGTGATGCTTCCAGCCAAAGTGCTTTCCATAAGCAATCAAAATTAATTTCACTAGCGCCGTCTTGTGTTATCTTTAGGATTTAAATTTCTGCATTTTCTTTACAGAGAGTGCGCGGCTCCAAAATTCCTGTAGGGTCGATTCAGTAGCATGTCTAAATAAAATCAATGTTCAATATAGCAATAGAGGGATGGTGCTAAGATGTTAACCTCCTTGAATTTCGATGATATTTTTCGATGAAACGACAAGTTTCCGAAATAGCAAATAAAAAATATAGATATAATGTCACATTGATAAAGAATCAAAACAAAGCTTCTTTCAGGCGACAGAGCTGGAAAGACGTACAGCAATTTTGAATACACTTGACAAACATCAAGTCACGGGGAACGATTTTAACTTCTCCACACTGCATCATGAAATAAGTGTTCATATCAATAAGAGACAGATTGGAATGGATTTCCCTGTAAGCATGCAATATGTGTTTCTAAGATGTAATCGGGATATACGTTGATATAAATCTTAATACCCTAATCACGTGGGCACTATATTTAACTTCTTTAAAGGACGGACATCTGCCACGCAAATAAGTTAAAGAAGATCCTGACGATAATCTCAACAGCACTCACAATAGAGCAGAAAATTAAACAACGACGGACCCCTAGCAAGCTAGAAGTGGGATCAGGTGCCCGGGAGGAGTAAGCATCCCCTGTTGGCTAGCCGCACCCGCCGTCGATGTTAATGAAGCATGGAAATGAAAATATATAAGATTCATGTAGCAAATGGTGTTATTATCCGGAGTACGTCCGCATTGCCTTCGCTTACCAAGTGAGAGTGGTCGATTGGGATTATACAGTCCTGACTGTAATGAATACCTGGACGTGGATGTGTGTACATGTTTGGGAAAACCATGTTGGTATCAGAAATTGTATTGATCTTACATACGATTCATCGTTTGCAGACTCTGAATAAATCGTTTGATCCTTTCGAATTCAGCTCAAATACGCCACCAATTTGCCAACATTTTAATTCAAAGTTTCTCGGGGAGACCTCCGACCCCAGCAAAATTTCATATTCTCCTCAGAGGACTTCGTAGCTCATCCCTATCCATGATGACAATAGGATTATGATCAAACATGCTTTGAATAATTTTATAATTTTTTATATTTTTAAACGTAAGAGCTCTTAAAATCCTAAATGATAAAAATCGAAAAACCTAGAAAAATTTGGAAGTTTTGGTTTTGAATCAAAAGTTTTACATATTTCTTTACTTAAAGATCTAAACTTCCAAAAATATTTAAAATTTGAGATTTTAGAGTTTTGATTATAATGTGAAATATCTAAAACTCTAAAACATTCCAAAATTATGATTTGTTAAGTGTAAACCAGACTGCTTTAGAACTGTATACAAACAGCGAAATATAAAAAAAGGGTTTTTGAATATCTTAAAGTTAAGATTTTTATTCAGATTAAACATTGAAGGTTTAATTTTGATCTAAGTATCAAAAATCTAAACTTCTAAAACGTTTTCGAAAAACGACTTGTTAAGTGTTAATGTTAAACGTCTTCAAATTGAATAGCACCATTTAAGAACAGATAAATTGGCAGCATGTCACATGGACCGATGAACAATGTTTCCTTTGTTTCCAATTCGCATTGTTCCAAAACGTGCCAAATTATATATAGATCTTTGAAAGCTGATGTCGGCGCAAATCTTTAAATTACAAATATGGACAATAACGATATCCCAATACACAGTACAAATAAATAATTCAGGACAAAAAAGGAACCAAAGCAAACAAATCTCCTCCATATGAAAGGAAGCGATCTCTTAATATGGGAGTGAGTGAGATCAGGTGTCCGGGAAGAGTCAGCATCTTCTGCTTTCATGACACTCCATTTGGCTGAAAAATCATATTCGGTCACTTCCAGGTTGGACGATACACGTATATTCTGTTGTTGGATGGCACAAATCGTCTATGATAGAATGCCATCCAACATTCTGGACGATGGGACGCCAATAGTGTATGATGAGTCCCCTGTATTGACCGTTGAATTTCCTCAGTGACGATCTAAGTCTATCACAAACGTATCCTTGACCGAGAAACTTATCTGAAAGACGCCTAGCTCTGGCATATCGTATCAATTAAGAAATGAGCACTTCATATGCAGGCGATGAAGGGATGTTGCTTCTCAGAAATGGAAAGTTTGTGATGCTGAAACTTAAGTATTGTTTGACTGATTCCTATAAAACAGTTAAACTATACAGATTTGCCATTAAAAGCACAGCATCTGCACAGATGCATACCATAAATTAACCCAAGTAAAGTCTCTTTGTATTGATCTAATACAGCCATTGAACGCTGTATTTGTTTAGTGCAATATCTTCAAATCATATTTCGCATTTTAATGTTTAAACTTTACACTTCTTAACAGCTAAAATTCTTTTATGTAAAAAAACAAAAAAACTATGGAAATCCTTAACCGACATGCATGTTGATATTTGTATATGTGTTTCTGTTCTTTGGGGGGGTGCTCTTTGTTTTTGCTCTGCTGACATCTGATTAATGTACTGTGGAGGAAGAAATTTGTGTCCGTTAATCACGTCATATAGTCTCTGGTAATCGATTAATTCTATTTTTTGAATTTGACTTACAAAAGAATCTTGGTATCTGCATTGCCAGATTATAGTTTATCGGGATGATCAGTACAATAATTTCTCCCAATTTATTTCATTTGCATGAAATCTCTATTTCACAAAAGAGATGTTCCTCCTCTTTGTAAAAAGCAAAGAGCACGACGCAATAGTGCAATAAGTGCACATGTAAAGGAGAAAACAAATGACGTTTCATGGCTTCGATGTAAAACGCTATTTCATGATCTCTTTTTTTTCATTTTTCGACGTTTAGGTTTAAAGTAAAACATAATTCGAAATTTTAAACTTTGTAAAATTTTGATATTTTGCAAGAAAAATCTACACCTCTGGAAATATGGTTTTTCTTAAAGATATCGAATATCTTTAATTCTTTTACACTTTAAAATGATTATTTAAAATTGTTGAGTATGAAACGGATTGCCTGAATTATTTAAGCTGTACACAAAAAATCTATGTGAATTGGTTTTGAATATTTGGAAGTTTATGCTTTTTCGTAAATTGCTGATTGTAAATAGGTTTAGATTTTTTTAAATGTTAGTCAACAATTATCTACAAATTCAAAATGTTGAAATGTTTTACGTGTTACACCGACCTTGAATATCTTATTGTAATAAATGTTGAATGGTTAAAGCCATTGTCCAACAATCCCCAAGACGTCACGGAGACAATTACAGCTAAATGTTTATCTTTGAAATAGACATTTTCCCGGCATGTATTTCTTCTTCCTATGAAGTTTGCACTCATTGGTTTGTATTTTTGAGTTAAAGTATATTTCTGTATTTAATACATGTACATGTATGTTTGATCAGTATGTTCAAACTCATCTTACAGGTTCTTTTTTTTTAAATAAAAAAGCTTTTTACGTCTATTTTTCGTTTGGATCTTTACGACGCAAAAATTACTTTGATGCATAATTTAACTGTCTATATCTCGATACATAATTATTTGGCATCGGTTGATTTTTGAGATATTTATGAGATAAAAGCACAGAGTTAAAAGTGAAATTTGAAAGAAATCAAACTTCTTTTACAAAAGATATTGGTGCGTGAAAAACGTCTAAAACGTCGTTTTCTCGTTAAGCTGATTTTTAATGCATATTTTCACTGTCTATATTTCGATACTTAATGATTTGGAATTGGTAGATTTTTGATATATTTAGAAGATTAAAGCAAAGAGTTGAAAGATGAAATTTGAAAAAAAAAATCTCTTACAGAAGATATTGGTCCTTGAAAAAAGTCTAAAACGTCGTTTTTTTCGTTAAGCTTATCTTTTATACATATTTTAACTGTCTACATCTCAATACGTAATCATTTGGCAGCGGTGGATTTTTGATATATTTATCAGATTAAAGCAAAGAGTTAAAAGATGAAATTTGATAAAAATCAAACTTCTCTTACAGAAGATATTGGTGCGTGAAAAACGTCTAAAACGTCGTTTTCTCACTTAGCTGATTTTTACCTCTTTTCAAGTTACGTTTCGGCTGTCTTTGGAGAAATTTTTTCATACATAATATTATCCTAAGATAGAATAAAATGTTATATTTCGATATATAAATAGCAATATTTAGTCCAATTCAATTTATACTTAAAATTTTAGGGAAGTACATCAGCGAAAATAGGGATATTTCTACGTCCTTATTGTAAATTTGGCGGATAAAATGATGGGGTGGTATATCTCTGTAACCATGGACATTTGAACGAAAATATTTGACAGAATTATTCCTAGTCATTTAGCTAAAAGAATAACTTGAAATCATTAAATTTGGTTACTAGGTCATTTGGATCAATTTGCATGGTTTTATGCCGGATTGGCTCTTAAGTGTAAACCAGACTGCTTTAGAACTGTATACAAACAGCGAAATATAACAAAAGGGTTTTTGAATATCTTAAAGTTAAGATTTTTATTCAGATTAAACATTGAAGGTTTCAGTTTGATCTAAGTATCAAAAATCTAAACTTCTAAAACGTTTTCGAAAAACGACTTGTTACGCATTTTAAGTGTTAACGTTAAACGTCTTCAAATTGAATAGCACCATTTAAGAACAGATAAATTGGCAGCATGTCACATGGACCGATGAACAATGTTTCCTTTGTTTCCAATTCGCATTGTTCCAAAACGTGCCAAATTATATATAGATCTTTGAAAGCTGATGTCGGCGCAAATCTTTAAATTACAAATATGGACAATAACGATATCCCAATACACAGTACAAATAAATAATTCAGGACAGAAAAGGAACCAAAGCAAACAAATCTCCTCCATATGAAAGGAAGCGATCTCTTAATATGGGAGTGAGTGAGATCAGGTGTCCGGGAAGAGTCAGCATCTCCTGCTTTCATGACACTCCATTTGGCTGAAATATCATATTCGGTCACTTCCAGGTTGGACGATACACGTATATTCTGTTGTTGGATGGCACAAATCGTCTATGATAGAATGCCATCCAACATTCTGGACGATGGGACGCCAATAGTGTATGATGAGTCCCCTGTATTGACCGTTGAATTTCCTCAGTGACGATCTAAGTCTATCACAAACGTATCCTTGACCGAGAAACTTATCTGAAAGACGCCTAGCTCTGGCATATCGTATCAATTAAGAAATGAGCACTTCATATGCAGGCGATGAAGGGATGTTGCTTCTCAGAAATGGAAAGTTTGTGATGCTGAAACTTAAGTATTGTTTGACTGATTCCTATAAAACAGTTAAACTATACAGATTTGCCATTAAAAGCACAGCATCTGCACAGATGCATACCATAAATTAACCCAAGTAAAGTCTCTTTGTATTGATCTAATACAGCCATTGAACGCTGTATTTGTTTAGTGCAATATCTTCAAATCATATTTCGCATTTTAATGTTTAAACTTTACACTTCTTAACAGCTAAAATTCTTTTATGTAAAAAAACAAAAAAACTATGGAAATCCTTAACCGACATGCATGTTGATATTTGTATATGTGTTTCTGTTCTTTGGGGGGGGGTGCTCTTTGTTTTTGCTCTGCTGACATCTGATTAATGTACTGTGGAGGAAGAAATTTGTGTCCGTTAATCACGTCATATAGTCTCTGGTAATCGATTAATTCTATTTTTTGAATTTGACTTACAAAAGAATCTTGGTATCTGCATTGCCAGATTATAGTTTATCGGGATGATCAGTACAATAATTTCTCCCAATTTATTTCATTTGCATGAAATCTCTATTTCACAAAAGAGATGTTCCTCCTCTTTGTAAAAAGCAAAGAGCACGACGCAATAGTGCAATAAGTGCACATGTAAAGGAGAAAACAAATGACGTTTCATGGCTTCGATGTAAAACGCTATTTCATGATCTTTTTTTTTTTCATTTTTCGACGTTTAGGTTTAAAGTAAAACATAATTCGAAATTTTAAACTTTGTAAAATTTTGATATTTTGCAAGAAAAATCTACACCTCTGGAAATATGGTTTTTCTTAAAGATATCGAATATCTTTAATTCTTTTACACTTTAAAATGATTATTTAAAATTGTTGAGTATGAAACGGATTGCCTGAATTATTTAAGCTGTACACAAAAAATCTATGTGAATTGGTTTTGAATATTTGGAAGTTTATGCTTTTTCGTAAATTGCTGATTGTAAATAGGTTTAGATTTTTTTAAATGTTAGTCAACAATTATCTACAAATTCAAAATGTTGAAATGTTTTACGTGTTACACCGACCTTGAATATCTTATTGTAATAAATGTTGAATGGTTAAAGCCATTGTCCAACAATCCCCAAGACGTCACGGAGACAATTACAGCTAAATGTTTATCTTTGAAATAGACATTTTCCCGGCATGTATTTCTTCTTCCTATGAAGTTTGCACTCATTGGTTTGTATTTTTGAGTTAAAGTATATTTCTGTATTTAATACATGTACATGTATGTTTGATCAGTATGTTCAAACTCATCTTACAGGTTCTTTTTTTTTAAATAAAAAAGCTTTTTACGTCTATTTTTCGTTTGGATCTTTACGACGCAAAAATTACTTTGATGCATAATTTAACTGTCTATATCTCGATACATAATTATTTGGCATCGGTTGATTTTTGAGATATTTATGAGATAAAAGCACAGAGTTAAAAGTGAAATTTGAAAGAAATCAAACTTCTTTTACAAAAGATATTGGTGCGTGAAAAACGTCTAAAACGTCGTTTTCTCGTTAAGCTGATTTTTAATGCATATTTTCACTGTCTATATTTCGATACTTAATGATTTGGAATTGGTAGATTTTTGATATATTTAGAAGATTAAAGCAAAGAGTTGAAAGATGAAATTTGAAAAAAAAAATCTCTTACAGAAGATATTGGTCCTTGAAAAAAGTCTAAAACGTCGTTTTTTTCGTTAAGCTTATCTTTTATACATATTTTAACTGTCTACATCTCAATACGTAATCATTTGGCAGCGGTGGATTTTTGATATATTTATCAGATTAAAGCAAAGAGTTAAAAGATGAAATTTGATAAAAATCAAACTTCTCTTACAGAAGATATTGGTGCGTGAAAAACGTCTAAAACGTCGTTTTCTCACTTAGCTGATTTTTACCTCTTTTCAAGTTACGTTTCGGCTGTCTTTGGAGAAATTTTTTCATACATAATATTATCCTAAGATAGAATAAAATGTTATATTTCGATATATAAATAGCAATATTTAGTCCAATTCAATTTATACTTAAAATTTTAGGGAAGTACATCAGCGAAAATAGGGATATTTCTACGTCCTTATTGTAAATTTGGCGGATAAAATGATGGGGTGGTATATCTCTGTAACCATGGACATTTGAACGAAAATATTTGACAGAATTATTCCTAGTCATTTAGCTAAAAGAATAACTTGAAATCATTAAATTTGGTTACTAGGTCATTTGGATCAATTTGCATGGTTTTATGCCGGATTGGCTCTTAAGTGTAAACCAGACTGCTTTAGAACTGTATACAAACAGCGAAATATAACAAAAGGGTTTTTGAATATCTTAAAGTTAAGATTTTTATTCAGATTAAACATTGAAGGTTTCAGTTTGATCTAAGTATCAAAAATCTAAACTTCTAAAACGTTTTCGAAAAACGACTTGTTACGCATTTTAAGTGTTAACGTTAAACGTCTTCAAATTGAATAGCACCATTTAAGAACAGATAAATTGGCAGCATGTCACATGGACCGATGAACAATGTTTCCTTTGTTTCCAATTCGCATTGTTCCAAAACGTGCCAAATTATATATAGATCTTTGAAAGCTGATGTCGGCGCAAATCTTTAAATTACAAATATGGACAATAACGATATCCCAATACACAGTACAAATAAATAATTCAGGACAGAAAAGGAACCAAAGCAAACAAATCTCCTCCATATGAAAGGAAGCGATCTCTTAATATGGGAGTGAGTGAGATCAGGTGTCCGGGAAGAGTCAGCATCTCCTGCTTTCATGACACTCCATTTGGCTGAAATATCATATTCGGTCACTTCCAGGTTGGACGATACACGTATATTCTGTTGTTGGATGGCACAAATCGTCTATGATAGAATGCCATCCAACATTCTGGACGATGGGACGCCAATAGTGTATGATGAGTCCCCTGTATTGACCGTTGAATTTCCTCAGTGACGATCTAAGTCTATCACAAACGTATCCTTGACCGAGAAACTTATCTGAAAGACGCCTAGCTCTGGCATATCGTATCAATTAAGAAATGAGCACTTCATATGCAGGCGATGAAGGGATGTTGCTTCTCAGAAATGGAAAGTTTGTGATGCTGAAACTTAAGTATTGTTTGACTGATTCCTATAAAACAGTTAAACTATACAGATTTGCCATTAAAAGCACAGCATCTGCACAGATGCATACCATAAATTAACCCAAGTAAAGTCTCTTTGTATTGATCTAATACAGCCATTGAACGCTGTATTTGTTTAGTGCAATATCTTCAAATCATATTTCGCATTTTAATGTTTAAACTTTACACTTCTTAACAGCTAAAATTCTTTTATGTAAAAAAACAAAAAAACTATGGAAATCCTTAACCGACATGCATGTTGATATTTGTATATGTGTTTCTGTTCTTTGGGGGGGGGGGTGCTCTTTGTTTTTGCTCTGCTGACATCTGATTAATGTACTGTGGAGGAAGAAATTTGTGTCCGTTAATCACGTCATATAGTCTCTGGTAATCGATTAATTCTATTTTTTGAATTTGACTTACAAAAGAATCTTGGTATCTGCATTGCCAGATTATAGTTTATCGGGATGATCAGTACAATAATTTCTCCCAATTTATTTCATTTGCATGAAATCTCTATTTCACAAAAGAGATGTTCCTCCTCTTTGTAAAAAGCAAAGAGCACGACGCAATAGTGCAATAAGTGCACATGTAAAGGAGAAAACAAATGACGTTTCATGGCTTCGATGTAAAACGCTATTTCATGATCTTTTTTTTTCATTTTTCGACGTTTAGGTTTAAAGTAAAACATAATTCGAAATTTTAAACTTTGTAAAATTTTGATATTTTGCAAGAAAAATCTACACCTCTGGAAATATGGTTTTTCTTAAAGATATCGAATATCTTTAATTCTTTTACACTTTAAAATGATTATTTAAAATTGTTGAGTATGAAACGGATTGCCTGAATTATTTAAGCTGTACACAAAAAATCTATGTGAATTGGTTTTGAATATTTGGAAGTTTATGCTTTTTCGTAAATTGCTAATTGTAAATAGGTTTAGATTTTTTTAAATGTTAGTCAACAATTATCTACAAATTCAAAATGTTGAAATGTTTTACGTGTTACACCGACCTTGAATATCTTATTGTAATAAATGTTGAATGGTTAAAGCCATTGTCCAACAATCCCCAAGACGTCACGGAGACAATTACAGCTAAATGTTTATCTTTGAAATAGACATTTTCCCGGCATGTATTTCTTCTTCCTATGAAGTTTGCACTCATTGGTTTGTATTTTTGAGTTAAAGTATATTTCTGTATTTAATACATGTACATGTATGTTTGATCAGTATGTTCAAACTCATCTTACAGGTTCTTTTTTTTTAAATAAAAAAGCTTTTTACGTCTATTTTTCGTTTGGATCTTTACGACGCAAAAATTACTTTGATGCATAATTTAACTGTCTATATCTCGATACATAATTATTTGGCATCGGTTGATTTTTGAGATATTTATGAGATAAAAGCACAGAGTTAAAAGTGAAATTTGAAAGAAATCAAACTTCTTTTACAAAAGATATTGGTGCGTGAAAAACGTCTAAAACGTCGTTTTCTCGTTAAGCTGATTTTTAATGCATATTTTCACTGTCTATATTTCGATACTTAATGATTTGGAATTGGTAGATTTTTGATATATTTAGAAGATTAAAGCAAAGAGTTGAAAGATGAAATTTGAAAAAAAAAATCTCTTACAGAAGATATTGGTCCTTGAAAAAAGTCTAAAACGTCGTTTTTTTCGTTAAGCTTATCTTTTATACATATTTTAACTGTCTACATCTCAATACGTAATCATTTGGCAGCGGTGGATTTTTGATATATTTATCAGATTAAAGCAAAGAGTTAAAAGATGAAATTTGATAAAAATCAAACTTCTCTTACAGAAGATATTGGTGCGTGAAAAACGTCTAAAACGTCGTTTTCTCACTTAGCTGATTTTTACCTCTTTTCAAGTTACGTTTCGGCTGTCTTTGGAGAAATTTTTTCATACATAATATTATCCTAAGATAGAATAAAATGTTATATTTCGATATATAAATAGCAATATTTAGTCCAATTCAATTTATACTTAAAATTTTAGGGAAGTACATCAGCGAAAATAGGGATATTTCTACGTCCTTATTGTAAATTTGGCGGATAAAATGATGGGGTGGTATATCTCTGTAACCATGGACATTTGAACGAAAATATTTGACAGAATTATTCCTAGTCATTTAGCTAAAAGAATAACTTGAAATCATTAAATTTGGTTACTAGGTCATTTGGATCAATTTGCATGGTTTTATGCCGGATTGGCTCTTAAGTGTAAACCAGACTGCTTTAGAACTGTATACAAACAGCGAAATATAACAAAAGGGTTTTTGAATATCTTAAAGTTAAGATTTTTATTCAGATTAAACATTGAAGGTTTCAGTTTGATCTAAGTATCAAAAATCTAAACTTCTAAAACGTTTTCGAAAAACGACTTGTTACGCATTTTAAGTGTTAACGTTAAACGTCTTCAAATTGAATAGCACCATTTAAGAACAGATAAATTGGCAGCATGTCACATGGACCGATGAACAATGTTTCCTTTGTTTCCAATTCGCATTGTTCCAAAACGTGCCAAATTATATATAGATCTTTGAAAGCTGATGTCGGCGCAAATCTTTAAATTACAAATATGGACAATAACGATATCCCAATACACAGTACAAATAAATAATTCAGGACAGAAAAGGAACCAAAGCAAACAAATCTCCTCCATATGAAAGGAAGCGATCTCTTAATATGGGAGTGAGTGAGATCAGGTGTCCGGGAAGAGTCAGCATCTCCTGCTTTCATGACACTCCATTTGGCTGAAATATCATATTCGGTCACTTCCAGGTTGGACGATACACGTATATTCTGTTGTTGGATGGCACAAATCGTCTATGATAGAATGCCATCCAACATTCTGGACGATGGGACGCCAATAGTGTATGATGAGTCCCCTGTATTGACCGTTGAATTTCCTCAGTGACGATCTAAGTCTATCACAAACGTATCCTTGACCGAGAAACTTATCTGAAAGACGCCTAGCTCTGGCATATCGTATCAATTAAGAAATGAGCACTTCATATGCAGGCGATGAAGGGATGTTGCTTCTCAGAAATGGAAAGTTTGTGATGCTGAAACTTAAGTATTGTTTGACTGATTCCTATAAAACAGTTAAACTATACAGATTTGCCATTAAAAGCACAGCATCTGCACAGATGCATACCATAAATTAACCCAAGTAAAGTCTCTTTGTATTGATCTAATACAGCCATTGAACGCTGTATTTGTTTAGTGCAATATCTTCAAATCATATTTCGCATTTTAATGTTTAAACTTTACACTTCTTAACAGCTAAAATTCTTTTATGTAAAAAAACAAAAAAACTATGGAAATCCTTAACCGACATGCATGTTGATATTTGTATATGTGTTTCTGTTCTTTGGGGGGGTGCTCTTTGTTTTTGCTCTGCTGACATCTGATTAATGTACTGTGGAGGAAGAAATTTGTGTCCGTTAATCACGTCATATAGTCTCTGGTAATCGATTAATTCTATTTTTTGAATTTGACTTACAAAAGAATCTTGGTATCTGCATTGCCAGATTATAGTTTATCGGGATGATCAGTACAATAATTTCTCCCAATTTATTTCATTTGCATGAAATCTCTATTTCACAAAAGAGATGTTCCTCCTCTTTGTAAAAAGCAAAGAGCACGACGCAATAGTGCAATAAGTGCACATGTAAAGGAGAAAACAAATGACGTTTCATGGCTTCGATGTAAAACGCTATTTCATGATCTTTTTTTTTCATTTTTCGACGTTTAGGTTTAAAGTAAAACATAATTC